>CM053788.1:188101230-188478730 GCA_028749045.1 Cupressus sempervirens
AGGAGACTATTGAGACTACGTCTACCGAATCAACTTATAAAACCTTCATCGATGATTGGAGAGAGCATAAAGAGAACAAAGGAGATTCTAGCATTTGCAAATTGGATTTGATTGCTACTCAACATAATTCATTAGATTGAAAGTTATTTAACTAGTGTCAAGTTTTTGATTTTTTGTAAACCCTAAGTAGTCAATATGGCAGTCGACTCTTCTACAAATGTTATAAAGGAGGGAAAGGAATTTTTCAATGTCCAATTGATAAGTAATGATGTGAGACAACCACCTTTCTGAGAAATACTTGAAATAGCATACAAAGGAGACTTGTCTGGTATGTTATTGATGATACCACCAAAAGTTTTCATTATTCAAGATGTTAGGTGTTGCTATACATGTAAAGTTGGAAGTGTAGGAGAAATGGAGATAAGGGATATATATAGCCAACTATGTGATAATGGAGTCTTGAGGGAAGAATAAAAAATCATGGAGAAGAAAGGGCTAAACCATGCCTTAGATTTTCCCAATGTATTCAAGATTGAATGGATCAAAATTGTGCTTAGTCGAATACATGATGACTACATTTGGTTGGAGAATCGGCCAACTAAGATCACCAAGAGTATAATTAACCAAGTATCAGGGCACCCTACCCTTGATAGACCTAAGAGCATGCATAGTGATGCAAAGGAGGTGATTGAGAAAAATATAGGAGTTGTATGGAATAAGATAGGGATGTCTATTGATTCTATTTCAGCCCAATTTCCTTTATAGTGAGAGTGATTGCTCACAAGGTCTTTTAGTCTAGAAGACTGAACAGTGTTTCATACATGGTTGTTCATTTAGGTTATAAGATAGTAAAGAAAGACCACATCAATGAACTTTCCAAGTTACAACTTCAACAATTATCAGAAAACTTGGAGGCCATAAGGAAAACAAAAAATGCATCATGCAAATTTGGTTCATTACTAATCTACATATTCTTTTATGTGTAGACCATTTTTCCTACATTTGGTAAAGTAGTGTGGAAGACAAACAGGCCTATCATACTTCAAATTGTAGAATTCATAGAGCAGCTTGGAGATAATTTTGAGTCAGTGATGACTAGTTATTTTGAGAATTTTAAAAATTCCATGAAACAGAGGCTGAGGATACCTATGTCACTAGTAGAGCAACATTACAATGATGTTTATTTCTTAATGGATGCAGACTACACATATGTGCAAGCATCTATACTTAGGGTTAGATGGTTGAATCCCTTTCCATAAAAGATCAATGTAGATGAGGCATATGCAAAAATTACAACTTTATTGGTAGAAGACATTAACAAGAGTGCCACCTCATTTGGTAACTATGAGGAAGATAAATCCATAATAACAATTGACATAAAGATAGCTACTATTCTTAGGAAGAAGAACAAATTGGTCAAGAAGCTGAAAGAGAGATTTGGTGAAGGAGGAGAAGATGATGATGATGATGATTATGAAAAGGAAGAACAAGGCCAAGCCCCATTGGAATTAACTCAAGGACAAGGAGAGGATCAAGAAGAAGATGTAGAAGGTGTTGACGGAAAAGAATTCGAGGAAGCACCAAAGAAAGCCAAGAAGAAGAGAAAGGCAAAGGAATAAATAGTGGAGAAACCTAAGAAGCTTTTGAAGAATCCACAATAGAAGCTAATAGTACCTACTACTAGGTCAAGCACAAGGGTAGCCACTATTTAGTCAAGTGAAGTTGCAAAGCCTAAGGGAAAAAGGTCAGTGACTATAGAAGAGTCAAGCCAACCTAAAATAAGACCTACAGAAGGCTAAGGAAAAAGCAAAAGAAATATGAATCTGATGAGGAGAGGATAGAGGCAGATGACTTGAGCCAATTCAAGGTGGTAAGCCACAATCCCTCCTTAGATATTGATAATTTGTGTGAAAACATTACTACAAATGCAGATTTATCTAGTTACACACATGTAGATTTTGATAAGCTAGGGAATGGGGATAAAAATCCACTCCACTAGAGATTTTTGACTCATTTCCTAAGAGTCTATATGATCGAGTTGAGGAAAAGTGGCAATTCAGTGTGACCACTAGGGAGAAAATAAGGGAGGCTCAGTTAGCTCAAGTTATGCCTACTTTGGACAAGCAGGTGATGGCTAAAGCCATGAATAAGCATAAGGGGAAATTTTCCCCCAAACATAGAGCATTCAATATTTTAAGGAATAAGATTGAATAAGTGGTGACACAAAGCACATTGCTTTGGAAAGACATATATGGTCTAGCCACTAAGGCCACTGAGAAGAAACAAGTTGTTAAGAAGAAAACAAATGATAAGGTGGAGGAACCTAAAAAGGGTGATGAAGTAGTGAAAGGTAAGCCAAAGAAGGATGATCAAGTCAAAGATAGTAATGTGGATGGCACTAAGGAACATCAACAAGATACACAAGATGTACTAGATGTACAAGTGTCAAGTGTTAGTCCACCACACACAAAGAAAGTGAGTTAATAGGACTCATTACAAATCAAAGATGTTCCTGACACATCAGCTCAGAACATCAATCCCTTAACTAAAGAAGAAATTGAATAACTCCACTACAACAACAAAACTATGGAAAAATCTTGTACTAGTGAGAGTCAATGAGATTGAGAAGGTAGAATTGGCATCTATAGGGGAGAAACCACAAGAAACATCCAATTTGCCCCCTCTATATATAGAAGTGAAAGAGACATAAACAAAGGATCTTCAAGAAGATCAAAGTGCAAACCTAGCATGGACTATTCTTACAACTAATACACCATCTGCAATGCCCACTATATTATTTCAAATGAAAGAGTAAGAGGCACAATCAATAGATTCATTGCCTAGCCTAAACAGTTTGTGTTTTCCTGCAATTGTAACTGTTGAAAAGGATGGAACTGAAGTTCACATAGGTCAGAAGGAAAGTCTTGCACCTACTCCATAAGTTAAAGGGGAAGCTCAAAAAGAAGCAAAGGAAGATAATAGGACTAAAGAGTCATCTTGGACTACTAAGATAGAGGAATATATTTCCATACATATATTGGGAACACTACCAATTTTTGTATCTCCTCTTACTAGTCAAACTCTTCAAAGGCCTAGTACAGATTTTGCACCATTGCAGATATCAAGGCCTAGTCCTAGCACATCAAAGAGTGCAAAAGATACATCTTTTGTGGATGTAAGACTAGATGAAGTGATTGAGTTGCCCAAGTTTGATGTGATAACAATCACAATTGAAGAGGTGAGCATTCTACAGGAAGCTCTGCAAAGAAAGAAGGAGCAAGAAATGATGAGAAGGGAGTAAAAGATAACGAAATTTTTGCATCAGATAAAAGCCATATTCTATGATACTTTTAGTCTCCCTGAGATGAATGAAGACAAGCCCATAATTGTGAAACTTGTCACTATTATTCACAAAATAAAGGATGAAGACCTGGACTCAAATATTAAACTTTTAGAATGGTCTGAAAGGAAATTTCACAGAAAGGTACTGGAGAATATATCTAGTGCTATTGCACTTAGACATGTTGACTTAGCAACCAAGGTTGAGAGTGTGAAGAAGATGTTAGAGAATATTTTCTCTCTATACACCAAGCTATGTGATGTGAATCTATTCGCATAGGAAGTTCAAGGGGCTATTGGCCAACTACAAAGAGATCTGCAACATGCAAGTATTACTCTTAAGTTATCTCTTGGTCAAAACCAAGCACATTTTCATAATTTACTATCAACCCAAGGTAGGCTTGCTGAGTTTCAAGCACAAGATGCAAACATTTGGTCTACCTTGATTAGCATCCAATCCATGTTGACTCTACACATGGAAGTGCTACATAAGGAACTAGCCTATGATGAGACTTTGATGAAGATATATTCTCATATTTCAACTCATGATAGCTTAGTTGACCTTGCAACCTAGCTAGACATTCAATATCAATCTCTAGAGGTAGCTAGCAACAATTGGAATGCAACCTTGAAGATAATAATGGAGATCCATATATCATTTTTGGATAAACACACTATTAGTGTACCACCTAAATGACATAAGTGTCAAAAAAGGGGGACAGTGAAGTTTTTTAATGAAGTAAGGGGAATTGAAATTTTGAAGGGGATATGAAGGTCTTCAGACATATCTACTCAGAAGCAGACATAGAAAAGAAATGAAATATTTACTCATGGAAAGTATTGGAGAAGTAAGGTATGACTGATAGTCATCCATTTTTGCAAAATTTTGAAATTTTGAAATTTTGTATAAGAGTCAAGTAATAGAGATATATTGTCTAAGTTATCCTCTTAGTAAGGTTATATATGCATGAAAAAGTGTTTTTTCCACTCATGTCAAAGGGGAGATTGTTTATCTCATTTTGGTTTTGACAAGGCAGTGAAAAACACTTAAGTGGTTTCCTAGTAGAAACTTAGTGCATGCCAAGTGAGTAGTGTATGTCGATCATCAATTGCCAGACAATACATGCCAAGCAATATGATAGTTAGTGTCGAACATTAGTATGTGTCGAGTAGTCTATGTGTGTCGAGTCACTCAGGTGTCAAGCCAATAAAAGGAGCCAACCAAGTTAATATGTGTCAAGTGATATAGGTGTCAAGTAGACAATGTATGCCAATTTGTTTATAAGCCAAGTTACAACATTATGAACACAGTGATGGCTGAGCATCAGAGACTTTGGATGCCAATTGAATAGTTTATGACATAATTGTTTGTAATAGCACAAACTACTATGTAAACCATTTTTGGGCTGACATGTGCATTCTTTTATGTTTATAGAAGAGAAGGATCAAGTCATATTGAGAATCCCTATGTAGTACATGCAACCAATCATATCAAGGGATGTTTTAAGTGACAATATGGATCAACCATGGTTGTTGATTCTAACCTAACCCTATTCCACCTATGTTTACTTAAGGAGACAAACTCTAAAGACTTTGTATGCATGTAGAATGTGTAAGAGATGAATGCTAAGTGTAGAGAGAGTATTCATGGTGAATATGGAGGTTATGACAATGGTATGAATTATAGAATCAATTCGAGAGAATAGAGCAGAGCAGAGGAAAAATAGAGGAGACATATCTGATAAGAAGGATCAAGGATTCATCAAGGAAGAGAAGATATGACATCTAGCAATGAGGTGCTAACCAAAGGATCATGGTGTTGAATCATTTTAACAGGTGATACAGAGAAAATCTCCTAACAGAGTTGCCTTGATAGGTTTTGTAGTCTTAACAGGCTCTTGTAAATCCCTTAAATGAATGCTTACTTAATTATGAGTGTAAATCCTCTAAAAAGGTGAGACCTAACACTCTTTGTAGCCTTTGATAGGAAAAAACCCTCACAAGGTATGTCATAGTTTATAATTAAACTCATTGTAACCATAATTGGCTACACTTTACAATTACAGTAGTGAAGTTTTTTTGTGTCATCCCCACCCCATTTTTACCTTCTCCTTGGAGGGTTTCTAGGTAACCAAATTATTGTGTCATGTGTTAAATTATTTATGCTATGGATGCAATGTGTAGTTAGCTATTTCTATTTATATGCTAAATTATGATATGGATGTGTGGTGAATATTTTATGGTTAAAGTTTTCAAGTGTTGATCCACACCCCCCCCCCCCCCCCCAACCCCTCTCAGAGTTTACTTTCCCATTATTATTTCCAACTGTGAATATTAAAGGTGCCTTGGATTTCATTGACTCTCATATTAGTAAATGTAAGTTAAACCATATCAAACTAATTTTTTGAAGATCTCTTTTGTTTTGGCTAAAAAATATAACTATGCTTCCATAAATTATTGTGACACTTGTAATGTTGATCATGTCTTCTATATTGATATCTCAAGTTCTAAAGAAATTTAGTCTATCTAAGAATCAGGGTATGTATTGGCTTTGAAATATGGATATAATGCTAGATGTTTTAGTCCTGATGAAGGTATTCAAGTTCCTCTAGAATTGGAACTTTGACACCAAAATACTATAATTGAAGAATGTACAACATCATATAAGGTAAGACCATGGTTAAAGGTAAACATGATTATTTGTTAGGCTCTCCATCTTGATTTTATCCACCTTGAGTACACTTATGTCAGTACAAACTCTAAAGTTTCATTGTTAGATGTATTCTCCTTATAATAAGCTCCATTTAATAGTCCTATGTACTTTTTCTAGTTCTCCATCTCATCACCACAAACATTGATTCCCTCATGACTTGAAAAGCCAAGCATATTTTGGATAATCCACAAAGGATGTTGACAAGGAGACATTTTTTTCTCATAATGTTGAAAGTTCTTTAATGCCACATCCTAAAGTCATGGAAAACTTCTTAACGGAGATAGAACTCATGTTTCCATGGCCTCAAAATGCCCCAAGAGGATCATCAAGATAAAAATAATATTTTTCACCAGAGGTTACTAAATCACATGTTAACCTTATATATCAATAGTTTAATGTCTTTAGTTGGACCTATAAGAATTGAAAATAATTGGTCAATTGTATATTATCTTTGATATTACACAAAATGTCATATTTTTATTAGTCAATATCTTTTGAGCTCACTCAGGTAATGAAGATAGTTTCCTATGTCTATTGAGCATTCTAGATTCTAGCAAGTTTAGAAGATAGTGTTTATCGAGTTCACTCGAGCATTGAAGAGAAGATTACAGAAGATGAGTGTTAACCAAGCTCACTCGGCTAACAAAGGAAAGTTGAACGGAGCTAGTGTTAACCAAGCTTACTAGGTTACCAAAGGATGTTTGCAATGTTAACCAAGCTCACTTGGTTAACAAAGGAAAATCTATTTTGAGTTAGTGACTACCAAGCTAGGTTGGCTATCAAAGGATTTTTTTGTTTTGGCATATTGAGTCTAGTTGATTTGGTTGTTGGTTCTAGCCGATTGAGGAGATGAATATTAATTGATTAATATTGTATTCAAGCTGACTTGAAAATGTATGAGATATAAGTATAAGGTCAAGTTGTGGATTGAAAAGTGTGTGAGAATGTGTGGAAGATAAGAAGATGCATAAGGAAGTGAATTGAAAGGATAAGCAAAACATATATGTTGGCTGCAAAGATGCATTCGATCAGAAAGGATCAAGTATACAATTCAAAATTTAGATCTAAAATCAAAAAAGATAAGGTTGCATCTATAATCAGGTCAAGTCATTGTTACTCTCTAACTATTGTAGTAGTGAATCAAATCTCTTAATAGAGTTAGTCTAATAGTTATTTGTAAATCCTTTAATAAGGTGGCATTTCTAGATTGAAGTGTCTAAAGACCTCTAACAAGGCCACTCCTAAAAAGGTGATTAAATCCTCTAATAGGGTCACACCTAACAGTGTGTTTTGTAACCTTGAATAGGGTTGGCTCCTAATATGGCTCACTTCAAAAGAGTGAAAAATAGTAACTAGTTGCAATTGGTGGTTTTTCCCAAATTGGGTTTCCATGTTAAATCTTGGTGTCACTTGTGTTTATGTTATTTCTTTCATGTGTATGCAACTAAGTTAATTAAGGTTAATCACACATAAACATCTTAATATCTACATGTTCAGTACTTACCAAATTATAGTTGTTATTTCAGTGCTTGTCAAGTTATAGCAGATTGTTAGTGTTAACCAAGTGCTTCTATGTTAATCGAGTTACAACAATAAAGTTTATGTTTGATTTGAATTGACATCCAAGGGATCTGAGATTTATTTTTGTGGTAATTGATTCACCCTCTCCTCTTAGTTATTCCTCTTATATTTCCAACAATTGGTATCAGAGCTTTTGGTGCTTGCAGAAGAGGTTTCAAGGACCTAAGCTAAAGAACAAGATGTCTAATAGAAGAGAAATTCCCAAGTTGAACAAGGATAACTTCCAAGCATGGTAGGAACTTATGAAGCTACATTTGGCAACCATAAATGATTTAGGTTTGAAATATATAAACACCAAGTATAAGGCTCCTAGTGGAACTTTGACTATTGATGAAATTTTTGAAAATAATAATCATAACATTATGATTCTTGACATTGCATCTACCCTTAATTATGTTGAATTTAATGAAATCAAGGATTGTGCTACTGCTCATTAAATGTGGGTTAAGCTAAAAGATATCTATGCAGGAGATGATAATGTAAGGAGAGCCAAAGAAGAAAGCTTGAGAGGATAGTTTGATCATATGAAGATGAGAGAAGATGAAAACATTACAAAATACAGTGAAAGAATCAAAGCAAGTGTCAGTGCAGTCAAAGCCTATGGAGGGAAAATTAATGATGTCATAGTGGATAGCAAGGTACTCATAACTCTTATTCCTATCTATTCAATTAGAGTACTGGCTATTCAGGAGATGAGATGTGATCCAAATAATGACATAACTTTAGATGCACTAGTGGGAAGGTTAACAGCTTTTGAGTTGGAAAACTATGACAACCATATTCCTTCAGAAACATTGAATCTAAATTTGAGGCTAATCTTTCACTCAAGAAGAAAGCTGCAAAATCTAAAAGAAAACAATCTGAGAGTGAAGATGAAGAAGACAGTTCTAAAAATGATCTTGAAGTCATTGAAGCCCTACTTGCAAGAAAATATCCTAGAGGCAAAGGAAAGTACAAAGGTAAAATCCCTCTAATATTCTTTTCTTGTGAAGAAGTTGGTCATGTTGTTGTTAGGTGTCTAAACTAAGAAAACAAAGAAGGAAAGAAGAGAAAAAAGTACAAAGGCAAGAAAGATTTCAAGGACTACAAGGGTAAAGGTAAGAAGTCCTATTTTATGGCTAAATATTATGATAGTAGTGATAATGATGAAATGGTCTACATTGTTGTAAAAGATGATGAGGATGATGAGATGGCACTTATTTCTCATGTTAGCAAAAATGATACATGGATTATTGATAGTGGTTGTTCTCATCATATGACTGGTGACAAAACAAAGTTTGAACATATGGAACACTATGATGGAGGAAGTGTTAGATTTGGAAACAATGAACCTTGTTATATCAAAGGAAAAGGTTGTATTTCTTTAACCAATGAACTTAGATATGAAAATGCTTATTTGGTTGAAGGACTGGAGCATAATCTACTAAGTGTGGCATAGTTGAATAACATTGGATTCAAGGTAGAATTTATGAATGGGAAGGCTAAGCTGCTAGATGGGAAAGGAAATCTAGTTGGGTCTAGCAATCAAACAAAAGGTAACCTATTCTACCTAGATCTTAGTGAAAGTTCATGTTTCATTGCTCAATTAGAAGAAAGTTGGTTATGGCATATGAGGATGTGTCATGTGAATTTTGATAACCTGATCAAGATAAGAAAGAACAAAAGAGTGAGAGGTATTCCTAGTTTGAGGAAACATGACATGGGCTTATGCAAAAATTGTCAAATTGGAAAGATGGGAAAGACAAGTTTCAAAAGCAAGAACAATCATTCAAAAGAAGTCTTAGAGTTGGTTCACACATACCTTTGTGGACCTATTGGCATAGAGAGCTATAATGGAGATAATTATTTCATTTTATTTTTTGATGATTACTCTAGATTGATGACTACAATGTATTTAAAAGACAAATCTAAAACTTTTCAAAAGTTCAAATGGTATCTAGCTAGAGTTGAGAAAGATACTGGAAAGAAGCTGAAATGCTTAAGGTCAAACAAAGGAGGTGAATTCATTTATAATGAGTTCAATGAATTTTTCATTGAAAGAGGAATCAAAAGACAAGTATTAGCCCTTGGTACACCTTAGCAAAATTGTATAGTGGAAAGAAGAAATAGATCTATCATGGATTGTGCAAGAACCCTAATTATAGAGAAGAATGTTGCAATCAAATACTAGAAGGAAGCTATTAGTATAGAAGTGCATACCTTGAACAAAGTATAGTTGAAGAAAGAATAAAACTAGAGTCCTTATGAATTATGGTATGACTACAACCAAATGTAAGTTACTTGAAAGTATTTGGTAGTAAATGTTATATCTTGAAGGAATCTAGGAAAGGCAAATTTGATGTCAAAAGTGAAGAAAGCATATTCCTAGGATACTTGCAAAAGTAAAGCATACAAATGTTTGAATCTAACTACTCATAAGATCATAGAAAGTGCACATGTGAAGATTGATGAGTTTGCAGAAAAGAGTGAAGAAGAGTGTAGCAGAGAACCTAAAGATTACATAAATTTTTTTTACTTTGAACCTAATGCATTGCCTATTCCAATTGGAAGTCAGGAGACATCACCTCCTATGTCCCCAAAATCTCTAGAAGCACCTGAGTTGCAACTAGTGCAACCCAAGTCACGGTTTGAAGGACCCAAGTTGTAGCCAGAAGCAATTGAGTTGCAGCTAGTGCAACCCGAGTCATGATCTAAAGGAACTGAGTCAGAGACAATGGGACCCAAACATGATGTAGAAGATCATGGTGAGGCAAGTGAGACAAGCTCTAAATCCAAAGCGTCTATGCTAGCAAGATATTTCAAAAGGCACCGTGTACCTAAGAAAATCATTGCAGATAAATCAAAAGGAACAATGACAAGGAACAAATTGAAAGGTATATGTTTGATTTTGAGCCTAGAATTGTTAAAGATGCTTTGGATAATGAAAGTTGGATTGAAGCAATGAAAGAAGAGATAAAACAAATAGAAAGGACTAAGACTTGGACTCTTGTTCCTAGATCCAAGGATAAAAATGTAACTGGTAGAAAATGGGTATTCAAAAATAAGTTGAATGAAGCTGGAGAAGTGTCAAGAAATAAAGCAAGGTTATTATGCAAAGGTTATTCTCAAGAAGAAGGTATTGATTATGGTGAAATTTTTTCTCCCATTGCAAGATTAGAAGGTGTTAGGACTTTTCTTGCTTATGCTACACATAAAGGTTTTAAAGTGTATCAGATGGATGTGAAATCTACATTCTTGAATGGAATTCTAGAAGAGGAAGTTTATATTGAGCAACTAGAAGGTTTTGTAGACCCTAAAAAAAGGGATATGGTTTGTAAACTGCACAAAGAATTGTATGGTATGAAACAAGCTCCCAAAGCTTGGTATGAAAGACTTCATAATTATCTCATGAAAATTGGTTTTCAAAGGAAAAATGATAACAATAGCCTATACATCAAAGAAGGACTAGATAAGAAGATTGTGTTGGTAGAAATCTTTGTGGATGATACATTGTTTATTGGAAATGATGATTTGTGCAAATCTTTCTCAGAGGAAATGAATAAGGAATTTGAGATGTCAATGTTTGGAGAAATCAAAGTCTTGTTGGCTTGTAGATTCAATAGAAGAAAGATGGTATCTACATTACTCAATCCAATTATATCAAGGAAATACTGAAGAAATTTGGAATGGAGGACTCAAGACCAATTAGAACACCTATGTCTACTGGATATAAGCTTTCCAAAAATGATGATTCCAAGGAGGTAAATTAGACAACATATAGATTCATGATTAGAAAAATACATATGTAGAAGGCCTAATATTGCAGTTGCATTTGGTATTGTCGCAAGATTTTTAGCTAATCCTAAAGAAAACCATATGATGGAAATAGAGAGAATCATGAGATATTTGAAGGTTACTAAAGATTATGGATTATAGTACAAGAAAGTAGGTAACTTTGATTTGAAATCCTTCATTGATGTTGATTAGGCAGGAAGCATTGATAATAGAAAGAGCACCAATGGTGGAGCATTCTTTCTTGGAAAAAGATTAGTGTCTTGGACAAGTAAGAATTAGAATTGCATCTCTCAGTCTACAGAAGAAGCAAAATATGTTGTTGTAGTAGTCAGTTGTTCCAATATTGTTTGGTTCAAGAAACTATTGGCAGGTATGGAGATGGAAATCAAGTATCTAGTGGTTACCTTTTGTGATAACACTAGTGCAATAAATATATCAAAGAATCTTGTGATGCACACCAAAACTAAGCACATTGCAATAAAATATCACTTTATGAGAGAATTGGTGCAAGACAAAGAGGTAAGATTGGAATATGTGAATACAAAAGAGCAACTTGCTAACATATTCACCAAGTCATTACTTAAGGATGCATTTTTGTATTTAAGAAGTAAGCTAGGGGTCATTCCCCTATCTGAAGCTCACTAAATGAAGTTTAGTGATGCGTCAACCTGTTGGAACTCAAAATTGCCTTCCCAATTTTGAGTATCATTAAGAAAATCAAGCCTCATAAATGCTTCTAATGAGTTTGTACCCAACTGTACCTTTGAGCCCCATGAGTGGTTTAATATTTCTAAAACCTTCCATTCAGCATGTCCACATGTTCCATGAAGTTAAATTGTCATTTTGAGCTATTTCGTGAAGTCCCATTTTGAGTAATTGTCAAATCTGCATTTTCACCGAAGTGTCAAACAGTGATGGGAGGCTATGTTTGCAAGTGAATATCTCGCACCCAAAAATGTTTTGTGACTTTTTGCTTTGGGAGTGTTTAGTGTCCATACTCAAGAACCCGTGTTTTAGATTTTGAGTCATTTCAAATCCATTTGACTAGGTTTTGAATCCCTCAAAGTTGGTAGCTTATTGTTTTTGTGCTTTTGCAAAATATTTAGAATTCTAGGAAGCCCTGTTTGACGTGTTATAAATTTTGACCAGTTGACCAAAATATTGAAATTCCTATTGTGTTGCATTATAGACATCAGAGACTTGTTGTGTTTCAAGTTTCAGCTTATGACGAATCTGTTTGATACATTTTCAAACACAATTCCAAGTGGAATTTCTATCTTTTTACTAGTGTCAGTATTTGCAGATTGATTAGTACCCCTGTTTGTGACATTATAATTCAAAATTTGTGATAGGTGAAGTCAAATGGATTGTACCACTATGTTGTCCACTAAATATACTCCAAGTGTGTCAGTTTGCAAGTCTTGATGAATCCATATGCACACTTTTCAAGGTCCATTCCATTTGCAAAATCCAAGTAGCCTACTTTGACCGCTCACCATTTGCACCCTGTTATTCATCATGAGCCCAAATTGTAGATTCATACTCTCCTAATGACAGAGATCCAATGCCCCATTTTTCATCTTCCCAAGTGTCAGTTTACCCAGTTTCTAAACCCAATTTAGTGTTTTCTGACATGTTTTTGTGCAGGCAGTTCTGAGAGGTCAACTTTTATCGAAAATATCTTTTGACCTTGAATTCTTCATGAGATGAGATTCGACAAGGTGCAAGAGTGCAGAATAAAGAATTAGTGCCCCAATTTTCAGAGCTTGGTTAGGAGTTTGGATTAGTTTTTAAGGTCAGTCAAAGGACCCTCTGGCATTAAATTGGCATATTGCAAATAACTAATAAAGTGAGTTTTAATTGACGGTTCAATGGTTGAACTTGATTCTAATCAGTTTGAAAAGGTCGAGGGATCAGTTTGTAGATTGAGGTGTTTAGAAACAAAAAAAAAAATTAGCCGGACCCACTTTGGGGCCCAACTAAATTCACCAAACCATTGAAGGGGATGAAATTTTCTCGATCAAAGGGATGATATTGTAACACACATTTATCATTTTCATTAATCATCAATTGAGTATCTTTGGGTATCATCTAATGTATGGATTGGCACGTATCTATAATCCTACAAATTTTAATTAGTGGGGCGTGAAGGGGTGATACATTAATGTATTAGAAAAATACATATTGAAGGTAAAAAGTTAAATGAATCTAAAAAGGAGAAGCTTACTCTCGCTGCCCCTACTCGAAAGAAGACCATGCATATATCTTGGCTGAAATATTTTAATTCTAGCAGACTAGAAATCCACACTTTTCTTGACTTAGGTGCCACTGCTACTGCCATTGACGCTCAGTAATGGTATGATTATTGGGATTATAAAGGGAAATGTCCAAGAAATAGAAGGAGGAGAATGTGGAGGCCCTTTTCCATCTATTCAACACTGCTAGAAAATAGCTTGAAGAAGACCCGAAGTCACATTTTATTAATGATTCATATTTTGCCCATGTATGAAGGAGCAGGCGATAAATTCCCACATTTTAATGCTAGGTGGCTTACTCAACAAAGAGGAGGTGTATTGCAAGTGAGATGTTAAAAGATAAGGAAACCAATTGAAGACATCCAGTAGTATGAAGAGTCATCCACGCATTAAAAGAGAATAGGCATATTAAAAACCAAAATTCACATCAAGTAGAGGAGAAATCAATGCAATGGGAGGAACTTCCCAGTTACAGGCAATTAAAAAAAGGCATCCACACTATAAAGAAGTTGTGAGTCAAGCAAGCAAAGCCGCTAATCATTAAAAAATGCAGTCAAAGCATAGCAGGCGCAAGACAAAAACACCATGCATTAAAAGGAAGTTGTAACAGAGCAAAAGGAGCTCAAATAGTAGATCATGCATTAAACATAGGTAAAGTGGAGGCCTATTCACGTTAGGCAGGGGGCAGAGCATATGAAGAGGAATGTTTTTAAAAAAAAGGAGACACCAGCATTCATGCCAAGGCAAAGCAGTCATCATCTATCATGCCAGTCAATAGAAGACATAAAGGAGAGAGTGGTAGTGAGGTGGAGAGTGCCCATGTCAATAAAAGAGAGCCCTCCCCTGCCATGAAAAATGCATCACAGCAAGCAAAAGAAACAAAAATATGCAGAAGACGCTGAGGATTACACATTGAAGGAGCTCCCACAGATCAACATAAAAAAGGTTGTGCCATGATAAAAAGAACATAAAGAGCTGGTATGAATGGCAAAAAAGAAAATTCTATTTCTGACATTTAGTCCCACATTTTTGAGTCAAATGAAATTTGTTCACCTTTTATATGAAGACACTAAGCATTGAAGTTGTCTTAAGACGTAAGGCTTTTGGCAGTTGTGTGCAACGCAGAGGTCCCACCGATGATGTTAGTTGGGTTGACTAGGAACAAATTTTAAACAAATAAACAACTGCGTTGATGTAGTAAGAAGCGCCCGAATCGTGCCACATGTCCCGATCCTGTGGCTAGCACTTCCCTGCAATAACAAGTTGCGCGAAGGATAAGCAATGCGAGAATGCGCCTAGGCGCCATGTGGTAGTGGGCTTGGGACACATTCTAAGGTGGCAAAAAGGTTGGGGCTAGGGATGAGTATGTGGCACCTTGTAGGGGGAGTATGTGCATAGGTCGGCTAATCAGGGGCCACCACGTGGCAGCCTGGGTGGTGCCTAGTGGGCTTGTTGAGGGGTAGGAAGAGATTTGAAGAAATAATAAAAAATATTATTTCTTATTATTTTTAAGGATGCATGTCAGAATTTTAAATTTTAAAGATCATATCCCTAAAGTTTTAATTTTAGGACTTTTTTAAATTTTTGAAATTTTTTAATTTCAAAGATGTGTAGACCTGAGTTTTTATAACAAAGGGGTATTTTTCAAACTGGCTTTCTGGAGGTTCCTGATAAGACAAATATGTGATGTTATATATTGCAAGAATCGGGAGAAACTAAATTTTTCTAATATGAGGGTAGTTTTCACACAGGAAGCAGTCTATTTGAGCTATAAGCAATTTTCTCTCAGATTCCTATCTTCCAATCGATTTTAGGTATCAAAGTTCAATTTTGATTTTTAACATGGAAATGACCTGAATATCAGTAAAAGATAGTGAAGATGCAATTAAGGTCAAATTCTGATCAGATTCACTCAGTAAAAACTCAATTTCACCAGCATTTCATGTGGCAGATCAGATATTTTTAGTGATTCAAAGAGTTTTCATCGTTAAGCAGAGGATATTTTCAAATCAGTTGTAAGTAATGATGAAACCAAATCAGATCAAAATGGGAGAAGGAAGAGAGAGGTTATTTAGTTGCAGAAGATTGAATTCCAAGTGGACACGTGTCAGGCATAGATTAGATCTGGGAATTCTTCTTCCTATATTATTCTTTCTCTCTTTCATTTGAGGGGGTTGGCAATTTTCTCTGGGTAATACCAGCAAAGTTCCAGTGTTTTACTGTGAAACCATTTTCTTCAGCATATTCTATCTTGTATGAATAGCATTAGGAAGGATAATACAGATAGATTTAGATCCATTAGGTGTTTTCTGTGTTTTCATTTCATGCATATGAATGTATAATTTCAAGGAAATTAATACAAAGAACAGCAGATGGTTGAGTTTCATCTTGAATCTTGTCTCCTTCATCAGTGATCTTCAATGTTTTATAATCTTTGACATAGAGCTTAGGTTGTAGTTGCAATCCCTTAAGGTTGTATGGTATTTCATTGTTGCCTGTGACTCAAAGTGTTACATAAATGCTTCAAGGAAATCAATAGGGTTGCAATTTTACTGATGGGGATATCATGTAAGAATGAGGTTTAAATTGAACATTGATGTCTATTTACAAGTTGAATAGATAGATCAGATATCTGAAGATACAAATAGGTATCAGATATCCATATGTGTGTTTTTGATTCATAGATTTGCCCAATGGATAAGGCGTTGATCATTTTACAAGATCATTAGGTCTTACTGCTACATATCTGAGGTTTTGTTGAATTCAACATTATTAATCAAAAGCCTTTTCCCTACCATATTGAAGAGCTATAATTGTTTAACCCTCACTCATCTTATGCATTTCATAGATTTCCATTCAGCTACTATAGATCTATGTTATTACATAAGTTATTAGGAAATACAAGGATTTTCATCTGCAATAAATAGATTTAGGGATATGTTTTTGCACTGGTACAATATCAATTGAATCTGAGGTCCACCCACCTAAGTTTAGCAGAGCCTGAAGTGAATAAGGAGTTATGCCTTAAAGCTGGCCCAAGACTACAGTCTAGTGTATCCGTCATAGGAATTTGCTAGCCTTAGATGCATTGGTCTGGTTTCTTGGTCATTTTTAAAACTATTAAATCAGGAGCCAACGCAACCAAAGCATATTAAAGATCAATCAAGTTGATGCAGCATTAAAGGGAAGATTGCATATGAATATGTACATGAGGTACACTAAAATTTACTAAGTATTGTCTTTGGAATAGGATGTCAAAGAGGGAGAGTTTTTTGTCATATCACATAAATTTTCTAAAGTAGGAGAGTTTGCTATTGTATCACAGAAAACTTGTAATAGAAAATGACAAAGAGGGAGAACTTGTGAAGATAGAAGAACTTGGTCAGAAATCTTCAGAGCTAATATCAAAGAATGAGAGTTTTGCTATCAAATGAAGAAGTTGAAGATAGAGTAATCAGAGAGTTCATTGATAGAGGGAGAGATTGATGTAAGGGGAGCTCACATTGATAGAGTGAGTTCTCATGGATGAGAATTAGAATCAAACTAAAGATATTATCCTTACTTTTGTTTTTCTCTAAAAATTTCATTGTATTATGACATGTGTTTCCATCAATGCCAAAGAGAGATTGTTGAAAATAATTGGTCAATTGTATATTGTCTTTGATGTTACACAAAATTTCATATCTTTATCAGTCAATGTCTTCCGAGCTCATGCGGGTAATGAAGATAATTTCTTGTGTCTTCTGAGCATTCCAAAGTCTATCGAGTTTAGAAGACAGTGTCTACCAATTTCACTTGGGCATCGAAGAGAAGATTGCAAAAGATGATTGTTAATTCAGCCCACTCAGTGAACAAAGGAAAGTTGGATGGAACCAATGGTAACTGAACTCACTTGGTTACAAAGGATGTTTGCAACGTTAACCGAGTTCACTTGGTTAACATAGGAAAATCTATTTTGAGTTAGTGACTATTGAGATGGGTCGGTTAGCAAAGGATTTTTTTTTTTTTGCATATTGAATTTAATTGATTTGGTTGTTGGTTCTAGCTTACTAAGGAGATGAATATTAATTGATTAATATTGTATTCAAGTTGACTTGACAATATATGAGATATAAGTATAAGTTCAAGTTGTGGATTGAAAAGTGTGTGAAAATGTGTGGAAGATAAGAAGATGCTTAGAAGAAGTGAATTGGAAGGATAAGCATAATGTCCTTGTTGAGCTACAAAGATACATTGGATCAGAAAGGATCAAGTATATAATCTAGAATTGAGATTTAAAATTAGAAGAGATAAGTTTGCATTTTTAATCAGGTAAAGTCATTGTTACTCTCTAACCATTGTAGTAATGAATCAAATCTCTTAATAAAGTTAGCCCAACAAATATTCGTAAATCCTCTAACAAGGTGGCATCTCTAGATTGAAGTTCCTAAAGACTTCTAACAAGGCCACTCCTAAAAGGGTGATTAAATCCTCTAATAGGGTCACACATAACAATTTGTTGTGTAACCTTTAAAAAGGTTGGCTCCTAACAGGGCTCACTTCAAAAGAGTGAAAAATACTAACTAGTCGCAATTGGTGATTTTTCCCAAATTGGCTTTCCATGTTAAATCTTGGTGTCACTTTTGTTCATGTTATTTCTTTCATGTGTATGAAACTAAGTTAATTAAGGTTAATCACACATAAACATCTTAATATATGCATGTTCAGTACTTACTAAATTACAGTTGTTATTTCAGTGCTTGCCGAGTTATAGCAGATTGTTAGTGTTAACTGAGTGCTTCTGTGTTAACCAAGTTACAATAGTAAATTTTATGTTTGATTTGACTTGACATCTAAGGGATATAGGATTTATTTTTGTGGTAACTAATTCACCCCTCCCCTCTCAGTTACTCCTCTTATATTTCCAACAATAAGGACATGTACAAAATCAATGAGCTCATAGTTGTTCATAATATTATGTTATGTCCTGAAGCCAAATGTGTAAAATTGAAGATCCAAAATATGAATCCTAGGGTCACCTTACTAGCCAAGACTGAGATAGAAAATCTTTTGTAGGTATCCTTTATCCATCCTATTGACTACTCGCCTTGGATTTCAAATATAGTCCATCTTAGCAAACTTGATGGGTGTCTTCATATATGAATTATTTTTTTAGACCCAAATAAGGAATCTTTAATGGATGTAACTTACCAATATTTTTATTATTGTTGATTTGATAGTAATCCATGTGTTATTATTCTTTATGGATGGTTTCTTGAGTGACAATTGAATTTGCATTAATATGGAAGATCAATACAAATTTACTTTCACTTGCACTTGGGAAATATTATATTGCATGGTCAAATTGTTTGGTTGAAAAATGTTGGTGCAACCTATAAATGTGTGATGGTCCTCATATTTCATGATTTTATTCATAAAATCTTGGGAGACTGCATAAATTATATCTTGGAAAACCATGTTCTTTGTTAGTGTTAATGTATAGATTAGTTAAACATAAATTATAAAGATTTAATTGTGAATCTTGTGATTATTTATATTATTGTTATATGTATTTAGATATTAAATATAATCATTCATATATATATATATATATATATATATATATATATATATATATATATATATATATATATATATATATATATATATATATATATATATATATATATATATATATATATTGCAAACATATTTCAATAAAGCATAATCGACAACCTTGTTGTATTATCTCTTAACGTCTGCATTAACTAAAGTAATCAGCGTATTACTAGTCACCGGCAATTACAAAGGATATCGAAGTGACATTGAGTCACGCTCGATAGATGTGACTCTAGCGTGAGTCACACCTATTGGTCATGACTCACTGTCGACCCTCCCATGTAAATATATATACCTTAAACATCCGTTGACTAAAGTACACAATGAACACAAATGTAAATAAGTCTTCAGTGCATTCAACACTACAATTTTCTCTCTGCATTATTCTATATCATCTCAATTTATTATATTATTATCTTGGAACAATCTCATAATATTATTTAACTACAGTCTGATACTCTAATAGTTAGGAACATATTAACAAAATTCAACTTATGTATGTCTTTGATATAGATGCTAAAAAACCATTTGGATTTATAATCTCTCAAAAATGGATTAGGGTTTATGCCAATAGGATTGATGTGATTTATAACATACCTTCCCCTAAAAATTATCTCTTGAATTTTTAGATTAAGGAAAGATTCAAGCTATAAAAATATTTGTTTCTTAATTATCTGATCAAACCCTTCCATTCATGTGATTATAGAAAAAGTATGTTCACTTCAAATGGGATGGTATTTTCAAGATTATTTTGATTCCAAAAACCCACCCAAATTGACGTTGGTTGTGAAAGATAGATCCTTTCTAAATTGCATGTCAATGTCACCCAATGCCTTGGAAACCTTATAGACTTAGTATGATGATGATGGACAAGGAAGAGTTTTCTGCTACATTATTTTATTTTCATTAATTATGAGACTTGATCTTTTTCAATGGAGAAATAATCCTTGACTCTCTCTTTCTTCAACTCAAAATTTGAGCACTACATCTTGAATCATGTAGAAACTTTAGTCCCCTCTAAGACTAATCTACTTAAGCACATGTTTTCAAAACTTGATCTCTACAAAATTTTAGCAAAGTGGTTAATATTACTCTCTAAGTTTGACATAAATTTTATGACTCAAAAGTTGATCAAAGGTTTGGATATTGCCAATTGGTTGAAAGAAGCACCCTCTCCTAAAATATTTCTCATAGTTTACTTGTTTATAAATGAAAACATGTAAATAAAATTGTCAGAGATCATATTTGGGATATGTATTTTGATGGATGGAGATGTAAAACTGGTTATAGAGTGAGCGTTATCAGAATTCAAATTGAAGGCAATTATGACCTTATTTTTATTTACCTTGAATTTTATTACACTAATAAATTTTTTAATACAAAGCCCTTATTATTGGCTTACGTGTTATAATTTCCTCTAAATATATATATTTTCATTTATCAAGATTATGAGGTTGATCATGAAGCAGATGCTAAGAAACTAAAGCTATTACGGTATTATGAATTTGCTTTGTCCCTTCTTAATCAAATATCACACTATGTCATCGATAACATTCCTGGGAGAGAAAATCCGCATGTAGATGTAATAGAAAGCACAAATTTATTTGTACATATTCATTATCATATAGATGAATATCATTCAATAGTTCAAGTGTCGTATTCCCCTTCTATATCAAACAAAATAAAACTCAAACTTATATGTATACTTAGACATATTCAATAGAATGGTTTCTATGTGTGTGTAGATGTGTTTACCTTAAGTCTAGAGGATTTCCACATGAAAAAAGTAAAAATACTCACATCTAGATTTGAAAGCTCCCACTTGATATGAAATTTACTCTAGTATTATTTATCACAAATCCTAAAATGATATTTTGTTGTGATGTCTGTGTTGGAAATCTAATAGGGAAAGTAAGATGCTAAGAGTGGGGGGGAGGGGTGAATCAGGATCTTCAAAACTTTTGCTACTTCAAACATAAACCATGTTCATATATAATTCACCACACACATCTCAACCTTAACCTTAAACTTTTGCATCCACATCATATGTCAACATGTAATATCAGATCTAACATCTAATAACATGAATAAAATATGTAAGCAATAAATCAACACATAACACAATGATTCAGTAATATAGAAACCCTCCAAGGTGAAGGTAAATCTATGGTGGGGATGACAGCCACAAAATCTTTACTACTACAACAATAAAGTGTTTCTATTAGGGCTACAAAGTTTGATCACTTCTAATAATCTACCCTATGAGGTGTCTACCCCATTAAGAGCTTGCAAGACTTATTTAGTGTACCTTGATTAAAGTATTTTAACTACACAATTAAGTGAGAAATTTGTTACAAGATTTACATAGGCATGTTAGGACCACTCCGTTAAGAGATTTACCTCAAAACAACTCTTAAAATGTATCAGTACCTTGATCTTTCAATTTTCACTTGGAATTTTAATGATAGATCTTCTCTTTACAATTAGATATCACCTATATGTAATAGATCTTCAATAACTTTTCTCTACATTTTTTAGTTGCCTTACAACTTTTTTACACTTATCTCCATAGAATTAACCTTCATCTTTGCACCCAAAATTTTAACACGTAACCATAATGAATTATTTCTAAAACCCTCCTTAAATAGTTGTTTCATGAAGCTTCTAGATCTCAACCAATGATCCAAATTCATCCTTTTTGCCACTTAGTCCTTCTAATTTTTAGATTGTTTGATAACCTCTCATAGGGATTGATGATCTTTAATTACACACGTAATTTACTCCTTGATTAACTCCTTGATCTTAATAATTGTCAGAAATATAAGGTAGGCAAGGTTACTAAGAGGGGAGGAGTGAATTGGGAAAAAATAAAATCTGTAACTTATTTCACCAATTAATCCTTCATATAATATTCTAATCTAATTGCATGCATGAAAGAATGAAAGCAATAAAACATTCATAACACTTTGACACAAGATATGGTGACCTGTAAACCTTCCAAATAGAAAGTAAAACTGGGGTGGGGATGATACCCACAAGCTTTATTACTATAGTATAAAGTTAGCATGTTAAGGCTTACAATTGATCACTTCTGGTGATCTACCCTATTAGGAGCAATAAGGACTGCTACGTCCACCTTGTGAAAGGATTTACAAAACATGTAATGAAATATGCACTCGGTAAAGAGATTTATCAAAGACTATTAAGTCTACCCTATTAAAAGATTTAACTGATATACCTACTAAGATGAACCGGTGGTTGATCTTTGTTCTACAACTTTGATTTATTGGTTGAGATTCCTTGTAATGTAATAATCACCTTGATGTGATAGATAAGTCTCTATAGCACCATTTATTGCTTGTAGCCCTTAATTCGCACTTCTTCTCATCATATATTATTTACACACATTACTCTTGGATATGATACAATGTATTACATATATACCAATTCAAATCATAACTTACTAGAGTCAGCTACAATACTAGTTTCATCATAATCCACAAAGTCGACTAAATTGCTGTAACTTGGATTCTAAGAATAGACTTGGTGAAGATCTGAGACTCCACAACCACTATCAACCCTCAGCATATTCTGGTACTCGATTGAAGTAGAGGCTTGGTCCATATTGATCACTTCCAAGTAGTAACAACTCAGTCAGCTTTGGTGACTCTGAGAACACTAAGAAACTTGGTATATACTGAATCACTTGGTTGACACTCCATGGCTCGGTTAACACTAGATTCACATCATTAACACTACAAGCTTAGTACACATTGTAGAACATGGTTAACACTAAATAACTCAATTAGCACTAGTAAACTCGGTTAACACTACAGAGCTCGATTAATACTAGAGTTTCCATCACTTCTACTGAATAACTCGGTAGATTCTTTTATGCTCGGCATGAACTATATGTAGACTTTAATGCTTAGTAGAAATTGTGAAACTCACTCGCAACTGTATATTGACTTCTTGGCTTAGGAGCAACTAGAGCACTTGGTTAACACTATTGATTAAAAGATAAGGTCGCAACTATAGAGCTCGGTTGCAACATAACCAATTGACTAAGTGTAAGTTACTAATAGACAAATTGACTTTTATGTCAACAAATAACACACTTTCATCTTGCAAAAAAAGGGTTACATCAATGCTTGTGTCATTCCAAACATTTATACAAAACTTTTTTACTTGGCACTAATAGCTTCTTGATGATCGTCGCATGCTAGTTCTTCTCGTTGTCCCTCGATGTCAACTATACTCGTCTTTAACTAAATTGTTTGGCCTTTTTATCACTCAGCTCATACTTTTCCTCCTAAACAACTTAGCAACCATTAGAGTACTCATAAACACTTGGATTTCTTGATAATAACTACTGCTTAGCAATAACTAATTATTTATTCTTCTACTTTACATAGCTTGGCCTGTATAGAATCACTCAATCATAGAGTTGACCTAATAATTCTGCCTTGTAAATGGCTAAGTGTTTTTCACTAATTGACAATACTAGATTTCTTTTAGTGTCAAAAATCTTTCCCTTTGGCATTAGTGGCAAAGACACTTTTTCATGATAAAAAATTGGCATTCCATCACTTAAAAATATGTACTCCCCCTTACGATGTAATTCATACATGTAGCTCAATCTATACATGTATAATATTGTACTTGTATTTTCAAAATATTTTTAAAAAAATGTTTATTTTACACATCTTAGCATCAGACTAACTAATTCCTTATTACTCTAAAAACATATACCAAAGTTTCAAATCAAAATACTTTGTTTACTTGATCATTCATCATTTCTATTTCTCCCTTGTTTTTTTCACTTATGAATCGAATGGATTTTTAGTTGGGTTTTAGGGAGGATTCAAAATGCCTTTATAAATGGATGGTGCAATCGAATAATTATTGATAGCTTCAAATGTGAAGTACTTATTTTTCTATTTTAATCTTGGCCACCAAATTTGCCATATTGTCTGCGATGGATAAGTGTCAATCCTTCACACGATCCTTAGCAGTTTGTACATGCCTTTGCATGACTTCCATATGAGGTAGCAACCTTTCTTGAATTTAATTAAATTTTTTTCTTGTATGGAACTCTTCTTGTAAAAGTTATGACTACTTCCCTTGTAAGAATTTGATCTGTGAATGGTAAACTGAGCAGGAGTTGGGATCCATGCACAACTCTTTGTTAGCTTTTTGTAAATCTGCTTCTATTGTATCCATTCTCTCCCTTACAGACTTGAAATAAGAGGTAATATCATTACAAAACTTTTCAAATAATGTATTTGTATTTGTGTTTAATTGTTCTAGCTCAGTGACAAGAGCTCAACTTGCTTAATCATTATCTCATTGGATACTTTTTCCATCACTCTTTTTTCATACTTCCTCTCTACTCTTTGCATCAACTTGTCTTGAATGTCATTAGGTCATTGAGTTTCTCCATAATTTTTATCAATTTCTCAATATTTGGAGAATTTTCATCCAAACCATCAACAATAATTACATCAAGAAAAATATCTTTAATAACATACGATACTTTCCTCTTTTGATGGTCTCTTCTTAGCTTGACTTGCTTAGCCTTCCTTGCAAATAGTTCACTTAATATTATCATCTTCTCCTCACTCAAATTATATTTATCCCAATCAAGAACAATAATTTCTTCATCTAGAGTGACAAGTTTACCTCTTATGGCTTGAGGTAATGTTTCACCTTTTTCTTCATTTTTTTTCCCTTGGAGTCATGTGTGTTGGAGCTCGACATAGTTGTAAACTTTGTGTTGAAACTTCCAGACTCATCTTTTGTGACTCTTGAGTCACTTCAACTTTCTCTATCACAAATTTTATCTTTGTTTTCTCCTCTTGGCTCTTAGCTTTATCTATCTATTGTACAGACACATCATGTTTGTCCTTGTCTTCAACTATTTGGAGTTCACTAACTAAACTCAGCTATCCTACCTCCTTCATTCCCTCAATTTGAGGTCCTAAGGTAATTGGTCTTTGACCCATAGTAGATTAAACTACTATTCCATTTTGGCTCTCATCTTTATTTTCATCTCCTTTACTCATAATAACATTTCCCTCTATGGTACCATGTTATTGTATATGCGCTTGTGTGGTATCTCATATATTGACTAGCAACCTCTATTGCTCAACATCACCAACTTGTACATTACCTTGGCTATCAACTAGACTTAATCTAGCATCAAGAATGGATGAAAGTTCAACCATTTGAGTATCCACTCATGTTTTGATTTTTGGGTAATCCTTTACTTGTGCTAACAAAGGGTTAGGGTCCATCAACTTATCATGAGTTGGAAATTGCACAGACTCGATCTGAACTAGACCTTCACTTTGTTGTACTAGATTAGTCATGACATTTTCATTTTTAGTAGGACTAGTTTTAGTTTCATCATCAACAACCACAGTCTTTATATTCCCTTCACTTAGTTGGACCAAATTGTTGAACGTATCAAAAAGATTATCTTACCCATCATCAAAATATTTAGTGTTATCCAATTCTAAATTTTCCTATTCATCTTTTTCTTCCTCATTCTTTTGGTCATCATCAAGCATCAAACCATAACTCTTGCTCCATGTTATCTTGGTCTCTTCAACAATATTTTCTATTTTATTTTTCAAAATCATGAATGCTCTCCTCTTAGGTACAAACTTATGACTATAATCTCTTAAAGTTAAACATATCTAACTTATATCCAATTCTATCATAACCTGGGCCAATATTGTTTCTCTAATTTGTCTTTTAGTGGATAATACAAATTTTTAGTTCCCATCAATCTTATTATACAATTCCTCAAGAATCATTTTTCCTAACTCTATATGTGTATACTTAAAATTCATCATCATATCAACTATAACTTCTTCTACTTTATTCTTATCCTCCTTGCTTAATTTATCATATTTTATATACTAGAAACCAGATAATCCTGCAATAGTGCTCCTAAGATTTTCACATACCTCATTAATGTTTTGGGGATTTTTGTGTGTATCCTCTCTGAATTGACTTAGGTTCTCTAACTCGATCCTTTCTATTTCATCCTTCTCATCATCCTTCTACATAATGAGCTTTCTCCTTGGTGTCTTTTCATGTTTGCTCGACTCGGCTTCCTCAATGATAGTCTTTCTCCTTATTGAGCTCTTGACTAGAGTAGGCCTGATTGTTTTCACAAAACCTTTCTTCCAAGGCTTGGAAACTATAGGAGTGGTTTCCCTTGTTCTTTGTCTTGTAACCCTTAGTAGTGTAGGTGTAGGTTTAGTCACAACCTTCTTTAGGTTCTTCTTCACATTAGGCTCAACAATGACAATTTTCTTGCCTCTTTTAGCCCATGGCTCAGCAACTACTATCTCCTGAGTTTTTCCTTCTACATTTTATTCTTCATCACCATCACTGCTTGTTGTATCCTCTCATTTTCCTTTAGTAATCTACAAAGGCATCTCTTTCTTAGCTCCTTCTCCCAAAACTTTTTCTAAGTTCTCAATCATGGTCTTCCTCTTCTTCATCATCTTAGGTGCATTTATTTGAATAGTAATTTTCACCTTTGTTATCTCATATTTGTCAAATGGCTCAGCATTTGTATCAACCTCTTCTTCCAAAAATGTGGTGATTACTACAATTGCTTCATCAATATTAATCTCATAAGGAAAAGGTCTCAACTATGCAACCCTAGATAGAACTTCTTGTGCATAGGTAAAATCAGTGTCTACCAAGAAACATATATCATCATACTACTTTTCTACTAGGTATTGTAGTATCCTAGACCTATTCTTCATTTTCCTCTTGAATTACTCAAAGTAACCATCCATAATAAAATAAAAGTTATCACCAATCTGACCAATGAACTTGTTAATCTGTTGGGTAACAGATCTTGTCTTATCCCAGACGACATCACTAGTGGTGGGAAATATGTTTTGTACATAAAAGAAAATACAAACTATCATAGATCCAAAATTACATAGATTGTTCTTCACTTTTATTATTTTTTCCAAATTCTCTATAATTTGTGTCAGTTGGAGATCTGCAAGGTCATGTCTATGATCTTTCTTAACAATTTTCCATCCAAAATTCATTGCAACACATAGCATTCTATTAGGTTGTCTTGATTGATAAAATTTGTGGGAAATGACTCTGACAATGAATTCAATATTTGCATCTTCAATGGTAGATACTTCATTCCTTTATTGTTCCACTTAGCCAGTGTGTTGGCATCAATTGCATCTCTTCTTTGGATATGAATGGTCTTATCCATATCTGTAACAGGTTAGCCTGCAACATGATGAATAATTTTCTTTATTATTTTCACTACTTCATTCTCCAACCATAGTTTCATATCATGTACACAACTCAAAAGGACTTTGATCCATTCTATCTTGAAATTCCTTGGGAAGTTTAGGACATGATTCAATCCTTTCTCAGCAATAATCTTATGCTCATCCTTCAGTTGTTTGTTCTCACAAAACTTCTCATGTGTTTCCCTTATCTCAAAATTCCCTACTTCGCCTATCTTTCACATATACCATGATCTCATGTTGTAAATCATGATAACCCTAGGAGGAATACATGATAGGGCATCTGAAGAATCATCCTTCATCGTAATTTTAGGATAATCTTTAAATTTAGGTGGGGGGCATGCATCATTTCTGACTTACTGAGAATTACCAACCTATACTTCCATGTTCTTCTTAGATGTTGATGTTCTTGATATCATTTCTTCAATTCAATTTTTGATCAAACACATCTTGTTAGAAATAGATATTACTGATAGGGGGATGAATCGGTATTCTACAAACTTTTGTCCACAACTGATTATTGTTAATTACCTTATAGAATGCATATGAAAGTAAACCAATCATGGTAGATAGTAAATAAATCCATACACAAAGAGAACTCATAACACCATTTTTTTTTAAGTAGGGAAACCCTGGCCAAGGGAAAACCTTGGTGGGGATGGTACCCACAAAATGATCCACTAAACAAAAGAATCCTATTAATGATATTGAAATTGTTAGGAGTCTATGAAATACATATAGTGTCTTGGTCCTTGTTAGAGGACTAGGCCCTGTTAAAAGCATCAACCCTATTAGGAATTTCTTCAACCCTGTTAGGAGTTGGTAATACAAATACAAATGTATGCAAGAAGAGCCCACTGCCCAAACATGCAACTATACATTGTAGTTCCTTTGTACAAAAAGGCGTAGATACAAAAACCTCTTACTGTTGTCCGATGTACTTCATAATCTTCTAATCATACATCATATTTTGCATCATATATTTCACATAATACTTTAGATGTCATCTATCACACATCCACTACTTTGCATATTATAATCTTTCCTTTATACCTTTACATTTTACAAAACTTGCCCTATTGGCCTTCAAGCTTTCTCACGCTTGGCATAATACAAAGTTAATTATTGCTAACATAGGGTTAACATATAGGATGTCATCCCTAATTAATTAAGCAATTATGTGGTAACCAAAATAATACCTTAACTTGTAATTCACCTTTTTTGTGTGCTTTGTTTACTACCTTTACTGGTGTTTACTACATAACTTCTTATGTACAATCTTTACAGACTTGTGCACTTACCCACATCATCAATACACTCCGTACTACCTATCCTTAATTGTGCACATTCCAAATAGTACTCTATCATCTGTACTTAACAATACTATTCATGTGTTGTTAATTAAATTGTTTAATACTTAGACAATTTTTTGCATCCAGCTATGGGATTTTATCTATACATTGTGCCTTCTCATCCTAAGATATATGTTTCCATAAATGATAACTAAAACTTATCCTACTTAGCCATATTTAAAATAATCTCCCCCTTTGGCATTTATGGCAACATATGGGAAAAATTGATTAAGTCCCAAAATGTTGTTCAAAAACTTTCTTCAAAATTGGCCTTCAAAACTTTACAAAATTTCAAAATTCAAAATTTGTGGATCATACAATTACAACCATCTTTCCTTTTTACTCCTTATACTATATAATACTACTCCCCCTTAGTATATTATTATTACTCCCCCATACACTATATAATCCCATATAATTTTTTGTACATATCTCCCCCTTTGACATCAATGACAAAGGTGTCAAAACTTATATACATGTCAAAATTTCAGTTCATTACCTCTTCTCTAGGTTGTTAAATGAGAGATACAGTCTAAAAAACTTACTTTTAGACTCTTTAGGTTCTTCTCTCATGTGTCTTTCACTCCCTCTAATATGCTAGGGAGTGCGCGTAACCCATAAGATGCAAATCTCAACTACATTCAAATCTGAGTAGATAAACTTATCAAAGGGCATCTTTATTGCTAGACATTCCTCTACCCATTGCTCAATTGTGCTTACTTTCACTAATAGATGTTCTCTTAGAAGTGAGAACCTTTTAGTAATCCTTTCTTTTCTAACTTCTAATAGACTTATTTGAACATAGGTCTTACTAGCATGTCTTTCAATCTCTTCAATTTTAACACCAAATTGGTTGAGCTAATTTGCCAATGCCTTGACTTCATCATGTCTTTTCCTTGGCTCCTCATCAATGTCATTGGCCCCTCATCAATTTCCTTCATGAAATTGAAGGACATGGCACATTTGGTATATAATTCCTTTCCTTCTAGCTCACATCTTCTCAACTCCTTGATGTAGGCATCAAGAGCTCCCAAGTCATTTCTATTGTTTTGGCATATAGTATCAAACATCTAAGCATCATACTTTGGTTTCACGTGAGCTGCTACTACCTCTAACAAGTTGGTGAATTCAGCATCAAATGCTTGAATCACTACCTTAGCTCTATCCTCTGGATTAGGATCTAACAACCTTATTATCAGCATGCTTTGTAACTTTTCAGTTACATCCATAAGAGTTTTTTTAAAACTCTTCACTTGTTTTTTCTTGTTGATTATCTTGTTGAGAGATGATATCAACTCTATCTGATCATCATCATCTAAACTTGTTAGTGCTGCGAGGGTGAGAGATGTGCTTGGTACACTTGCCCTCTTATCCTCCTCTTCTTTCTTCTTCCTTTTTTCTTCTTCCTTTGTTCTTCATCCTCCCCTTTCTTTTCCTCATCCTCTTTCTTCTTATGTTCCTCTACTTCTTTCAACTTTTTCTCTTCTTCTTCCTTCTTCTTCTTTTATTCTTCCTCCTTATCTTCCTTCCTTCTATTTTCTTCTTCCTCTTTCCTCTTCTTCTTTTCTTCCTCTTTTTTTTTTCTTCTCTTCTTCTTTTTCTTCTTGTATTTTCTTCCTTTCTTCTTCTTCTTTCTTGTTATTTTTATCTTCTACTCTTTTCTTTTCTTTTTCTTCACTCTCTCTTCATCTTACTTCTTCTTTTCTCCTATTCTCATCTTCCTCTATCTTTCTTCTCTCTTCTTCTGTGTCTTTGTCCTCATCAAAAATAGAGTATCCAATTATATTTCCAAAAATTTTAGTTCCATAACCCTTAAAAGGATCTTCCTTGGTATCAATGGTTATATGAGTACTATCCATTTGCATGGTTTCAATACCAATTGAGATCTACGAAAACAAGTTTGACATCTTTGTGTCCTTGACTTCCATTGATGTTGGTATAGGTGTATTTTATTCAATAGACATAGGGATTACTCCCCCTGACTTTGCACTCCTCTCTGCAATTCTAGATACAAAAGTCATGTATTTAACAATGGCTTCGTCGGTCTCTTTGTTTACTTCTTCATAGTTTCCTCCCATTAATAAAATGGATCTTCTTTTGTTCCTTAGCAATGGCTCAATACCCTTCACCATTCCACTCATGTCTTCATCATTATTAACTTTACAAATTTTATTTATTAGATTTTCTCTGATTCTCTTATCTTCATTAATAAATCTTCTTCTCCTATTTATCTATGTTGATCTCAAATTGGCTTTGACAAATGAGTGTCAATACACTTGAGTCATTTACCTAGTTCATGCCAAACAAGTATTACACATCAAGCACAACATGTATATAATAGTGTATGCCTAGTTCACAATGAGTGTCGAGTCACTCATGTGCCGAGCAAACAGTGAATGCCGAGTGATTTAGGAGCCGAGTAAGGAGAGCATGCCAAGTGATACAGATGTTGGGTCATAGTATAGAGACAAGTATATGCCAAGCATCAGAGACTTCAGATGTTGAGTAAGACAATTTTTTCATAATTATTTGTAATGGCACAAAAAACTACGTAAACTATTTTTGAGCCAACTTAAAGATTGAATTATGATATTTTGGAGATAATGACGAATCTTAATTTGGAATCCCTATGAATTTCATGTAGCCAATCAGGAAAAGGGAGGGTTTAAGTGGCAAAATGGATGAATCACAACCATTAATTCATACCTAACCCTAAGTCATTGAGGTCTTCTTAAGGAGGACAAACCATAAACTTCCTAAGGTGAGTAGAAGGAGAAAAAGAGAGAAGTTTGCATGTGCAAATAGAGCATTCATGGTGACTAAGGAATTGCAAATTGAGATTGCATTGGAGAATCAGTTAAAAGAGAACATAGAAAAGGAAAAATATACATCAGCGAGACATCTGGTCAAGAAGGATCGAGAATACATTAGTATAGAGATGACTATCATCAAGAAACCAAGTACTAACCGCAGGATCAATGCTAAGTCATTCTAGCAGGTGAATCAGTTAAATCTCTTAACAAAGTAGTCCTAATAGGCTGTATTAAAATCCTTTAATAGGGTGCTTACTTAATTGTGTGTTAAATTCCTTAAACAAGGAACACTTCTAATAGGGTGTTGAAATCCTTTCACAGGGTAAAACCTAATAGTCTTTGTAAGCCTTTAACAGGGCAAACCTTTCACAAGGTAGATCATGTCTCATGAACAAAACATTGTAACCTTCATTGGATAGACTTTATTACTATAGTAGTGAATTTCTATGGGTGTCATCCCCCCCCCCCCCCAATTTTACCTTCTTGTTGGAGGGTTTTTGGGTAATCATATCTGATGTCATACATGTGTGAATTCTTACTTGTTTACATGTTTTAGATATACATGCTTTACATGGTATTTTAGTTTACTTCTTAAATTTATGAGATGGATGTGTGGTGAATGTTTTATGAGCCAAAGTTTAAACTACTGATTCACACCCCCCCCCAAAAAAAAAAAAAGTTTACCTTTCCTATTGTAATTCCAACAATTGCTATTAGAGCCTAGTTCTCTAAAAGAGAAGCTTTGTAACTTTGAGGAAAAGATCTTAAAATGGAACTCTAAAAGTTGGGAAAGATCATTAAGAATCAAGGAATTGAGATACAACTCATTCTACATCAACTAGATGAATCAAGTGAAGAATTAAAGAAATCTCTAAAGAGAAGGAAGGAAACTATTATTGAGGAGAATGACACACAATTTAGAGAGATAGACACTACTAAGTTATTTGTTAATAGAGATTCCAATGAATTTGATGTAACAATTGTAGATCTAATGGAAAAGAATAGAGCCCAAGCTGAAGAAATCAAAAATTTCAAGTTAGAGCAAGAATAAAAAGCCATACTACTATGTGAGGTGTCTAAATGAAAGAAGAAAGCCATAGAAGACAAATCCATGATTGAATATGAGTAAAGAGTTTTGACCAATAGACTAGAAGAGAAATTATCAGAGCTAACCAAGATTTCCAACATGCAATTGGATACTTTGAGTCAAATGATGAATGCCAACTATGAATTGAATGTCGAGGACATTGAGATAACAACATTGAAACTGAAGAATGAGCAATTGAAGAGTGAACTAAAAAGGGAAAAGGAATTTGCTAAAATTTTCATTAAACCAAGTGAAACCATCAAATACTTTGAGCAATTATTGAGATCCCCTAGATCCAATAATGATACATCTAAACTAGGATATACAAGCACTGAAGGAGAGTCATCCAAAAGTGTTGAAGAAAGGAGAAACAAAGATAAGAATTCTAAACCTACTTGTCATAATTATGGTAAGAAAGGACATACTACTAATGTGTGTAGGATCAAGACTATCAATTAGAATGTCAAGCATAAGAGCATGGTTCACTGTCATAAGTGCAACAAACAAGGTCATTAGGCATGTAAATGCAAAAGTATGACCATGCACACACAAAGATTTGAAGGATATTGTTTCAGTTGTCAAAAGTATGGACATAGAGCTTTTGAGTGTAGATCCAAACCCCTATGGTCATCAAATGGGAAAACAAAGGTAAAGAACAATGGAAACTTGTTATAACTAGGATTATAAGACAAGGTATAGCTATCATTATTGTGAAGAGTATGGACATGTTCCTAAGAATTGTATTAGGACACACTTCAAAAGTTACTACAAAAGGTGGTTGAGTCAACCACATGTTTTAGTTGTTTGAAAATTGGTCACATCATTTGATATTGTCAAACAAGGTCAAAGGCACCAAGTTGTGAATTTGATAAAGGCAAAGGCAAGGTGGATGTTGAAAATGTTAGAAATGAAATGAACAAGACATGGAAGAAAAAGTGTGATTGCAATACATCAAATGGAGAAGGGATCACTTCACCCAATGGGTCAGGTGATCACACCTCGTCAAACTAAGCAATCAAGAGGCATGTGGGACTAATATTTAAAGGTTATATCATACATCAGTTCCAAAGGATTTAGTACAATAAAGATTACATAAGCATGAACAAAATACAAGATGTTATAAGAAATCAAAGAAAATATTTTAAGTTTTTCATGTTATTGCCAAGCATGAAAAATTTCCTATGACTGTCGAGTGAAAATATTAGAGGATGCCAAGATAACAGACTGGCTAGTTGATGTTGAGCTCGTAATGGTTTCCAAAAAAATGGAAGACTAATGGATGCCGCATGAACCTAAAATTGGTTGATGTTGAGCTTACAGTTATGTAAGTAATCAGCATTAATTGTAGTACTCCAAAAGGGTAGTTGATCAATTTTCAGCCCATTTTACATCATTTCAAAGTTGACAAAGAGCAAGGAGAGCACGAGGTGATTAGAAAATTCATCCAAAGTGATTGCAAAAGATTTGAGCAGCAATTCAGCACCATTTTGTCAGATCTTGCAAGGTATTTATCAAGTGCTAAGTTACGTTGTTTATATTTTTGGAAACCCTAGTTTTGCATAATGGCATTTATTTCAAAGGGTGTAGAAGGAAAGGAGCTTTTGAATGTTCAACTAGTTAATAATGAGGTTAAATAACCGATATTCAAGGCCATACCTAATATTGCTAATAAACAAGACCCTATCCATGATACCACCGAATGCTTTAATGATTCAAGATGTTAGGAAATGTTACAACTGTGATATTGGAAGTATTGGTGATATGGAGATTAGGAAAGCATATGATATACTTTTTGAGAATGGTGTATTAAGGGAAGAATACAAAATTGTAGAAAAGAAAGGGTTAACTCGTGCCCTAGATTTCCCAAATGTGTTCAAAACCAAATGGATTAGGATTGTATTGAGCAAAATTCATGATAGTTCACTTTGGTTAGATAATGGAGGTATCAAAATAACTAAAAGGATAATCCATAGGGTAATAGGGTATCCAACCTTAAAAGAGGTTATTAAGAAGAATACTATTGGTCTTAGATTAGTTTTGACAATTAAGTGTCAACACACTTAACCACTTTTCATATAGAAGCCAAGTACACTATATGTGTCGAGCCAAAATTCCAACAGGTGTCAAGTGATCTTCATGTGCTAAGAAATCTTCAAATGCTAAGTGAAGATCAAGTGCCGAGTGACTTCAAGTGTCGAGCATTATACAAGTGCCAAGTGATAAATAGGCGCCAAGTCACAATTGATGTTGAGCAAGTTAGAACACTTCATGTGTTGAGTGAGCTAGAACTATGCATGTGTCGAGCAAGACAAAATGTAATAGGTGTTGAGAAAACCAAGATCAAACATGTGTTGAGCACCAGTAATCCAGTATGTGTCGAGTAACATAGAAATCAACATATGATTTTGTGCCTTCACAAACTTAGATGTAAACCATTTTTTGAGCAAACATAGAAGGATCTCGAAGGATAATAAGGATAAGAATGAATCTTTTATATTTCCTATGCAATCAGCATGTAGCCAATAAGAAAAATGGAGAAGGCATGCAACCAATGAGAAAAGTGCAAGTAATGAGCGAGAATTAAAGATTCAATATGGATCGTAGATCCATACCTAACCCTAAGTCTTCGTAATCTTTAAAAAGAGGAAAAAAACCCCATTATATATGTGGATGAGAATAGTGTATGGGTATACTATAGTGAAATTATGTGGGAAGTGTGAAAGACTTAGAGGAACAGAGCAACAATTGCATATCCAGTTGATCAGAACAAAGCAAGAGATATAAATAAATATCAGATCTTAGAGGATCAAGATCGAAATGAGTAGAACCAGTACCTAAAATTAGCAATTTGAGATTGTAAGAAATCAAGTTTATGAATCTAACACTCTCTAGCAATTTTATTAGAAAAAGAAAATCCTATGTTGATAGGTTAGCTTAACAGCTAGGTTGTAGATCTGTTGAAGAGGTGATAAAATCCTTTAACAGGGTGACACTTCATGTAAAGTGTTTGTAAATCCTTTAACCAGGTGACTGTTGACATAGTGTAAAACCTTTAATAGGGCAGGCCTTTCACAACACAAGGAGAAGCCTAACAGCTTAGAGAAAAGATCTGAAGATGGAAGTCTTCAAACTTGGGAAGATCATAGAGAATCAGGTGATTGATGTGCAACTTTCCCTACACAACTTAGAAGAAGCCATAAAAGAATTGAGAAAATCCTTGAAAAGAAGAAAGGATATACCCATAGCTAAAAATAACATACACTACAAGGAGATTGATACCACAAAAGTGTTTTCCAATGGAGATTCCAAAGAATTTGATGCAACAATAACAGAACTGATGGAGAAGAACAGAGCTCAAGCAGAAGAAATCAGAATACTCAAGCTTGAACAAGAATCACAAGCCATAATGCTTTGTGAAGTAACTGAATAGAAGAAGAAAGCCATTGAAGACAAGGTTATGCTAGAAGATGAAAAAATAAATCTTACAATAGACTAGAGGAGAAGACAATTGAGTTTGAAAGAATCTCAAATATGTACCTTGACACTCTAAGTCAAATGATGAATGCACATCATGAGCTGAATATGAAGGACATTGAGATCTCTACATTAAAGTTACAGAATGAACAACTGCAAAATGACTTGAAAAGAGAGAAGGAAGTTACAAAAAGCTTCAACAAACCCAATGAGGCTATCAAGTATTTTGAGTAGCTACTAAAATCACCAAGGGCCAGTAATGATACTTCAAGACTTGGTTACACCAGCACTAAACAAGGAGAATCATCCAAGACTGCAAAAGAAAGGAGTAACAAAGGTAAGAATACTAAACCTACTTGTCATTTCTATGGTAAAAAGGGACATACTTCTAATGTATGCAGGAGTAAGAATGCCCATCAGCATGATAAGCTTAAGAATGCAAGTTGTTGTCATAAGTACAAGAAGCAAGGACATCAAGCACATGAATGCAAGACTAGGACTATCAGAACACCAAGATTTGAAGGTCACTACTACAATTGCAAGAAATATGGACATAGAGCTTTTGAGTGCAGATCAAAGCCTATGTGGACATTAAATCAAGCAACAAGAGAAGGTAACCACGGTCATCACTATAATTGGGACTATAACACTAGGTATAGTTGTCACTACTATCAAGAATATGGACACATTCCTGAAAAATGCATAAGGACACATTTTAGAGGGAAGTACAGTAGATGGTTAAATCAAACCACATGTTTTAGTTGCTTGAAGATTGGTCATATTAGTAGGAATTGCCCAAAAAAGTCAAAGACACCCAAGTCAGAAATCAACAAAGAAAAATAGAAGGTGGATGTTGAACACATTAGAGGGCTAATAAAAAAGACTTGGAAGAAGAAAGATGAGTGCAGCACATCAAATGAAGGGATCACTTCACCCAAGAGGTCAAGTGATCACACCTTATCCAACTAAGCAAGGATAGTTGTATGGAACTGATATCGAAAGTTATATCATACATCAATCCCAAGATGAAGAAGTAATGCAAAGAAGAAATCAGCATGAGCAAAGATGCCAAGTCAAGATTTGACGTTTTTGCAAATATTGCCAAGTTGTCCTCAGATGCCGAGTAAAGCTCCAGTGCATGCTGAGTTGCTAGTAGCGATTGAGTTGATGGTTGATGTCGAGTTGAAAAATGTCAATAGAAGCTGAGTGAAGTAGAAATCTAGTGGAAATTGAGTGAACAAAATTCAATGGAAACTAAGTCATGTTGAAACCTTCAAGAGCTGAGTGTATAGTTGTATGCACTAAGCATTTAATGCTAGGTTTTAAAGAGTATAAGGTTAATTTTTTATCATTTTTACGCCATTTGAACATAGAGAAAAGACAAGAAGAGTGCAAAAGAGATCAAAGAGCAACCTTGAAGCCTTTTGCACCGATTTCAATAGTGATTCAGCAAAAAATTTGTCAATCTAAGGTATTTATCAAGTGCCGAGCTACGCAGTGTTAAAGTTTTAATATATTGAAACCCTAGATCGGTATAATGGCTTCTAGTTCTAAGAACCCAAAGGGAAAGGAAAGTCATGAGGTCCAGCTGGTTAGTAATGAAGTAAAACAACCTGAGTTTAGAACCATTCCCAAGGTAGCCTACAAGAATGACCCTGCCAGCGCATTTTCCATTATTCCACCCAAAGTCGTAATGGTGCAAGATGTGAGAAAATGTTACAATTGCAAGATAGGTGCAATTGGAGACCTTGATATTTTTGAAGCATATGATAAACAATGTGATAAAAAAATACTCAAGGATGAATTTCAAATAGTCAAAAAGAAAGGTTTAATTCATGCACTACTTTACCCTATAGGTTTCAAAACAAAATGGATACGGATTATCTTGAGTAGAATACACAATGGTTGTTTGTGGTTGGAAGGAGAACCCATAAAGATAAAAAAAGAGGATAGTACATAGGGTTATGGGTTTCCCAACCCTCGATCAGCCTAAGACCCTGAGAAGTGATTCAAAAGAGGTCATTGAAAAGAACACAAGGGCCAAGTGGAATAAGAGGGGTATGACAATTGATACTGTAACAAATCCTCTTCTAGATTTTGCAATGAGAGTGATATCTCACAAATTTTACCAATCCAACAGATTAAACAGTGTATCATGTATAGTTGTTGATGTAGCTTACAAGCTTGTAAAGAAAGATCATACATATGATCTAGCAGAATTGATGCTTCAACTGATAAATGAGAACTTAGGAGCAATAAGAAGGTCAAAAGGAGCTCAATGCAAGTTTGGTTCAATTCTTGTCTGCATATTTTTCTATTTCATGGAAGAATTCTCATCTTTTGGAAAGGTAAACTGGAATTCAAACAAGTCTGTTATCACTCAAATCAATGAGTATATTGAAAAAATGGGAGACAACTTTGACTCTCTTATGACAAGCTATTTTGAGGATTTTAAGAAATCCATGAAACGAAGATTGAGAATACTAGCTTCCCTAGTGGAACAATATGTCAATGATATATGTTTCTTAGTTGACATTGATTACACCTACATCCAAGTAGTAGTTCCAAGAGTCAAATGGCTAAGGCCATTAGGTTATGAGATAAACATTGATGAAGCTTCAGCAACAATCACAACATTGCTTGCAGAAGAAATTGATAAGGAGGAACCTCACTTTGGAACATATGATGTTGTGCATTCCAAGGTAGATATGGAACTAAAAACATCATCCACCTTAAAGAAGAAAGATAAACTGGTGAAGAAAATAAAGAAGAAATTTGGAGCATAAATTGAAGGTGTGGCAAGTGTTGAAGAGGATAAAGATGAGGAAGAAGGCGAGAGTGAAGAAGAAAAACAAGGGCAATAGAATTGACCCAGGGCTTAGGAGAAGATAAGGAGGAAGGTGCTGAGGAATAAGAAGTCAAGGAAGCACCTACACAAGCTGAGTCAAAGAAGAGATAGGCTAAAACATAACCTCTAGCTCAGCCCAAATCCAAGAAGGAAACCAAGCCTGCACAAGCCAAACCAAGGACACTTACAACTAGAGCTACCACAAGGGCATCTACGCAAAAGGCCAAGGAGGAAACAAAAGAGAAGAAGAAGCACACTAAATAGACTAGTGAAGTGCAAAAGAAAAGAAGAAAGTATGTAGCACAGCTAGACACTGATGATGAGGAGAGAATAGAATCAGAGGATATCAACCAATTTAGGGTGGTAAGTCATCATCCCAAATTAGCCATAGATAAAATCTGTGATAATGTTAGGAAAAATACAAATTTTATTGATTTAAAAAGTGTTGATTTTAATAAGTTAAGTGGAGAGGACCAAAACAAGATAGAGGAATTAGTGTATGCCATGATGGTAGAGTTTAAGTACACACCTCTAGAGCTAGACAATACCATGCCTAGGGAATTATATGAGATCATTGAAAACAAATGGCACTATTGTCTCAAGATGGAGAAGGAAATCAAAGAATCAGCACTAGCATAAGTGATGCCTAATCTGACAAGAGGTGATGCATTAAATAGAAGGAGAAGACAAGAAATACTCAAAAAAGAGTATAAACATAAGCTAGCACTACATGAGATTAAGGACATCTTTCTAGATGCCTTCAGCTTGCAGTCACCAGATGAGTCAAAGCCTATAATGGAAAAATTATTAGATATAGTTGACCAGGTGACAAGTGAAGACTAGGATACCAATGTCAAACTTATGGAGTGGTATGAAAGGAAATTTTAGGGAAAGGTAAATGAGAAAATATCCAATGGTATAGCACTTGCACAGGTTGAATTGGCCAAGAAAATTGAAAAGGTAAAAACTGTACTTGAGAACATTTTCTCATTGTACAAAAAGTTGTGTGATTTTTCCAATTTCACACAAGAGACGAGCCAAGGGATAATGAGCTTGGAGAGAAATCTAAAGATTTCTAGCATGTAGCTACCAAAAGATCCAACTCAAAGTGAGAAGCATTTTTCCCAATCGCTTCACACTCAAAGAGAATTAGCTGCACTAGCAAGTGAAGAGGCCAATATAAAGGCCAAATTGATGCAGATATAGTCCTCCATTACCCCACATCTGGAGGTCCTCCACAAAGAGCAAGCCTATACAAAGAATATTCTAAAGAAAGATCCTAATCTTTCTACACTTGATGGGCTTGTACATCTTACTGCAGAGACTGCCTTCCAACATAATTCACTAGAAATTTCTTTGGAGAATTGGGATGCAGCTCTCAAGATGATAATGGAGGTAAACAACACATTTTTGGCAAAATATGGTATTACTCCTTAGCACCCTTTGAAATAAGTATCAAAAAGGGGGAGATGGATATAATGTTTAGAGGGAGAAAGAAAATAAACATTAGGGGGAGAAAGAAAATAAAGAGGGAGATATAACTAAGGGGGAGAATACTAAGTATTCTAGTTATTACAGTCTTTCATTCATTTTTTTGGAGAATAAAAAGGAAAAGATTGCAGATAGCAAAAAAGGGGGAGAAATAATGTTTTGGGGGAGATATGAATCAAACCTGCAAGTGCAGACAGAGTAGACAGAACAAAAAAAACAACTCAGCAAGCAAGCACAAGAAATAGGAACAGGGCAAAGGCAAAGAGTATCAGATACATCAGCACAAGAATTTTGATTGCAAGAATGAAATGACACAATTAGCTCAGGGGGAGTTATAAGAATTTTAAGGTATATTGTTCCTTACAAAATTTTGAACAAGTTTTTGAACAGATTGGATAATGTACTCAAAGATCAAGCATAAACCTTAGGTAAGTGTTTTTGACACTCATGTCAAAGGGGGAGATTGTTGGTCTCAGATTGGTTTTGACAATTGAGTGTCAACACACTTAACCACTTTTCATATAGAAGTTGAGTACACTATATGTACCGAGCCAAAATTCCAATAGGTGTTGAGTGATCTTCATGTGTCGAGCAATCTTCAGATATCGAGTGAAGATCAAGTGCTAAGTGACTTTAGGTGCCAAGCATTATACAGGTGCCGAGTGATATATAGGTGCCGAGTCATAGTTGATGTCGAGAAAGTTAGAATGCTTCATGTGCCAAGTGAGCTAGAACTATGCATGTGTTGAGCAAGATAGAATGTAATAGGTGCTAAGCAAACTAGAATCAAACGTGTGTCGAGCACCAGTAATCCAGTATGTGTCGAGTAACACAAAAATTAGCATATGAGTTTGTGCCTTCACAAACTTAGATGCAAACCATTTTTTGAGCCAACATAGAATGATCTCAAAGGATAATAAGGATAAGAATGAATATTTTCTATTTCCTATGCAATCAGCATGTAACCAATAAGAAAAATGAAGAAGGCATGCAATGAATGAGAAAAGTGCAAGGAATGAGCGGGAATTAAAGATTCAATATGGATCATAGATCCATACCTAACCCTAAGTCTTTGTAATCTTTAAAAGGAGGATACTATAGTGAAATTAAGTGGGAAGTGTGAAAGACTTAGAGGAACAAAGCAGTAATTGCATATCTAGTTGATCAGAACAAAGCAAGGGATATGAATAGATATCAGATCTCAGAGGATCAAGATTAGAATGAGCAGAACCAGTGCCTGAAATCAGAAATATGAGATTGTAAGCAATTAGTTTTATGAATCTAATACTCTCTAGCAATTGTATTAGAAAAGGAAAATCCTATGTTGATAGGTTAGCTAAACAGCTAGGTTGTAGATCCTTTGAAGAGGTGATAAAATCCTTTAACAGGGTGACACTTCATGTAAAGTGTTTGTAAATCCTTTAACCAGGTCACTATTGACACAATGTAAAATCTTTAATAGGGCAGGCCTCTCATAGGGCAGACTATCAGAAGTGGTCAAACAATTATTGCTATAGTGATTTTGTGGGTATCATCCCCACCCCAGTTTTACCTTCTTATTCCTAGAGGGTTTTTGGGTTACCAAATTCTGGTGTTATGTGTGTTGATGCATGTGTTTACTTTATGTTTATTTAATATGTTTACATGCATACAGTTTACTTTTAGTTATTTGTTTTAAAGGATTTGAAATGGTTAAATTGTGTTACTTCTAATTCACCCCCACCCCCAAGAAATACTCTTCCCATTTGAATATTCCAACAAATACAGGAGCCATGTGGAATAAGAGAGGAATGAAAATTGACACCATTATAGATCGATTGTTAGACTTTGTAATTAGGGTAATTGCACATAAGTGTTATGAATCTAGCAAATTGAACATTGTGCCCTATATTGCAGTAGATGTTGGTTATAAGACTGTCAAGAAAGATCACACATATGATCTCGCAAAGCTACAACTACAACAATTAATTGAGAACCCAGGAGCAATAAGAAAGACTAAGAGTGCTCAATGTAAATTTGCTTCTATTTTGATATGCATTTTCTTTTATGTTCAAAACACTTTTCCTACATTTGGCACAGTTGCATGGAAAAATATAGGTTAGTGGCAGTATAGATTGGTGAGTTCATTGAATAATTGGGTGAAAATTTTGAAAATGTAATGACAAGTTACTTTGAGGACTTTAAGCAATCAATGAAGAAAAGATTGAGAATTCCAATATCTTTAGTGGAAAATCATTATGATGATGTTTGTTTCTTAGTAGATGTTGATTATACCTTTGTTAAAGTAGCAACTTCAAGGGTAAGATGGTTGAGGCCATTAGGATATGAAATAAATGTAGATGAGACCTCTACATCAATAACTGCCTTACTTGTAGAAGATATTGATAAAGAGTCCAAGGCATTTGGAAATTATGAAATGGCCAAGTCTAAAATTACTATGAAACTAAAGGTTGCCTCTATTATAAAAAAGAAGGAGAAGTTGGTGAAGAAGTTGAAAGAAAAATTTGGTGAAGGTGCAGAATAGGAAGAAGATGAAGAGAATGAGGATGAAGAAGAAGAAGACATCAAGACCCAAGCACCACTTGCACTAACATAAGGAATGGGTGAAGATTAGCAAGAGGAAGAGACAAAATTTGCTAAAGGTTTTGAGGAAGAAGAAGTCAAGGAAGCGCCTACTCCTACTAATCAAAAGAAGAGAAAGGCTAAGGCTTAACTAGTGACAAAAGCTGAGAAGACTGCCAAACCAAGCCAACCCAAACCTACAGCACCTACTAGAAGGGCTAGTGCACATTTCACTACACAAAAGGAAAAAGAAAAGATCAAACCAGTAAATAAAGGAGGATCATTGAAAAGGCCAAGGAGGAAATACATTACACAAGCTAAATCAGATGAGGAAAGAACAGAATCAAATGACAATAGCCAATTCAAAGTGGTGAGTCACTACCCATCCTTAGATCTAGAAAACCTATGTGAAAATGTCAAGAATAGTGTAGATTTAATAGGATTTTCTCATATTGGTTTTGTTAACCTTGGTAAAGTTGAGAAGAATCAAGTGGAGGAAGCTATATATTTCATGATGGAAAATTTTAAGAAAACCCCACTAGAGATTGTTGATTATATGCCTAAAAGCTTATATGAGAGAGTGGAGCAGAAATGACATTATTGTTTGAATCTAGAAAAACAAATAAGGGATACATCACTTGCACAAGTTATTCTTGAACTTAGTAAGGCACAAATTTCTAAGGCTATGAAGAAATATGCAATTAGATTTGTTCCAAAATATAGAGCATTCAACATATTGCAAAACAATATTGAAGATGTAGTGAAAAAGTCCACACAAATGTGGAAGATAACATATGGGCTTGCTACAGTAAAAGAAGGAGAATAGGAACCCATTGAGGTAAAAGATGATGAAGAAGATGATAACAATGAAGACACTATTGATGGAGGTACACAAATGAATATAGATGACAAGGCAATAGCTGAAGGAAAGCAACAAGAAGAACAGAGTGTACAAGATACACAATTGCCCAATGTTAGTCCTCAACATATAACAAGTGCAAATACTAAAACAATAATAGTGAAGGATGTTTCTAATCTTATAGCTCAAAACATCAATCCCTTAACAAAGGAAGATCTAAAAAAGATACGTGACCAATCTACATTGTAGGCAAAATTATGTGATAATCTTGTATTAGTAAGTGTAGATGAGATTCAAGAACTAGTGACTAGCACTACAAGGGAAGAGGTGAAAACATAAGAACCACCTACCATCACTCCTTAAGTCACCCATGTACAACCTTTAGATAAACCGCCATAAGTTACATCAGAAAAGGTTGATACAATTGGAAAGGATACAATGGAAACCCAAGCCACTACTAAAGAATAGAGTCAAATAGGTTAGATAGTTTCATTTGCACCTCCAACACAAGTACAAGGTGTAAGTCAAGTCATTGTGGTAGTTAAGGACAAGCCTAAAGAGACCAAGTCGACACCAAAGATGAAGGAGAAGGTAGCCATTCAAGCACTGGTAACTTTACCAAAATCTGACACTCCTTCCAGTCACACTCTTCAAAAGACAAGCATAGATGCAACACCATTACAAATCTCAGTGTCAAGTCCAAGTTCCTCAAAGGTTGAAGAAGTAATACAAAATGGAGATGTAAGCTTGGATGAAGAGATTTCTGTTACCAAATTATGATTATGACACAATGACAATTGAGTAGATGGGCATACTCCAAGAAACCCTGGCTAGAGAGAAGCATCAAGAACTGCTTAGAAGGGAGCATGGGTAGAAGCAAGCATTGTTGGATATCGAAGACGTCTTTCTAGATGCATTTAGTCTGCCTACTCTAGATGAGACAAAGCCACTCATTGAACAACTAACAACTATAGTGGAAAAGGTAAGTGATGTAGACCTTGACACAAATGTAAAATTTTTAGAATGGTTAGAAAAGAAATTTCAAAGAAAAGTGAAGGAGAAAATATCAGGTGGCATAGCACTCACACAAGTTGCATTGGCAACTAAGGTAGAGAGTGTGAAGAAGGTACTTGAGAAGATTTTCTCACTGTACACTAAACTGTACAATCCAACACTCTTCACAAAAGAGACAAGAAGTCACATTTTGAGTTTGGAAAGTTAGATTAATGCATCAGGTGCAAAACTACCTATGACACCAGCTCAAAGTGGGAAGCACTTCAAAACTTTGCTACAAACCCAGAGTTAGTTAGCTGCATTATTAGTAGATGAAGCCAATAGAAGGGCAAAACTGATTAGCATCCAAACAACATTAACCCCCCACATGAAAATTGTGCACAAGGAGTTAAGCTACGTAGAAAATTTTATGAAGAAGGACCCAAATCTTTCTACACTGGATGACCTAGTCCACCTTGTTGCCGAGCTGGCTATCCAAATCAAGGCTTTGGATGCAACATTGGAAAATTGGTATGCAACTCTCAAAATTATCCTAGAGGTCCATAAATATTTTTTGGACAAACACATTATTAGTGTATAGCCCATTTGACATAAGTGTCAAAAAGGTGGAGAAATAAAGAGGGAGATAATAGAGAAATGAGAAAAGGGGAGAAATAAAGTAGTAAAGAAAAATTAGATGAAAGAGTATCAATTGAGACACATTTACTCAGTAGGTGTATAGAATTTTGAGTATAGAACTAGACCTAGCAACTTAGGGGGAGTTATCATATTTTGAGGGATAAGTTGTTATAAAATTTTGAAATTTTGAAGTTTTGTACATAAGCCAAATAAGAGATATGTTATGCTTGTAAGATTAAGGATATTAATGCATGACCAAGTGTTTTTGACACTCATGTCAAAGGGGGAGATTGTTGATCTCATATTGGTTTTGACAAATGAGTGTCTACACACTTAAGTCATTTACTTAGTTCATGCTGAAAAAGTACTACATGCAGAGCACAATATGTATATAATAGTGCATGTTGAGTTCATAGTGAGTATCGAATCACTCATGTGTCGAGTCACTCAAGTGCCAAGTAGATAGTGAATGCCAAATGATTCAAGAGTTGAGTAAGCAAAGCATGCTGAGTGATATAGATGGCGAGTCACGATATAGAGACCAATATATACCAAGGATCAGAGACTGCAGATGCCAAGTAACAGTTTTGTCATAATTGCTTGTAATGGCACAAACAATTAACCATTTTTTATCTGACTTAAAGATTTAATTATGATATTTTGGAGATAAGGACGAATCTTAATTTGGAATCCCTATGAATTTCATGTAGCCAATCAGGAAAAGGGAAGGTTTAAGCGACAAAATGGATGAATCATGACTATTGATTCATGCCTAACCCTATGTCACCGAGGTCTTCTTAAGGAGGAAAAGCCCTAAACTTTCTAATGTGAGTAGAAGGAGAAAAAGAGAGAAGTTTGCATGTGCAAACAAAGCATTCATGGTGACTAAGGAATTGTGAATTGAGATTGCATTGCAGAATTAGTTAAAACAGAATAGAGGAAAGGAAAAGTATAGAGCAGTGAGACATCTAACCAAGAAGGATCAAGAATACATCAGTGTAGAGGTGATATTTCATCAAGAAATCAAATGCTAACTGTAGGATCAATGTTGAGTCATTCTAGCAGGTGAATTAGTTAAATCTCTTAACAGAGTAGTCCTAACAAGCTATATTGAAATCCTTTAATAGGGTGTTTATTTAATTGTGAGTTAAATTCCTTTAACAAGGCACACTTCTAACAGGGTGTTGAAATCCTTTAAGAGGGTAAGACCCAATAGTCTTTGTAAACCTTTAACAGGGCAAACCTTTCACAAGGTAGATCATGTCTCATGATCAAACATTGTAACCTTCATTGGATAAACTTTAATACTACACTAGTGAAAATTTGTGGGTGTCAACCCCACCCTAGTTTTACTTTCTCATTGGAGGATTTCTAGGTAATCATATTTGGTGTCATACATGTGTGAATGCTTACTTGTTTACATGATTTAGATGTACATGCTTTACATGGTATTTTAGTTTACTTCTTAAATGTATCAAATGAATGTGTGGTGAATTTTTTATGAGCCAAAGTTTAAACTACTGATCCCCCCCCCCCTCACAAGTTTATCTTTCCTATTGTAATTCCAACAATCAATCTTGTTATATAAATCTTGTGGGGTGTTCCTTTGAATGTCTTCAAATCTCTTGTTCCTCAAAACCATATTCCTAACTACAACATTTTCTAGTTTTAGTCTATCCATGTTGCTATGCATACTATAGTACTTATTCAATTGAATAAAGTTATCACCATTATTGATTTGAACATTTAAATTCTCTACCTTTGGCTTCCAAGGCTTCTTCTCAGTGGATGTTCTTGCTTCTCCATTTACATTTTCTATTGGTCTATCTTATGTCTCTTCTTTCTCATCATTAGACTCTAATGCAATCATCTATAATGATTTTCTCCTTTTCCCTAGTCCACTAGCTCGTTGTTTGACTTTTTTCTTAGATGTCAACTCAATAGGTTTATTCTTGACTTTAAAAAGTCTATCTGACTTCCTAGCACTTGGAGGATTGACTAATTTTTCTTCAACTATCTTCACTTCCTCTAAATCTTTCTTCTTTTGAATAGAATTTGATTGTTTTTGTGCAACTGAGGTATAAGAAATAGTAGGTATCTGAGAAGTAGATCATGCTATTGTAACTCCTTCTGTAGGTCCCACCAATACAAGGGGTGTGGATTCCAATACCTCTGCTTGTCCACTTGCCTTCATTTCCAAGGTAATACCTTTAACTTCATTGAATTCCTCTCTGGTCATACCAAATTCCTTTAAGATTGCTTTTATCTTTTTTTCAACTTTCTTCTTGATGTATTTAATATACATAGCCCATCAAAGTTACCCCATCTTTCATCTGTGAACTTCTTTCATCTTTTCATCAAAGTTACCCCATCTAGGGCATTCCTTATCCCTATCAGACTCCAAGATGATCTTCACATGCCTTTCTATTATATCTTCACTCATTTCATAGCCCATAGGGTCTATGAACATGACTTTGGGTTCTAATGCTTCCATACATGTGATATTAGTTTCAACCATGAAACATATGCCATCCTTTTACTTCTCTACTAGAGATGGAGGGATTTTGAATCTCCTCTTCATTTTAGATTGGAAACTCTTCATCATCTTAGTTATATCTTCAGTAATTCTTTTCTCTGACTATCTTTTGTAATGATAAGTGATTAGGTTCATCGTGCACTTATTTTCATTCCATTCAGAGTTTGGCATACCTAGAAACTTTATGATAACTTGAGATAATAGGTAAGTTATCAATGATTCAAACTCAAATACCGCATTCTTTGTCCATTTCAACTTCTCAATATTGTCAAGCAACTGTTGCTTCACAATTTCACATGGATTAATCTTGTCCCTTTTCATTATCATTAGGTATGTTGCATAAATAAATCCAAAAAATACAATATTTAACCTTGAACTGTGGTTCATCTTGTATCCTAAAATTTTGTTGATGATTCTTATAACATCCTAATTAATCAAATCAATTCTCATGTTCCTTCTGTTTGACTTGGTCTTCGGATTGGTTTCAACCATTTTCTTCACATTCTTTTCATTTACTAGATTACTCTCTTCATTACTTAATCTAGTAAGCCTATGAATCATATCATTTTCAATAATGACAAGGATGTCTCCTACTCAAAACATTCCCTCATGGATTCTACTCAAGATTATTTTGGTCCACTCATGGTTGTCAAACTTTGTATAGAACATATGCCTATTAATGTTCAATTGTTCCAAGTGCTAAAAACCTTGCTTCAAGGATAAATCATTGTTACATACCACATCCAAATCTGTGTGAATATCACAATCACCAATAGTATCAAATTTGTAGTGAATGTATGCCCTTACATCCTCTATGTGCAACACATTTGGTAGAACTTGTGAAAATGCTTCCAAATGATCATCTTCTAAAGACACAAATGGGTGTTTCTTGAACTTGTATCATGGTCTCTCACTAACATCACTTGCAGTAGGATTTTCCACCTTAATTGATTCAAGGATTTTGAAAACATAACTGAAATACCTGGAATTAGTGTAACTAGGGCTTTCTTACTTCACATTTATAAATTCTTAAAATTTTCCTTTAACTCGCTGTCAAACCATTCTCAAATGCTTCTTAGCTCTTCACATGATTGAGTGGTACTCACAATCTTGTTCAAATCCTTTAAATCCTTTCAAATTGAACTTCACATTGATTGTTCAACTACTCAGTCTATAAAAGTTGCTATCTGTTTTATTGTCTTAAAATGGAAGCACTTTCATGTTAAGAGCACTTAGCCCTCTAGGTAAGTGGTCTAGGGTCATGTTAAGAACCTTGAATGGGTCTTTGCATGGATCTAGGTATTTTCCCCTTGTTATGTTTCTCTCTCTCTCTATTTCTAGCCTATTTCTAACAAACTGCTCTTTGAAACTGAGAACTTTGGCCTCTGGGTCAAGGAAAACCTTTCGGGTCAAGGCTGACCTAGGTCAAGGATGACCTTGACCCTAACCTAGGGTAGGGTCGACCTTGTCCCTAACCCCAAGTACCATTTTGCAATTTCTAAAAATTTTGGGATCTCGAGATTTAGAAAGTTTATTTTCTTGCTTTCGAGTCAGCTTTTTTGGGTTTCAGAATGGTAGACTCTTACCTTACATTTAATTTAGGTCCATTCATAGGGGTTAAGATAAAATGGGATTTAATGCTCCCATGTCAGCCTTCTCTAAGAGTTTGTGCCCTAGATCACTATATAAGCAAGCCTTCTTCCCTCATTTTGACATCCACTTATTATACAAGCATCTACCTTTTATGAGAGCAACTACAAACAATCTACTTTCTATGAGAGAATCTACTATCCACCTACATGAAGTGAATATTATCAAGCATTCAAGTGTTCAAACATCCAATTCTTCAAAGAGATCCATTGTTAGCCATTGAAGGATTCAATCTCTACAGAGCCCTCTTGTTGAAGATTTCTCCATCCATATTCATCCAAGCCTTCTTCTATGCAAAGATACATTCAAGATTGGTGTTAAAGATCTAATGACATTGATTTGAGACATCCTACATACATTTCTACATTCATTTGGAGCATCTGTACTTGTGGATTCAAGGATTTCAATCCTCCACAAGGATTTCCACATAAGTAAGGTGAATAGTTCCATTTACTTTGTTTATACATATTACAATTTCAATTATATTTCAAGGTTAATTCCAAACTGGGGTTTGACTGAGGCAAACCCCCCATCCAAAAAAACCATTTTTCTTGCAAATATAGGTGTAGAACAGTGAATTGGAGAGCATATTTGGATACCCTTTTCATCAAACTTGTGAGATTCCTGAACAAAAATTTCATTGGAGCAGTGCAGGTCAAGGTCAAATTTTTGGGGTACAATTGTGCCCTAGGGTAAGATTGTGCCCTGCCAATGGGGACAAGGTCGACCTCCCTTCAAAAAGACAAAAGATTTCTGGGTTTTCTCTATCTTGACATTTTCGGTCTGAATCAAGTTGTAGAATTCCTTGAAATTGTACACAGACATTAGAAATTGGCATTTTCCAAATTCAAGGTTAGTATTTATCTTTTATCTATTTCAAAATTTAAGCACATACTCCGCTCCCCCCCCCCAAATAGAAAGACAAATTGATCCTCTTTTCTCCCTATTCTCCATCACATGATTCATTTCTCCATTGAACACTTTCTTGTACTTAATCAATTTAGATCATTCCTTTTGGAAATTAGAGTTGAGAAGAGGGTTTCCATTTTCTTTCTATTCATTTGTTAACCATTAAAGATTTTTTTATTCGTATGGCCTCATACGATCTCCAAATGACTTGTGCTCTTAACCATAGCTTCCTTACAATCTATTGATCCTTCTACCAACTTTACCACTTCTAACTTGATCTATAACCTATGTTCTATCTTTTTGGTGCTTTGTCTTCAATAGAGAAGTGCTTAATTCAAATAGGTGTAATCACTCAAGATTGGTCACAATCCCAAATGCAGAATTTTACGTCATGACGAGAATTAAAATGAATTAATTCAAATCAACTATTACAACCCGTTTGAAAAATAAACATGAATATTCATTTCAAATAAATTAAAATTTGACATTTATCTCCAAAAATGAATTTTATATTCAAAATGGGACCTTAATTCCATTATGAATATTTTATCCATAGTGGGTATAAGGAAATGAATATTTTATTCATGGTGGGTTTAAGGAAATGAATATTTTATTCATAGTGGAATTAAAGAGATTAATATTTTATTCATAATGGATGGAAATTAATATTTTATTCATAATGGATGGAAATTAATATTTTATTCATAATGGGTGGAAATTAATATTTTATTCATTATGGATTCCATATATTCATTTTATATTCAAAGTGGATCCACAAACCATTTTTTATTCAAAATGCTCATTTTAATATTCAAAATGCTTACATTAATATTTTAATATTCAAAGTGGTCATTTTAATATTCAAAGTGCTCAATTTAATGTTTAAAATGAATCCTCCATTTTGAATAAAATAATAAAAAATGGACCCATCCACTCATCTTTGAATGAATCTCCACCCTTGATCATGAGTCCCCTAAATTTGATCTCAACCGTTCATTTATCTTTAAAAGAAAGAGCTCTCTCTCATGTTTAGCAAGGAATTTTGATGTGTTATGTTGCAGGTTTATTTATAGGATTTCTTGGAGCTTAATTGTGGAGAACTCATGTCTTCTTGTCTCATTCTTACATCCACTCTTTCGTTACCATTATGCTACAGGATTTTTCATAGACCTTCTTCAAGCTTACGTGGAGAATTTCTATTCCTCCTCTCTCATTCTTCTATCTTCTTGTCTAAGTTCTCTCATTTAGCTTAATACTTATATCATTTAGCTTAATTTCTTAAACATCTAGCTTAATCTCTCTTTTTATGCTTATAGCTTACCTAGTTTAATAGGGGGTTTTCTTGTAATCTTTCATTCTTACTTGCATATTTCTCTTCATTTCTAGCTTCTTTGCATCCCTTTTCTAGAATCTTTCATTTCATGGTGCACCTTGCAAGGGTTGTGTAGCTAAGCTCTTCTAAGAGCAATCTTAACATTCTTTACATTCCTTTGCATGTCATCACTAGAGAGCTATAAGTCATTGAATTCTTTGGATACAAAGGTTTATGGAAGTACACTTCTTTTTTGGTATACATTTTTGACACCCACCGTGGGGCTCCAAAAGGCCTCCTTTATTATTCAAATTTATCTTATTTTCTTCTCACATTTTTATTGTAGGATTGGGCTGAAATTTTATTGCAGGTTTGAGATAATGTCTAGAATTTTTCTAATTAGCCATTATTTTTTAATAATTTTTGTAATAATTTTTCATTAAACAAATTAATTTCAGGCACCAATAGTTGAATTTTAATTTGAATTTTTTATTGAAATTCGGGATGTTGAATGCAAATCACAATAAAAATTTCAGATTTTTATGATCATAAATTATTTTTTTATAAAAAAATTTATGATTTTTGATAAAACAAAAATTTATAACCCAAATCATGGAATTCTAATTTGACTATTTTATTGCAGGTTTGGGATGCTACCAAGAGGTTTTCATGCAAATTTTGGATTTCCACCTATAGTCTACAAAATGCATGTCAAAGACAAAACTCATAAACAAATTTGCTAACTCGTGCTTGCAGGACACCTAGTCAAAGACTAAAAAAAACATGGTGAAGACCCTTAAAAATGCACCTAGCCTTTGCTAGCTTCGAACAAGGTAAGCCTAAACCTTTTTATTTTTGCTTAAATTGTGGAATTCATTTTCAAAATCTAGCCTAAGTTAAGAGGGTTAATTCAAATTTCAGATTTGGTCTTAGGCCTATGCTCTTCACTTTTATAGTGAATTAGAATGCCAAACATACCAAGTTTGTTATGAGAATTAGCTAAGGAATGAACAAACACATAGTCTAATTAAGAGCCTCTTGTCTTCCTTAGATTAAAGGTTGTAATTGAACAAAACATGTCTAGTGCGTTTGGGAAACCGAGGTAGTGGGGATATGCTCTCATCCTTTTTGGGTGATCAGATTCCCTAACCTACTCTCAATTTCCATTTTCTTTCTTTTCATAGGTAGATTACATTACCATAGATGGGCATACCTCCCAAGAATTGCCTTAACGAGGCCAGTGAGAGGGAAAGCCTAAAGCTTGCATTCATAATGGGATGCAATCCTCTAGTAGTCTCATAAGAGATTGCGCAAAACCTCCCTGGCATTGGTGGGAAGCTCTCTTCAGAAAGAGGTAAATTTGAACACTATTGGATGACTCACCACTAAATCCTTATAGTCACCTACCTATTTAGAGCCTTTGGTAGGAAGTCATTTTCTTTTTCTCTTTTAGGCTTGTGGTTGCTAATAATTGACTTTTCTTTTCCATGTCTCTTGTGGAACTACTTGTTAATTATTGCTTGTCTCTCAAAACTGTTGATGAATTTGATCTTGAAACACTTAAAGTCAAAACATTTGTTTGTATTTCTTACTAGGGGGAGTCTCATTAATTAGGTTTTCTTTGCTACATCTCTAGTGCTTGAACTCGCATAAAATGGCTCTTTGGTCTAGCTTCTCTTGGTCTTTTCCACCTTCTTCATCTATGTCCTCTTTTCCACCTTTTACACTCTTTGATTGGGATAGTTGTTCACTTTTCCTTACTTATCTATCTATTTGGCTACTTGGCTATTTGGCATCTTCATACCTTTCTTTCAGATTTTTTCTTTCTTCAATAAGAAGATCAATCTATTCAAGGGCTTCTTCAAGATTCCTCTTTAATTGTTCCATATCCATAGGGATATTACTCAAGTTGATAAGCCTCTCCTAAGTAACTATGTTCTAATACCAATTGTTATAAATAGATGATACGTGTGGGTGGGGGGAGTGGGTGGGGGTGGGGTGGGGAGGGGTAAATCAATATTCTAAAAACTTTTGCCCAAAACTAAATATTGTTAATTACTTTATAGAATGCATATGAAAGTAAACCAATAATGCTGAATAGTATATAAATCCATACACAAAGAGAACTCCAAACACTGTATTTTGTTAACTAGGGAAACCCTAGCCAAGGGATAACCCCAGTGGGGATGGTACCCAAAAAATGATCCACCAAACAAAAGAATTTTTTTAAGTATAATAACCTTGTTAGGAGTCTATGAAATACATATATTGTCTTGGTTCTTGTTAGAGGACTAGGCCCTGTTAAAATCCTCAACCCTGTTAGGAGTTGGTAATACAAATAAAAATGTATCCAAGAAGAGCCCACTACCCAAATATGCAATTATATAATATAGTTCCTTTATACAAAAAGAGATAGATACAAAAACCTCTTACAGTTGTCTATTGTACTTCACAATCTTCTGATCATAGATTAGATTTTGTATCATATAGTTTGTGTAATACTTTGCATGTCATCTATCACACATTCACTACTTCGCATATAAAAATATTTCCTTTATACCTTTATATTTTACAAAATTTTCCCTATTGACCTTCAAGATTTCACACGCTTGGCATAATACAAAATTAATTCTTGCTAACATAGGATTAACATCTAGGATGCCATCCCTAATTAGTTAAGTAATTATTTTGTTAACCTATAATTCACATTTTTTGTTGTGCTATTATCTACTCTATTTATTGCCTTTACTAGTGTTTATTGCATAACTTCTTCTATATAGTCTATACATATTTGTGCATTTAGCCACATCATCAATACACTTTGTACTACTTGTCCTTAACTATGCACTTGACAAATAGTACTCTATCATCTATGCTTAACAAAATTGTTCCTGTGTTGCTAGTTATATTGTCTAACACTTAAACAATTTTCTACATCAAATAATGGGATCTTTATCTATACATTAAGCCTTCTCATCCTAAGATATATGTTTCCATAAATGACAACTACAACTTCTCCTACTTATCCATATTACCAACACTTATAGGCATCTCGACCTCAACACAACTGCACACAACTTGATTTTTTAGCTGAAGGAATGCACTAAGATCCAACTCAAACTTGCTCAAATGCTCAGAAAATACTTCAACTCAACTTTCCTTGTGCAAACTCAATTGCAAGGTGTGTAAAATGATTTACAAAATTCACTATGTAGTGTGGAAATTCAAATTTAGGGCCTCATCAAATCTTCCTACATATAGTGGGTGAGTTACAACTCTCTTGACCATCTCTATAAAATTTGGCAAACACACTTACAAACTCCACTTACTCAGTCAACAGCTCGATCATATCTAACATTTTGGCTTGGTCTCTTCAAGATTCCAAAACTGACACTCGATCATTACCAAAAAAATTTACTCGGCATCAAAATACATTACAAAATTCAAATATCATAACTATCCGCATGCATCTAATATCATGTTGATTTGGACCTTTATCCAAACAATCTTGGGAATTGATGTATGATCTAGAATTTTGAAATTCAATTCCATACATACCTCTTTGCTTAGGTTGGGGTGGGGGAATCACCTAATTCATTGGATTGGGTGATCACAACTTCACCATTTGAATTGTTTTCTTCTTGAATTCTCTTTCTCTAGATCTCATTCATTTGGCTTCTCACATCTTCAGTATTGACCTTTGCTTTACTATTCTTCTCTTCATCATTAGGTGTTGGTGCTTGGTAACAGTTCCTTCTTAGGTGACTGACCCCTTGAAAATTGAAACATATCAGCCCAAAGTTTCTCTAGTTGCTTTATCTTCCTCTAAGATGTATCCTTGCACAATTTGTTGTAATGTGTCCATACTTTCCATAAATTTAACAATTAACGTCCCAAATATTGTAATTCCAATTTAATAGCCTTCAAATCTAGATGTAGCTTGTGTCTTACTGGTCTTTGATCTACATTCATGTGCTTGGTGTCGATGTTTTTTTACAATTGAAATAAGTACCATTGAATTTAGGCTTAGGATTTGACTTATTAGTTTTGCTCCTACAAATGTTTGTTGTATGACGCAGTTTTCTACAATGATAGCATGTAGGCTTCTTGTTCTTAGCATTTATTTGTTCTCTATGCTTTGACAACTCTCCTTGCTCAGTAGATGATATGAACTTGGTGTAACATAGTCTTGTAGTGTCATGAGGTCTTCTTTGTGCTCTTAGCTATTCATCAAATTGTCTCATAGCCTCTCTAGATCTATTAATTCTTTCCATGATTTCTTTCTCATCTCTCAATTCATTTTTCAGTTGATTGTTGTCAGATCTTAGATTTGCAATCTCTTCCACCTTCCTAGAAATCTCATGATTGGCACTTAATAATTGATTGACCATGTCAAATTGATTGTGAGTCAGCTTTTATACCTCATTGATTCTCTCATCAAGACTTGTAGCCATTTGCATCTTGTCTTATTCAGTCATTACCTTGTCTTCATCAACCTTTTTCTTTTGTTCAAACACTTCACATAACCTTACTGATTATATTTCATGTTCTCTTTTTAGTGCTCTTATCTCTTCATTCAGGATGTTGTTCATTTCTAGTAGATCTGCTATTGTTGCATTAATTTCATTGGATCTACCTTCATCACATAAGTCCTCAATGCTTCCTTTCTTGTATTGGGTGTCATTTTTTTGAATTTTTGTCTCCTTCCTTCTCTATAGGGATTTCCTTGGTTCCTCTTTTATAGCCTTGACTTTCTCAAATACAAGCTACAAATCAATCTTTTAATTCTCAATAATCTTTCCCAACTTGTAGGCTTCCATCTCCAAGATCTTTGACTCTCAAGTGGTTAGGCTCTCGCTTGGAGAACCTGGCTCTGATACCAATTGTTGGAAATATAATAGGGAAATTAAGATGCTAAGAGAGGGGGTGTGAATCAGGATCTTCAAAAAAAAATCTACTTCAAACATAAACCATGTTCATATATAATTCACCACACACATCTCAGCCCTAAACTTAAACTTTTGCATACACCATCGTATGTGCACATGTAATATTAGATCTAAATTCTAATAACATGAATAAAACATGTAAGCAATAAATAAACAGATAACATAATGATTTAGTAATGCAGAAGCCCTCCAAGGTGAAGGTAAATTTGTGGTGGGGATGATGCCCATAAAAGCTTCACAACTATAACAATAAAGTGTGTCTGTTAGGGCTACATAGTTTGATCACTTCTAATGATCTACCATGTGAGGGATCTTCCCTATTAATACCTTACAAGACTTATTTTGTCTACCTTGATTAAAGGATTTTAACTACACAATCAAGTGAGCACTTTGTTAGGAGATTTACATAAGGTTGTGGAGAACCACAATGTTAAGAGATTTACCCTAAAACACCTCTTAAAATGTATCAGTACCTTGATCTTTTGGTTTTCACTTTGAATATTGATGAAAGACCTTCTTTTTACAATTTGGTTCACCTTTGTGTGATAGATCTTCAATAGCTTCTCTTTGCACTACTCGGTCACCTTGCAACTTCCTAACACTTATCTCCATTGAATTCACCTTCAACTTCACATCCAAAATTCTAACACACAACAATAATAAATTAGGTCCAAAACCCTCCTTAAATAGTTGTTTTATGAAGCTTCTAGATCTCAACCAATTATCCAGATTCATCCTTTTTCTGCTTAGTCCTTCTAATTTTTTGATTGGTTGATAACCTCTCATAGGGTTTGATGATCCTTAATTACACACATGATTTAATTTTTGATTAACTCCTCAATCTTAATAACACACTTTTATCTCGAGAAAAATGGTTTACATCAATGTTTGTGTCATTTCAAAAATTTATACAAAATTGTGTTTCTTGACACTAATAGCTTTTTGATGCTCAATGAATACTAGTTCTTCCTGCTTTCCATCAGCCTCAACTATGCTTGGGTTTAACTGATCTATTCAACCTCTATATCACTCGATTCATATGTTGTCTCCTAAAAAGCTCAACAACCACTAGAGTACTTGGGGACACTTAGATTTCTTAGTTGTGACTACTACTCGACAACAAATAATTATTTGTGCTTCTCCTTTACATTGCTCAATCTGTATAGAATCACACGGTCTCAGTGTTTACTGAATAACTCTTCCTTGTAAATGATGAAGTGTTTTTCTCATACTTGAAATACTAGATTACCTTTAGGTTCAATAGTCTCACCAATGTTGAGATACCCCTTACACTCTACAAAGCCCCATTCAATTTCCCTGTGTGGGCATGCTAGTAGTAGATCCTTGTTACATAAATTAATTCATAGGAGAAACTATTGGAAAATAATAGAGTAGGGCTATTTTATCTTTTACAAGAAATTTCCCTAGTATCAACAATACAATGATATGATTTGAGCTCCCATATAGGGGCTCCAAAGTCACACTTCTCCTTGGTCATTAATATATGGGGTTTGAATCTTTTTGAAAAGATATATCTCCATTATTATGGACACACCTTTATTATAGAAATTTTTTACTGCACCATGAAATGGATCAAAGTGGTGCTCCTAAAATATGTTATTTTTGAAGCTATATTTGACTTTCTCTAAAACAACATCATTTCTCAATTTGTTTTACCTTCTACCATTATCTTTGATAATGTTTTTTCCTTTAAAAACAAGGAAGCAAAGAATTTTATTGATAAATTTTGCAACCAATATCACTTTTGTAAATCTTTCTACAATAATAAATAGGTATATATGGAGATCACACCTATTTCTTGATGTACATAAAGAAGGTGGATGCCTCTCTAGGCATGAATGCGATCAATTTTGTAATGGATATCTCCATCACTAATATTGAACTTTGATTGGCAGGTATGATTAAATGATGCAAGAGAAAGGATAAAATAGAAAATTGAAAAGTTATAGAATACACAATTGAATGGAAAATAGATATCTCTAAATGATAACCAAAAATATGGCCAAAGGTTATCACTAGCCTATAAAACCATTTTGAAGTGTTTTTTGAGGGAAGAGGTCAACATGGATGTCCTATTTCTGGGAATAGGTCATCTAGGTTATTTTGTTCCTTGTTCTTTTTGGAAATACAAATTACAGACTATCTGTGAGGTCTTAAACTTCCCAAATCCAATTTGGCAGGAGCACTACCTCTTTATATACACAAAAATCAAGGAAATATCTTTTAGAAATGGGTTTGTCTCAATTAAACCCAAGTTGGGGATTCAACCACTAATAAAATAAAATATTCTTAAAAGGAAAGTATTTTAATATGAAATGGAATCTAGATTTGAATCACAAATTAAAGTATACGTTGATGGTTTAATGCTTCTTTAAAAGTAATCCTAAGTGTTAATGCAATATCTTTGTCCAAAAAAACCCAAAGTGAAATCATGAAAGACAAAACCTTGTGTAATGCATTTTGTACGTTAACATGATTCTTGACTATGGGATAAAAGGATGACTTGAACAAAATAAGGATTGAATACTTGACTATTTTGATTATTGAATATATTAATATGAAAGTTTGCACCATAATATTCCTCCTTGATGGCAGACTCCTTTTCTTGGCCTTCAATGAGAGAAAATAGTTTGATTCATGGAGAAAATTTCATTGGAAATATTTTTGAAATGCTTGAGATTTTGATTGAGAATGTTTGGATGTGAAATCATAGAAAATGTCTTGAATTTCAACTTTCTTTGTCCCCAAATGAAGAGAGATGGTTTAATTTTTATGTCTTGAATTTCAACTTTCTTTGTTCCCAAATGTTTGGATGTGAAATCATAGAAATTGTCTTGAATTTCAACTTTCTTTGTTCCCAAATGAAGAGAGATAGTTTAATTTTTTTCCCTCTCATTAAATTTTGGGGCTCAAAACTTGAAGGAGATTGACATAAATTTAGAATTCTTGCTAAATACATAAGATGGACACTTGCTTCAAATTTCAAGAAAAATATTGGGGAAGAAGATGCGACAAAAGATGTTGAAAAGGAAATTGGGAGATGACAAGGAGGAAAGGAAGCAAGATCCTGAAGAAAAATTGATTACGACATCAAAATGAAATACATGAGTCATAAATGGTAATGTATGGCCAATGTTTATTCATAAATTATTGAATTGGTGAAATAATAAAGGAGCACACCTAGAATTAAGGGCTTACATTAATTATTGGTGATAAGTAATTAAGGGAGGAATCATAATTAGTCGATAGGATATTATACAACAAAGTTTGATTGGTAAATGTATTGTCTTACTCGCAAAACAATTTTTCAGACATTTTTACAATGATTATTTATGTCGTACTTTTTGTATGGTGGATGGAGATTTGGTTGCAGATTGTTGAGATTGTGGTTCTTTTGTTATCATACCAAATTTTTGTTCGTGTTCCTCCTCACAACCTTGGTTCCTCCTATTTATTGTTTGCTACTTGTACTCTACCATGGTGTCCCTAGGATTGTTAAGTAGATGTGGCTTTAGGGGTGAGGAAAGATTCAATGTTTTAAGGATATGGAAACTTTTATTTTCTTCATTCGTTAAAGATTTTAGGGACCAATGTCCATGGATTGGAGAATACATTGAAAAAAAGTAAGTTTTTTCCTCTAAAATTTCCCAAACCATTAACTAGTTAACAATTTTTATACAAGTTGTTGCTTAAAGATTTTCTGGTCTATGAATTGGGTAGGATTTTTTTGTAAGTTCATGTTTGGAAACTCTCCAAAATATGAATTTAAGAGTAATTTTTATAAGTCTGCAACATCAAATTTAAATTCCTAGGAAAGGTCAAATTAGGTAAGATCTAAACTTTGGTAGCTATAATGTTTAGTGTTCAAATTAGTTGAGACTATTTGATGTTGAGGGTTTTTCGTAAGATAAGCTTTGAATTTTTATTATGATGAATCATTGTTCTAGGTTTAATTTTTTGGGATTGTTGTAAGGAAGATATTTTAGCATATTCACTAAGCATTTATGGGAAATATGTCAACAAAAAGAGCACTTTCATTAACCACCAAAGCAACATGAGTGGGTCAAATAATAGAGAAAATATGGAATGACACTGAGGTATCAATTCATTTTGATTGATGAAGAGGAGCCTCTAAAATTAACAGATCTACAAGATTACATGTATCAATTAATGACCTTAACTAGTAAACCTCAAAATCTAAAGTAATTTCTTTTTATCATAGATATTGTTAAGCCTAATTGATAATCAAACAACTTCACTACAACACCTTCAACTAAGACAGGGGATGACCCATGTATTATTTTTCCAAGAAGGAATGAAAGATAATGACTAGCATATTCTTGATTTTATTGTGAGAAGTGGGTTTCAATTTGTCATATTTGTGGGTAATGCTCTCTTGTCTTTGTATGCCAAATTTGGGAGAATTGAGGATGCACGCAAAGTGTCTATCAAAATGTATATGAGAGATTTAGTATCCTAGAATTCTATAACTATTGAGTATGCTTAAAACTACCAACTAGGCACTATGGCGGGTAGGAGTATAGAGCATTTTGTAGGGAAACATTCAAAATTCACTATTTTACTCTTTCTACAGAAATAAATGTTGTAAGGTCCCTCCTCGCATGTACTTATTAAATATGAATTTCTTTAGTAAATTTGTTATAGGAGATTAAAATGGATCTGAAATAATGTTTTATGGTTTAGATGTCCTAATGGAAATTAAGATTAGTTGATACGTTCATGTTTTAAATACTCTGTGATTTGAGAACTACTACATTATCTCGACTGGTTAAACATTAAAATTTCACTAACAATATTATGAGGTGTTTCACCTTATGATGATGATGTTGATTATGGTACCTTAATGATTAGGTTATATGCATTCAGATAGTTCAGTATGCCCTATTGATGATGTTTATGATGTTTAAATATATGCATGCCTAATGATGATTATTATAGTATGTTGTTTCAAATTAACGAACCCATTATGTTATACTAATTATGCAACTTCTAATATTTAAATATATGAGCAGAAATGAGATAACAATTATTTATATGAAAGATTGATGTTTTGATTTATCTGATTATCTAGATGAGTTTTAAATATATCCATGTGATTTTTCTCAAGCTACTGATGCGTGAAATAAGTGTGTAGGATTATTAGCCAAGAAATCTAATGGAGAACTAGTAATTGACCCTATGTACAATTTGTGGAAACCAAGGATGAGTCTAATGAAAGATGTAGACCCCGTTGTTTCGTATTTTATTTGTATCGTAATCTAAATTTGTGTATCATTCTATAATCATGAAGTGTTAAATATTTTTTAATAGTAATCTTATAGTATCACTTGGCACTCATAATCTGTGTATGTATATCAACATGATAATTAGGGTTAGTTGAGTAACCTAATAGTTTGAGATGGACTAGGTTAGTAACCTGAGACTAATTAGTTGGTAATCAGGATTAATTAGCCTAATTAGGGTTTAGTGGTAAGATTGCAGTCCTAGGAATTTTAGAAAGTCCAAATATTCCAAGCAAATTAATAGGTCTTTAAATAGTCCTAGAGGCCAAAATTTATGAAAATTAAGCACCTAGGGGGTATATGTATGGGTTGGGGGCATTTTCCACCCCTCTGGCCCCTTTTGTTGACTTTTGTGACCACCCAAATATCCCATTTTTCTTTTAGTATGAAAATTGGAAGTCCACCATGAGTTGGACAAGTTTATACTCCACCATAAAGTTTGCCTTAATGATAAGATTAAGTTAGAAAACTCTAGAAGCCATTAGTCAAGTGGGGAGTTATTGAAAATTGTGAGTGGATGAATTAGGAGCTTATTTAGTGCAAATTTGAGGGTGGAAGAGTGTTCACCCAATCTCTACATTTAGAGAGTGAAGTCAGGATTGAAGGAGGAAGAAGGATAGTTCTCCTCAAATTTCAATTTGCCATAACCAATTGTGAAGGTAGGAATCCTTCAAGCTCATGTTTTCATGTTGTGTTTCCATGTCTTAAGTAGGCTTTATACATGTGTGTTTGTATTCATATGTATGATGAAATATGTAAGGGATGGGATTGTGAAGGGTTGTGTTGGCATTACTCACCCTCGGATAGGGTAGAAGTGGCCATGTACGGGAGAAGGGATTCAGTTGGACTTCAGGTAGTGCAGAGTCTCTCCTCAAGAGGAGGAGAGAGAGAGAGAGAGAGAGAGAGAGAGAGAGTAGGGTGATATGGGCCCCTACTCATTAGCACAAACCATGTTTGTGTTTTGAAAATTGAGAAGTGAAAGAATGAAAGTTCTTGTGATTATAGCCTCGGAAGGGGCATCTCTTGTGGTGTTGTGACCAACTTCTCTAGCCCTAGAAAAATCCACCTTCTCCCTAGTCTGGTTCACTAATGAACCTATTGCACAAACTTGGGATGGGAGTATTTGGTTGTATGTGTCCTTGTATTAAATTTGTTTGTCTCCTAGTTGGTTTTCAGTTTCTCCATGGTTACCTTGATTGGAATTGCAGATTTCATAGTGGCTACCTTGAAATGGAGCCAAGCATGAATTCGGAGTTGTTGTTTCAATTCAAATGTATGAGAGACTTCTCCTCAGGATAATGATTCCATTGTAAAAGTGTATTGTTAACCTTATTTCTAAAACAATTATGATCTCAAGTTTTCTTCCCTAGTTCTTTCCTGAGGGAGTCCTTGAATTAGATGATTGAATAAAATGAGTAAGAAGTGGCTAGCCCATGTATGTTGAAAAAAAAAGAGTATCTTCCTTTCATTTGATATTCCTTATGATTCAATTTATATGCATATGTTTATCAGTAAATAGATGCAATGATGTTTTACCTCCCCTACGATATTCTAATAATTCGAATTCGTATTCATATGTTTAAGTGGTAATTAGATGAAATGATGTTATATATAAAGTTATGTAATTTGATTTCAAACTGTGTCAATAAAATTTTATTATATGAATGGAATTTCACTTTGTATTTTTCATAATTGTTGAAAAGAGAAATATTCCTATGTTAATAAATAAACATAACCTCAAACTCTATGCTATAATTCAACTTGAAAAAAAAAATTACTCCCATGCCATATAAATTAAATGGTATTGAAAACCTTACACTAAGAAAAAAAAAAGGAGACTCTTGGACAAATAAGCTATCTTCCTAGAGCAAAAATGATCTCTGCCCTTTGTATGGGAAAGTTTTTAATCCTCTTAGAATAGAGCATATTCCTACAAGATGTTTTCTTTTAATATCCTTGTTATTTATTTAATTAATAGTTTTTAATCATAAAATACATTACATTAAATAAATAAATAAACAAAAGAAAAGAGAAGGATAAACTATGAGATTGAGTCATACCTATCCTAAGTTTCACCTAACATTCTTTTAGCACATAAATTTTGAATTCCTCCCCTCCAAAATAGGCACTGGAAAGATCTCCTAACTAGTGAAAAAACTCCTCATGTGGCTCCATGTCTGATAGGTGTAAGAGGAGGACTTGCAAGTCAAGGGAAAAAGACCATAAATTTAATGTTGAATCCTCCAATAAAAAACCAGAATGGTCTTATTGCCTCAAACTTCCACCCATGACCATTTCATGGGGGACAAGACTGCACATGGCAGGTCTTGGACCATGTGCCCATGTGGAAGCCCTTGCTTAAGCTACCATGCCTAGAGGAGAAAAGGGAGAGGTGGCAAGTGAGAGGAGCCATGTGGAAGAGGGTCGTTGGAGGGATAAGTTTTGTGGGGAGCCAACCTTCCATGCATACCCAAGCCATTATGGGTACATCCTCCTTGGAAATGTGCTTAGAAAGATGCTCATGGGCTTCGGAAGCAATCCTGCCACTTGCCAAGTAGCCTAGGAGGTTGGTGGGGGTAGGTGGAGTTTAAGGTGGTTAGGGATTAGGGGTTAGGGGTTAGGGGTAGTTATGTGTTAGGATTAGTATGACAGAAGGCAAGTGGTGGAAAAGTTAGTAAAGGGATTGAGGATAGGTAAGATTAGTATTAGTTAAGTGTTAGGATATGTATTAAAGTTTAAAGTTAGGATTTGTTAGTAGATGTTAAATGTTAGAAGTAGTTAGTAATATTTAGTGAGTTAGTTAGTTTTATTTTTGTGTTAATATTTTAGTTAGTAAGTAAAGTTTAGTTAGTTAATGTTTTATTATGTGTGGGTTTGATTTAGTAGTTAGTATTAACATAATAGTTAGTTTTAGTTAGTTGTTTGTAAAGAATTAGTAAGTAATTTAGGTTATTTAAAAATTAGTATTGTTTTAGTTTAAATGTAAATTTATCAATATACAGTTTTATGTATTTTTATTTTTATTTTATTTTTTTAAACTTATACTTAGAATTTTATTTTAGTAGTAAGAAATGTTATATTATTAGTGGTTAGTTAGTTCATGATGTTTTTTTATAGAAATTGTAAGTGTAGATTTATACATATATTAGATGAAATTAATTGTTTCAATGTGTATGTTTATTAATCTTTCGATGTAATATCAAGGTTGAAATAGTGATAGGTTATTTGGAAGTGATCAAATATTTCATTTTATGGGGTAAAGGTATAGTCAAACTTATCATGGAATATTGCTATAGTTACTATATCATTTCAACTAAATGCTGAATTAAATATAATTCCTAATGTTATTAATCTTTTGGATACTAGGTATCACTGAGTTAGTTAGTGATAATATATGATGATCTAAGTGTTTAAGTCATAATTGACTAGAAAACTTGTTTAGGGAATCAAGTTATGTTTTAAAATGATGTGAATGTTGTAAATAAATTAAGTGACGAATAGTAATGATTTAATTAGTTCAAATGGCTATATAAGGATTTAAATGTGTAATGGATTTAAAGTTGTCTAGATAGCTTGATAAAGTGGTTTGGGTTTTGATTAGAAGATGGTACAATGTTGTGATTAGTTTAATGATAAATATTTAATATTTTTAATTAGTTCTAAATAGGTTATGATAATATCTGGAATTAAGTATTAGCGTGTTATGATATATTAAACTTTAAATGTAAAATTAGATTCTCTTAAGGATTGATCTAGTATAGTGTTAAAAGGGATAGCATCATAGTCAACTTATGAATCGAGAAACCTTAAAATGTAATTTGAATTGAAAGTCATACCTTATAAATTGAACATATATGTTAATTGATTGACTCATTCAACCCAAGCTAAGGGTTCCTGTAACACTAGGACTTATATATATATATATATATATATATATATATATATATATATATATATATATATATATATATATATATATATGCTGGTAAGTTTTTGCCCTATATTTTGGGCATGAAATTTTGGTATCAGAGCCCAATTTCGTAACACTTGGGCAACAATGGGTCCATGAAAAGTGTGGACGTTTAAATTATACTATACGAAGTAGGGATTTCTCTTTGCAAAATTTTAAGAAGCTAATGTAATTCTTTTTAAACAATGATATTGATGAGTAAACCTAAGCAAAACCTAAAATTGGTATCAACAATTGTAAATGGTCAACCATAAGCAGAAAACCTAGTCTTAATGAGTTAAAACAACTAATTAGATGCAAGAATGTTATAATTATATTAAAGTATATTAAGATCTCATAAAAAATTTGAAATTAAATTAAACATGGTCACCTTGAGGGAAAAACTAAATTAAGAACCCTAAAACATCTTTCAATCATGTGAGCGGAAATGATTAAATAACCTAGAAATCAAAGAGAGTGTTTCTCGTCATCTTTAGTAGAAGTCAAATTTTGTCTAACCCGATCACTTGTGGAAGCATTGTAGTTCATATCAAGTATGGAAGTGATCAAGTAGACTGGTATTGATATAGACATTACAACATAAGTAAAGGAAACCTACGACCTTTATAATCAAATTTTGTACCTTCAGGTTGAAATATTGAATCGATAAAATGAATGGTGAGTAAAAGAAAGGTAACACTTGAAAAGTATACCATGTTATCAAGCTATTGGGATACCTCTAACCTATTATGAATTTAAAATATATTGTTCTAGTAATCCTTAGAAAGAAAACAAGAACTCAATTGAAATATGCAAGTAACCTTTGGAAACCTCAAACAATAGGATTATAAATGTGAGAAGTATGCAACATATAGTATTGAACAGGTAAGATAGAAAATGAAAAACTTCTAAGTTAGGGTTATCTGAGTCTAATTATGTTAGCAGGCTTATTTTATAAACATGAGTAGTACTAAATTTTAACTATCAAGTGAATACTCGTAGACTCTAGTATTGAAATTATTGGATCAATTATAACCCTACAATGTAGCAAAAGTAAAGTCGTGATGAGGTCATCAACCTAATATGAACTAAAGGTTCAGGTATCAGAGTTAAGTAATAAGAGGATTATAAGCCATGAGGCATGATAAGAATAGTGATGATGACATATATCGTCAGTAAGGAGATAGTTGTAAGAGTGAATAAGTAAACATTGACAACATCCTAATAATGGTTCTATACCTACCTAGTTGTGAACCTACAACCTAATGATGAATTTATAAGTCATTTATGACTAGGAGACATGAAATATGGAATTATTGATAAGAACATCAACATTTAGTGCATTCTTGGATGATAATTATAACTTGTGTAACCAATGAAATAAATATAGGATAGTGATGTATATGTATACAGGATCATACCAAATTCAATGAGATTGATAACACAACTTCAACTAGTGTAATAATGGTGAAAATTATTTAAGAAAGATTATGGGTAGATGTCCTAATATGTAATTATATTAAATTGAGGATAAGAGACTTGGGAATTGTAACTACAACTTAGAGTACAACTCTATTGACACTGGTGTCCCCACATGTTTAGATTCTTCAAAAAGAAACCAATGTAACAACAAGAGGATGGAAGGGGACTCATTTTAGTATTCTCACATTTGCACTTTTGAGTGAGTTCTGATTAGGCCAAACCCCTTAGTATAGTAAACCCTAATCGTAGGGCACTGTCGATAAAGTGAGCTATGTAGTTAGTATGTGGGATCAATCATAGTTTGAGCAACATGGTCATTAGACCACCATCTAATTTCAATTCAAGATCCCTGCAATGTAATTGGAAGACCTAAGATTTCTCCTTTCTTTTAGAGACCCTAGTATGACTGCATTATGTCAGCAATGTAAATTTTGTAAGGAATTGGATTTATTTCCTTATTTGTCTAATTTTAAATTTTGGTATTTTAATATTCTTCCTTTTTGCCAACAATGTGATGTGGGGTTGTTTAGCCAACTTTATTATTGATGATTCTATTTTGCCTCTAGGTGATGTTTTTATTTCTTGATTAAAATTTTACTATTATGGCCACTCTTTATTTCTTTTGTTTTGGACTTTTGCGTTGGATGTTTCATCCTTGATGTTGAATTTAAGTTTTGTTGACAAAGTGACATATGATGGGCCTACCAAAGGGATTCCTAACAATCAAGTGGATGTATAGCATTAGGGTATGGAGTTATTAGTGAGAGTATTCATGCCCCACCCCTCCTAGGACTTCGAGAATAGGACTAATGTTATATGTGGACTATTAAGAGTAATGGATTGTATGCCAATATAAAACTGGTGAAGGTTACGAGTTAACCTAATGGACTTCTAGATGCAAAAATTGCATGTGTAGTGATGGACTTGTTTAGTGTCCTAACAAATAATTAGTACGTCGTGAAAACTTTAAAGGAAAAGTGATTAACCTCAAATAAAGAGCCAAGTTGCTTAATATAAAATGCCATCTGAGGGAGTCTCATACAACTATTACCCCAATAAGTGAGTATGTAGACTTTGGAACACCTTATGATATTACTATTAGAGACTCTATAGTTATTTTATGCTAGATTAGAAAGTTGTTTATATATTACCCATATGTTTTAAGAAGTGTTTGACCTTGGCAAACATAACCATGTTAGAGTTATGGATTAAGCTTCACTTTTAGTAATGGTAATTAGGCAAATAGGTTATCATCCCTAAGAATTTATGTGAATTATTAATCATTTTTTTATAAGAGTAAATTTTGGAATAAGTCTAGACAAGGTCTAGCATAGGACGAACATTTTTAGTTGTGACTTCTAGAAGAAAGTCAAAGGCTAGTGGGGGAGGATGTAAGGTCCCTCCTCCTATGTACTTATTAAATATGAATTTCTCTATTAAATCCATTATAGGAGATTAGAATAGATGTGAAGTAATGTTTTTGGTTAAGATGTCCTAATGGAAATTGAGATTAGTTGATACGTTCATGTTTTAAATACTCTGTGATTCGAGAACAACTACATTATCTCAACTGGTTAAACATTAAATTTCACTAACATAGTATGAGGTGTTTCACCTTATGTTGATGATGTTGATTATGGTACCTTAATGATTAGGTTACATGCATTTAGATAGTTCAGTATGCCCTATTGACAATGTTTATGATGTTTAAATATATGCATGCCTAATGATGATTATTCTATTAAATTAACGAACAAGTTATGTTATACTAATTATGCAACTTTTAGTGGTTAAATATATGAATACAAATGAGATAACAGCTATTTATATGAAAGATTGATGTTTTGATTTATGTGATTATCCAGATGAGTTTTAAATATATCCATGTGATTTTTCTCGAGCTACTGATGTGTGAAATGAGTGTGTAGGATTATTAGCCAAGAAATCTAATGGAGAATCGATAACTGACCCTATGTACATCTTGTGAAAACTAGAGTTGAGTCTATAAAAGATGCAGACCCTGTTGTTTCATATTTTGTTTGTATCATAATCTGAATGTGTATATCATTTTGTAATTATAAAGTGTTTAATGTTTTGTAACAGTGATCTTATAGTGTCACTTGACACTCGTAATACATATATGTATATCAACATGATAATTAGGGTTAGCCAAGTAACCTAATAATCTAAGATGGACTAGCTTAGTAAACTAAGACTAATTAGATCGTAATCAAGATTAATTACCCTAATTAGGTTTAGTGGTAAGATTGCATTCCTAGGGTTTTTAGAAAGTCCAAGTATTCCAAGCAAATTAATAGGTCTTTAAATAGTCCTAGAGGCCAAAATTTATGAAAACTAAGTGCTTAGGGGGTATATGTATGGGTTGGGGGCATTTTCAACCCCTCTAACCCCTTTTGTTGACTTTTGTGACCACCCAAATATCTCATTTTTGCTTTAGTGCTAAAATTGGAACTTCACCATGAGTTGAACAAGTTTATACTCCACCATAAAGTTTTTCTTAATGATAAAGTTAAGCTAGAAGAATCTAGAAGCCCTTAGTCAAGTGGGGAGTTGTTGTAAATTGTAAGTGGTTGAGTTAGGAGCCTATTTAGTGGCAGATTTGAGGGTGGGAAGAGTGTTCACTCAATCTCTATATTTAGAGAGTAAAGTCGAGATTGAAGGAGGAAGAAAGATATCTCTTCTCAAATTTCAGTTTGCCATAACCAAATTGTGAAGGTAGGAATCCTTCAAGGTCATGTTTTCATGTTATGTTTTCATTGCTTAAGTAGGCTTTCTGCATGTGTGTGTATTCATACGTATGATGAAATATGTAAGGGATGAGATTGTGATGGGTTTCTTAATTGGTTTCTTTTCATGTTTTACATTTTGATTTATGAGGGAAACTGTAAAGGGTTCTGTTGGCATTACTCACCCTTGGATAGGGAAAAAGAGGCCATGTACAGGAGGATGGCTTTAGTTGGACTCTGGGCAGTGTAGAGTCTCTCCTCAATAGGAGGAGAGGGAGAGAGTAGGGTGATATGGACCCCCACTCGTTAGTACAAACCATGTTTGTGTTTTGAAAATTGAGAAGTGAAAGAACATAAGTTCTTGTGATTATAACCTTGGAAGGGGCATCTGTTATGGTGTTGTGACTAGCTTCTCCTACCCTAGAAAAATCTACCTTCTCCCTAGTCTGGTTCATTAATGAACCTGTTGTGCAAACCTGGGATGGAAGTATTTGGTTGTATGTGTCCTTGTGTTAAATTTGTTTGTCTCCCAATGGGTTTTCGATTTCTCAATGGTTACCTTGATGTAAATTGTAGATTTTATAGTGGCTACCTTAATATGGAGCCAAGCATGAATTCAAAGTTGTTGTTTCAATTCAAATGTATGGGAGACTTCTCCTCAGGATAATGATTTTATTGTAAAAATGTATTGTTAACCTTATTTCTAAAATGATTATGATCTTAGTTTTTCTTCCCTGGTTCTTTCTCGAGGGAGTCCTTAAATCAAATGATTGAATAAAATGAGTAAGAAGTGGCTAGCTCGTATATTTTGAAAAAAAGTGTATCTTCCTTTCATTTTATATTTCTTATGATTCAATTTATATGCATATGTTTATTGGTGAATAGATGCAATGATGTTTCACCTCCTAATCTTTATACTTCCCTGGAACGCTGGAGTTGAGGTCGTCCCAAGGGGTGATGAAATCCCCAAGCAGGCCTCCTAAAAGCTAAGACAAGATTTTGGATCCTAATCTTATGCACCCAAGATGGCCTTGAAAGACGAAAAGGGGAGAGAAGACTTGGATGATCTTGGGCTAACAGACAGAGTTCTTTTCCAACTGACGCTTTAAGTTTTCTGATCTAAACCTTTTGAAAACACACATGATTTAAGATGCAAAGGTTCAATTCCAATTTGAAATGCACCAACAAAAGAGAAGTGATCGAAGAATGAATACACCAAGAAGATTTAGGGTCAACAAAAAGTAAACTTGCGTGCCTAGAGGCCCTCCATGTCAAGTATCGATTGATTTTCTTTAAGGCATTCAAGATTGAGTGTGAGTTTGTTTTAAGCCCAAAACAAATATGTGTGTAAAGCTCGATTTCAAGCGCGCGCCTGGAGGCCCTCCATGTCAAGATTTTTTCAATTTTTATGCCCAAATGAAGTGTTAGCGAGACTAATGTGCATTGAAGAAATTTTCTATCTTAGAAAAACCAATAAAAACTCAAGTGAGTGGAATTTGATTTTTGTGGAGCACTTAACACCTTCTTAGGTAGACCCATCCCCATATATGGCGCTGATATTGCAACCAATGGTTAGAATGATGGGTGATTAAAGAGGGTGAGTCCAACAACAAATTCACTCAAAGTGTCTTTATTTGTTTTTATAACTTACAAAGTTTCTAAAATGTGGATTCTTTTTATGCCCCAAAAGATGATTATTTGATCTATGGCATTCAAGATTGGATTTGTTGTTCTAATCATACATTCATAAAAATAAAAATAAACTTGATATTAATCCATGGCACTCAAGAGTGATTTTAGCAACATGCATTCAAAGACAAGTGATTAAACATTCAAGTTTTTTCCTTTGAGCATTCAAGATTGAGATTTTGCGTGTTGTTTTAAGAACTTTGAAGTGCTTTGTTTTAGCCTTAGATCATTCAAGATTGTTTTGGACTCAAAAGTGAAAATGACTCTTTGGACTTTGGTTTTCATTCAAGATTTTGTGTTCTAGTTTGCATGTTTTAAGCCTAAAAAAATGATATTCCTAGATTGTTTTGATGCATAAAAAACCTAAGAAACATTCAAGATTTTGCAACAAGACATTTGTTTAGAAAAAATAACAAAGCTCTTAGGACAATTTTGGCAACCATTTAGGACTCTTAGTTTTCATGAGATTTTTAAAAGAACTTTAAAATATTTGCAAATGAGGTTCATTTTATCCTTGATTGATGCTTTGAGTTTGATTTAGATTTTAGTGTGCACTTAGTGTTGATTTTGAACCTTTTGAAATGGAAACTTGAAGTTCTTTTTAAATTTCCAAAAATGAAGTGTTCCTAACTTTGCATGAATGCCTCTAAAACCTTAATGTTGCAAGGATGCAAATGGTTGGATTGGTTTAGTTTCACTTGTTAAAAGATTTTTTTATTTTTATTTTTGCAAATTTTTAGTTTTTAATGGATTTAAGTATGATTTGGGGGTTCACTTTAAACATTTAAAAAAAAGTGTGTATGATTTTACTTCCCTAAAAAAAAAAAAAGGCCAAGATCCCTCAAGAAGAAGAAGAAGAAGTAGTAGATGGAATAGAAGAAGAATATAGACAAGAAGGGGAAGAAGAATTCCAAGAGCTCCGTCCACCTATAAGCTTGAAAAATCTGCAAACACTATGAGATAGACTATGAGTTCCTTTGTCTTCTTCATGCTCATGTGGACCTGCAAAACCGATTTATACAATCCTACCAATCACAAAAACAAGAAAAATTAGCAAATGACATACAAAACTTGACTAAAAAAGCTAATGAAGATGACCCATGCGGGGTCCCACCAGGCGTGCCAAAATGTATATGCTACTTTAGTATGTTAGAAACACCAAATTAAAACAATCAAAAGCATTTGCATACTAATTTAACATAACTTCATGAGAGACAAAGTGAAGTCCTCAAATAAGAATATGAGCCATGGATAGGCTCTCTCAATGAGGATGATCACTTGATGTAGAGGTGTGTCTAATAGCTAAGATGGCTTGATTATGTATGTATGCTCAAATTCTCAAATGGGCTTCAATGGAAGATTTTTGATAGATTTTAGTGAATGGATTTGATGTAAAAATGGCTTCTCAAAATGGCATTATGGCTTTACTTTCTAGATTGTCTTGTTTTTGCAAAGGGGAAGGATCCAATTTATAGGCAAGAGGCTTGAGGGATGGAGGGCTAAGATGGAAGGAAAGGAGAAAGCTTATGGAGGGCTCAGATTGAATGAGAGGAGAGCACATGGATTGTGCTTCCTTACAGCCAATCAGGGAGTGACACGTGTCACAGGGTGAGAGGATGGAGGAAAGGGCAAGGATGAGTCAACAAAGGAGGCTCAAGGGATAATATCTTCATAAAGACCATTCATAAGTGCTTTGTAAGAGCATTGAAGGAGAGTGTAAGAGATATTTGAGGGTCATTTATGTTGGAGGGTGAGGAATTTCGACTTGGGTTGTATTAGGAAGGTTTTAAGCTTGCTTAGGATTGTGCAAATGATTAGAGGATGGATTAGGATGGTTTAGGATTAGCTTAGGGATAGGCAAGTGGATGGTAATAAATGAGGGTGGGTGAAGGAGGAGATATTTGTTAACTTTGGCTTGGGTTAGCAAGTCTTAACCCATGTTTAGGGAATGTGACAAGGTTAGGAGGGGATTAGGATTAGGATTAAAGATAAGGATTGACATCTTCTAGAAGAGTCTAGGCTTTGGATGAAGATGAAGACTTTCTAGAAGAGTCTAGAACTTCCTAGGATGAGGATAAAAAAGGTTTTTAGGAAATAAATAAAGTTTTATTTATTTCAAGGGTTTGGGTTGAGGAGATATTTATTAAAATATTTTTAATAAACATGAGGATTAATATTTAATCTTAATTAAATATTTTGAGTTGGGATTAGGGGTAGGAAATGATGGGATTAGCTTTTAATCGAATTTAAAGAAGGATTAGAAGATTTTGGAAGAGGTTAGTGGTCTTAAAGAAATTGGCCAAGTTCTGGGCAAAAAATAAATAAATTATTTATTTTGCGATTTTTGGTCAATTTATTAATTAAATAATTAATAAATAAGGAAATAATGTTTAAATAAGATTTAAACATTTTTGGGAGGGATTCCTTAATTAAATATTTTTAATTAAGATAAAGGGATTTAATGGCATAAAAATAAATTAAATAAATAATTAATTAATAAATAATGATGTCATCAGGGACTTTTTTCAGAAAATAAAAATACTTTATTTTCTAAAAGATTTAGGTGTCTACAGGCACTAGTTAGGAGACGTTGAACATGATTTTATTATTAGTTGTAATTACTAGTGTATACTATAGTTTGTGTCCTTCCTTCCTCATCAGTAAGTTCAAACTTTTTTTGGCAGCTTTTATTTGGTTAAAGACATCAAACAAGAAGAAAGGTAGGACCCTTGAATATGGGGAAAGCCAAGAAAGGCATGCAAAAAGAAAAACCTTATCATTGTACTTTGGTGGTGAACATCAACAATTTTCATCATCATAGTTTACTGAAGAAGCTACATTATCACAACATCAACTATAGTTACAAGATTCACAGCCTGCAAGGCATATTGAAGAAGTGGGCAAGCCTGATATTTTAGATGACAATGAACTTGAAGATGTTTTACAAGTACATGAATATACCCATAGTAGCCACAATGATATAATGGACCTAGAGTTGGGTGAGAATGTGGTAGATTTAGATGATAATACTACACGGAAGGGGAAAACAAAAGCCAATTCCAAAAAAGATCATAGGTGGGATCTATCAAGGAATTTTTAATTAGATTGGGCCTCAAAGTATCTATTCATAGAAACAGTGGCCTATCTGATTAAAGGTGAACCTCCAGTAGAATGTAGATGCAAGATTTTCACCATGATAAATAAGAAGGAAAAGAGGTTACAGTTAAAACTTGATGCCATAGAAAAGAATATTGGTAAAGGTTACAAAAGAGAAAAGATAGATGGGGTTGAAAAACTAGTGGTAGTTTGGAAAGTGGCAGATAAATGCTAGCATGTCAAAAATACCAAAATCTACAATTATCAGGAGAAATTATAGATGAAGCCTGCTAAAGTTAAAGGTTCTATTGAATCTTATTTTGGAAGATTACTAGAGAGTGAACAAATGGGAATATTTATTCTGTTAAGTGTTGTCTTTTATATTTTGAAAAGAGGGCATCCTATGATAGACTACCCATCAATGAGTACTTTGTTGAACTTTTTGAGAGTCTATAACTATTCCAACAGTTACTGGTCATTGAACAATGGATGGGAATGGGCAAGTTGTCTTGCTAAGGTTGAAAAAGAAGGCATAAAGGCAAAAATAAAAGAGTTAAATTTTATTGTAGTGTCATTAGATGAAGTTTCAATAGTTGATAATACTTCCTGGATATGCGTGCATGTTTATACTACACACAATCTTGTCTGCCAACCTCTACTACTATCTATTTCTAAAATAGAGGGAATTGAAAATGCAGAAAATATATATGAACTATTCAAGAAAAATCCTAATTGAATATGGAGGTCTAGATAATATGATGAATGCCAAAAATTTGGTGTGTGTTGGAGCTGATGGAGCTTCAGTAATGCAAGGTAATACGAACAGTCTTTGTGCAAAGATAAAAAGTTATTTTGTACCCGACATTATTAGCATTCATTGCATGGCCCATAGAATGAATCTATCTCCTGAAGTTGTGAGCCCAAATGCTCAAGTAGAGAAAGTTGAAACTTTAATCAAGGAGGTCTACCAATATTTCTGTCGAAGTCCTAAATGATTCAGGGAATTTAAAGTGTTTATCGATGGACTAACTAGTGAGAACAAGCTTCTTAAGGATAATGATACAAGATGGGTCTCTTTGGACAGACCAACCCATCATCTTTTTTTTTCAAAATATCCATCGTTGCCTAGACTCATTAACTCCAAGAAGGACAAGTTGAAAAACTTGAAATATCTAGTCCTTCATTCGAAGTTAATAGATGTAGAGACACTCTTAACTTTAGCAGCTCTTCTACACATGCTAGAGGAGATGAGGGATATAATAAAAAAGGCCTAGCAAAGGGCTATGTTTATTGCAAAATATTCTAGCATGTGTAGAAGAACATGCTTAACCCTTGATAATCTCTATCAATCCAATAGAGCATTATTTGATATAAAATTTGATAAGTGGCAAAAAATCATAGACTTGTACAGTCTTGATAACTATCTATATATCAATGTAGATGAGGAGTTATGTGCTAGTATACATGGAATTGACATACCAATGCATTGTAGTGGCAGGTTGGAGACAAACAAGGAGCAAGTAGCAAGAAGGCTTGGGAGGTAAGTGACAGGTATTTCAAAGAAAGATTTCACCAAGATCGTTGAGTTTGTAACTGCTTTTGCAAAAGTAATTGCCTTTGATCTTTCCTCAAAAATTAGAATGAGATTCCCTCTAGATAAAATATTGAATCCATGGCTATTGTGTTTCCTCAATATTGGGGTCTTAACTGTCTGAGTGATTTTCAAGATAGGCTACTGACTTTGATAAAGTAGTTTTGCAAAACTAAAGTAGTCAATGGAGTAACTATAAATGGAATTCTAGACGAATCACTTTTGAAAGATAAATTAGGTCATTTTTCACACACAATGAGGGAACATTATAATTCTCTAGAGAACCCCCACAAATAGGGATCACTAACAAGGCTTTAGGACTATCTAGGTTAGAGTGAAATGTTGAAAGATTCAATATCAAAATATTTCAAGCTTATTGAATTATGTCTCACCGTGATATTGGGTTTAGTGGAGGATGAGATAGTTTTCAATGCTTTGGTGTTCATAAAGTCAAATATAAGAAATAAATTAGATAAGAATTTGGATACTTTCTTAAGGATGTACAATTCTAGGTGTGATGTCCACACTTTTCCTTACAACGAGGCAGTCAAAATATGGAAGAAGAAATGTCAAAGAAGAGGGATGGGAAATATTTCTAACTAAATTGGGATTGGTAGTGCCAAGAAGAATTCTATTGGCACTTACTCATGTACTAGTGTTGGTAGTGGTAGAGGAAGTGGACAGACTAGTAGTGCTACTGATGAGCTTGAGATGCAGACTCAGAGTGAAGATAACACAAGGACTAATGAAGGAAATTATGATGATAATGAAGGAAACTATGAGTTAGTTGACAGCAAGGCATTTGAAGATTCTAAACTTAAAGATGTCGAGGATGAGAGGATGTGACAACTTGATCCGATTTAGCATTTAGCAATAGCAAGCCATAGGTATTTATTAGTAATTAAACTTATTACTACACTCTTTTTTCTACTAATCATGCATATCAAATGTGCATGATTATTAAGCATTATGGTTGCAACTTGATAACTTGAATCTTGATGATATTGAATGAAAATCTTCTTTTATAATTAATATTCATTGTCAATTGTATTGTTTGAGATTTTCATTATTTTTTTGAAAATATAGCAATTCATATGAGACAATTCTTATAATGGTAAACATGAATCACATGAATGTAATTTATGTTTGCAATAGTCAATTCTAAATTTCTAAATTGTAATGGTGGTAGTACAATTCAAGTGATAAATCAATAGTCATTGATTCACTATTTCTATTTGCCTTATGTGAAGAATCAAACAAAATTGTTCCATTATCATATGATGCTAACTTGTTATGGTAAAATGCATGAAGAGTTTCATTAATTTTTTGAAAATATAACATTAGAAAATTGCAATTTATACGATACAATTCATATTGACTATCATTACCTTATATATATTGTAGACATATGATAATTGATACAGTTCAATGAGTTCATTTTACATAGTCGTAACTTATAAACCTTAGCTTTTATAGTAAGAAGGGAGCAACAAAAACTTCAAGTCAATTTGCCTAATGGGAAGAGTAGCATCAAATTTGGTATCGGAGTCTCTTTGTCCTTTGCAAGGCCTATTCAACATGTCATTCTACTACATTTATCATGTTCAATAAACAAAGTACAAACTTGAAACTCCTATCTAACTATTACAAATAGAAATAAAGTATACAATACAACACTACAAAAATGAATCAATGATTAAAAGTACTTTCACATACTATGATCGATCAACTAAGAGATAATTCTACCAACATTTTTAGGATGTCCCATTCTGCTTTTGCTGGAAGTTGGACACTTGTTATGTTATGGTAAATGACATGCAACTTTTTCAAATTTTCATATTTGGAAGATATATTTGAATGCAAGAAAGCATCCAATAGTGCCCTCGGATTTTCCAATTGTTTGATGCAATCCACAATGCCTTGAGGAGTTGTGTCCCTTGGAAACTTAACTACTTCAGACCTCATTGTGTCCTCCAACTCTTTCAAGTTAAGCTTCCCTTCCAATGAATTGCATTGAATTTACAATTGCAGATTGATTTGACAAACCAAGACCCTTCATTTCTTTTGTTTTATCAGTCATATTTGTGAGTTTTCTCTGAAATGATGTCAAATATTCACCTGCTTCCCTCAATTTATGATATTTTTGAATGATATAGATTGCCTGCAGTGTTGTAGTAATGTGGTCATGAATTCCTTTGCTTGCCAAATACTTTGTCATTGTTTGTGTTGATTTGTTTTGAAATCTTTCTTGCAGTGATCTCCTTCTAAAAAAGATCAAAGCTCTTCTTAACATGCTCTTTGATCTTCCAGTAAACAACATCAAGACTATCATACAATTCAAACCAATCACACAAATTATCACCGTTTGTTTTAATTTCCCCCAAAATGGTTTCTTTTATTTCCTTCATTGTATTTTTCACTTTGTCCATTGATTGATTCAATCTATTTTTTTAGTTTCTGATTGTTTTATCTGCCTCATTTAGCTCTCCCTATAATTTTGACAAATCATCTTCACCTTATTTCCTTATTTCTTGTGCTTTGTCTTCCCACTTTTTTTATTTTTCCCTCTCATCCTCCAAATCCTCAATTTATTGTTTAGTTGTGTTGTAGACTCCACCTATTTGAATAAACTTACCGTGGAATCTATTTCTTTCTCTTGTTTTTTATTTGTTTCTTCCAATTGTTCCCTCACCTTTTTTAATTCTTCTACTTCCTGCATGTTTACATCACCATTTTTTTCATTTTATTTCCTTTCTTCCAGTTGTTGCTTTAGAATTTCCAGTTCTTCCTCCATTTATTTTTCTATTCAATTGCTTCTTTGAAGGAATCATCTTTTATCAAATTCTCTAATTCTCTGCACTTGTTAGCCATTGCTTTCTCCTATGCCTTTTGAATTCCATGGTCCATTTTAAACTTTTCAATAGTCTTCTCTAGCTTCTTTTTCTCCCTCTCTCCAACTTGAACAATGAAGTGTAGACCACATTGTTCATCTTTTTGGCCACACTAAATTTGTTCATATTTTTTACTTTGGAGAAATCAATTGATAGGGTATTAATCTGTAATTATGATGGATCTATCTGGCTCTCTGGTGGATTATTATCTATCTATGGGGGAACAAACAATTGTGAACTCCCTCAAATCTTTATTTGAGTCATAAGATGAAAATATCCTAGTTGATGTAGGATCTTCATCACGAGCTATGATAATTGCTTCCTTCTTCAACACCTTTCTATTTTGTCTATTGTTGATTTTGGTCTGTTGAAAATTTGTACCAAAATCATTGAAACTAAAATATGGGCTTGCAAACATTAAATGATGTTTGAAAGGAGAAATAACACTTAAATTGATGTAGTTGTCTCTAGTTCCACCTATACCCAACATTATAGTTATTGCACTTTGATCCATTCCTAATCTTATCCCATTGTCACTAGTTAGTGGAGTTTTTTGACTGCTTTGAGGGTTTTGTCCTAAAGGAAATGTATTAGTGGTAGTTGTTGAGCTCAACATTGGATTGGTAGTGACAACCATTGGCATAACCTTTTGCTTCTTCTCACTACCTAGTTGAAATTGATCCATATCCACTTGTAATGTCCTTTTTACACCACTAGAAAACAGGGGCGATGATACGTGGAGCTTGAATTGAATGTGAGACAAAACTAGGAAAACTAGGAATGACGCTAATACTTATGGGGAAACCTAATAAAGATAATTCACCCCCAAGGACTCAAACATCACCACATTTTGGTGGAGTCAATGTTTGAGGTGGAAACCAAATTCCTTCACCACTTGGTCCTAGCTCACCAACACTTTAATAATCTATCTATTGTATCAAGTCAGCCTCTCTATCATAAGTTTTGATTCTCTTTATATTGAGTACAACAAATGATGAAAAAAGTGAGATTTTACTTGTACTTGGAGTAGCTTGGGGATCCATAGAAGACTCATTCTAATCATCTTCAGACCCATCCCCAGGTAGTGGTTTTAGTGCTTATGGATGTTCCTCATCCCACAACCGGCTAAACATTTTATCCTTGTCCGAAGAATCAAACTCTACAAAGATCTTTGGCTCACCAAGATTCTTCCTCATTATCCAAACTCTCTAATTTTTATTTCAGTCCAACCCTGAAGGTCACAGTTAGTCTCTATTTCTGTTGGAATAGGAATTTTACTTGCGTTATCTAGCTTTTGGTAGAAATTGTTGGATGTGATGGGCTCTAGTTTTCTTTTCTAGTTTACAATTCTCTAATTTGTGTTGACAATTCTTGAACTAAAATATTTCTTTCAACAGTGCATTTCTCTATCTTTGTTGTAACGACTTCCCAAGAGTCCATGTTTCTAAATCTTTCAATCAATGAGATACTCTCGTGTACATAGTTGGTTTGTACCCATATTGCAGAAGATTTGAGCCAATTATGTTTACTGGATCATATTGCCAGCGAGCATTAACATCAAAATTAAACATTGTTAAAAACCCATGCGCCACTTGGAATGTTGATTTGTCAAATGTGAACCCTCCACATGAGAAAGGAAAGGAAAAAACATGCCTTTGCTTTTGTTGACCATGAAATAGTACATCTTTTCTCTCTATATGTCATACATATTCTAATTCAAAAACCATATGTCTTACATGTATTGGAAGTTTGAAGCGTTCTACCATTGAATCGTAAAACCTTAACATAGTGCAGTCCTCCATAAAGTACCAATCAACCAATTGCATTTGACTTCCCACTTGAATGCAATTTCTACAAGACTCAATAAATCTAGGCATTGAAGTGTATGTAATTATATGACACACAGGTGCCAAGAAGAAGTCAACAAAATCCTTGTAGTTCCTTCTGCCATCACTCATCCTTACAACAAGTGACCATTGTTATACTTGATCTTCAACATTAAGCTTAAGCTTATTACTTTGAAATATTTGATGATGCTTTGATAATAGAAGATAGCACGAGTAGGTTGTGAATCTAAACATCCTCTGGGAACCAATTTTAATAATTGTTCTTGCATATTATGAACAATGTGCCTAATAAAGTTATATTGTATTGGTACTACTTGACAATGAATATTGTAAATCATTTCTAAAATGTTAGCACCCACTTCCTCGTTACTTTCTAACCCTAAAAAAAATGATAGCAAAGATATAGTATCCTGAACCCATTGCGAAAAATATCAAATTTATAAGGAGGCTTATGATCACTTTGAACATTGGATAGGGATAACATTAGTCCTCTGACATAGGAATATTTTTTATTTGTTGGTAATCTTTCATATGACTCTACTAGGTTTTCCAGGTCAATGTAAACATTTGAGTTTTGTGCTACCCATGTTACTCCCAATAGATTAGCAAATTTAGTCTATGTTATGGACAAAATTACCTCCTGAGTATTTTTATTAACAATTGTATTTCTATTTTAATCATAGTTTTCAACATATAGCATGACAAGTTTTGGACAAGGGAGTACTAGAGGAAATGCCAAATGTGTTATTCTAGCAGGCCATATTGCTAGTTTATATGTTTTGATCCCTACACTGGCATTATACTTAGAATACTTTTCATCCTTTTTTGAATCTATCCAATTATTTTCAAGTGAAAACCTAATTTCCATGATATTTTTTCCATATATAACAGGATCATAAATATCATGAAACTCATCAGTAAAACCTTTTGTTTTATGAAGTTTGAAGAATTTTGTCAAATAAATTATTTTCCCCTCTTTTTGCATTGCACTCTTTGTGTTTCTTTTTGTCATTATGAACCGGTTGCAAAATTTGAATAACTATTCATAGTCACAATATACAATTTATAGTGGTAATTAAAATTAAACCCTAACTCCTTTTGGCCTTTACAAATTTAAAGTAAATTAAGTAATTCTATTATTTGCTTTGCAAATTAGCTATAATTCTAAAATTTTACGAATAACTACTCACTACTAATGATTTAGGCTTACCAAGTTACATCCATAATTCAAAACTAAACCCTAAATTCTACAACCTATAGTTACAGTATGGTGATTTGTAAACCATTTAGTCCTCAAGATCTTGTTGGATACAATTGTTTAATTGTGTGTTGTCTTTGATGTTACACAAATGTCATATCAGCTGGCAGACAATGCTTACCGAGCTTAGTTGGTCAGCAAAGCAAATTTTAGAGTCTACCGAGCATTCCTAGAAAGTACTCTATGGAAATAGTGTCTACCGAGCTCACTCGTGCGTTGAAGAATTTTGTGGTAGAAGTCAATGTTAACCGAGATCACAAGGCTAACAAAGGAAAGTCAGTATTTACTGAGTTCACTCGGTCTCCAAAGGATTTTGCAAGGTTCGCTATGTTAACCAAGCTTCAGTTGGTTAACGCTGGAAATTAGTTCTGGAATAGCATTTATCGAGGAGGGTCGGCCAATGAAGGATTTCGTTATTTTGGGAAATAAAGTTTAATTGTTTCAAGTAATGATTGTAGCCGACTGAGGTAATGATTATTGGTAATTATAACTTGTTAATGAGCTAACTTGATAATTTGTAAGGTATAAATAAAAGGTGAAGTTGAGAATTCTAAAGAGTAATGAGCAAGCATGCAAGTGTATGATTAATTGAAGAAGAAAGTGTGAGCGAACTTTGAAGGATGGTTAGATATCCTTGAGGAGCAGCAAAGTTTTATTTGATCAGGAAGGATCTAGTGAAGTAGAACAAAGATCTGTATCAACAATTTAGTTGCATCTCATTCAGATCAATTTATTGTTACTTTCTCACCATTGTAGCAATGATTCTTAAAATCTCTTAACAGAGTTGGTTTAACAGCCATTTGTAAATCCTCTAACAAGGTGATAGTTCTATTGAATTGTTCTAAAGTCCTTTTGCAAGGCCACTCCTAATAGGCTGATTAAATCTTCTAACAAGGTCACACCTAACAATGTGTTTTTGTAACCTTTAATCGGGTTGGCTCCTAATAGGGCTCACTTCAGAAGAGTGAAAATTAGTAGCTAGTTACTTGGTGGTTTTTCCCATATTGGGTTTCCACGTTAAATTTGGTGTCTCATGTGTTCATGTTATTTCTTTTATGCATGCATGTTAATCACTGTGAATGTTTAAGTTCTATTAAAGATAACATACACTACATCTACTGAGTTACAACATTTTTCTGTATGTTTACCAAGTGACAGCAGCAACTAGTTTTACAAGACATCTAAGGGATCTGTGGATTTGTTTTTGTAGTAACTAATTCACCCCCCTCTTAGTTACTCCATCTATATTTCCAATAGATCTTACATGGAAACTAAATTTGAAAAGAGAACGAAAAGACTAAAAGTGGTGAAAGAGCCGACAAATTGTGTTGTATTCCTCAAGCAAAAAGCTTTTCTGTTGAATTTCTATTACTACAAGTATAGAACCACAAAACTATTATCGATCAATGAAAACACAAATGGAAAAAACTTTACACAAAAACATAATTTTTGGTACGTGACATGTATTGGTTATTTATTTCTGTTAGTACATACATTCTTCATTGTATATACTACAGCTAAGAGTTGAACCTTGTACTCATAGTTGTTGATTGAAATACAACACATAGTGATATGATAGAGTAGACACATATCATCATGATGGGGATGTTGTTGTACAAATACATTGTTTGTTTCCCTTTCAACCCAAAATACACCTCACATCATTGATCTTTTGTGATCTAACAGTTGATGTAAGGTCGTGATTATGCTAATCCCTATTGCCTTGTGGTGACACATCTAATAATCCATGTGTCATCATTGCGAGAGGCTTTGGTAAAATTTTGGCCTTGTTTCCCCTTCGTACCCAAAATACACCTCACGTCATTGATCTTTTGTGATCTAAGAGTTGATGTAAGGCCACGATGATGTTAATCCCTATTGGCTTGTAGTGATACGTCTAACAGTCCACATGTCACCATTGCGGGAGCCTTTGGTAAATTTTTTGCCTTGTTTCCCCTACCTGCCTGAAATATACCTCACATCGTTGATCTTTTGTGATCTAACAGTCGATGTAAGGTTGTGATGATGTTAATCCCTATTGCCTTGCAGTGACACATCTAATAGTCCATGTGTCATCATCGCGGGAGCCTTTGGTAAATTTGTTGGCTCTATTTCCCCTTCCTACCTAAAAACTACTTGATACAAAAGTGGGCCACTATAAAGATTAAGTTCTATTGTTGGGTTAGTGGTGATAGTTTGATATTTATTTCATAGATCTTGAGAGATTGGCCTTTAGAAATTTAAAATAAATTAAGTAATTTTATAATTTAGTTTTCAAATTAGCTAGAATTCTAGAATTTAACGAGTAATTGCTCAATACTAACAATTTAGGATTATAGAGTTACATGCATGATTCAAAATTAAACCCTAAATTCTACAATCTACAATTACAGTACAGTGATTTGTAAACCATTTAGTCCTCAATATCTTACCTGAAAAATGCCCATTTTATTAATATCAAAATATTTCCATACAACCCCATTCAAAGTACAAGCACCAAGGAAAAAAGAACAAGGTAAAGAAAACCCCTGGTATAGCCAGAGACTGAAGTCCTATATACATAAATTTGTCCTAAAGGGGACTTGAAGAGGGCATCCCCTCTTTTACAAGAAATATTAGGGGCCATTACCCCACTATTACAGTGAATTTCATGAGAATGGGAATGGTCTGTTAAAGGTTATTTACAAATGATATTTACTTTTAAAAGAGACCCAATGCAATGTTGAAGTGATACCTTGATGGTAACCCTCTATCTGCCTTCAATCCACCTGCCACAACAAAGAGCAACTACCATGCCAAAATAACATTGAATAGTGTTAGAGTTTAATAAACCTAAACACTATCTATAATTTTCGTAGGAGTAAACACCATTTAGGGATTTCACCTAAATTTGAAAAATATAAAAGCCCTTAAATAATCAAATGTTCCAGGAAAATCATAACAAAGAACATTGTTCATCATTATAATTGGCACTGACTCAAAAAAACTTCCAATAATCCATGATTCCATAGTCAACATAGTAATTTAAAATTTTCTATGCAGTAGGAGTAAAGTAAAATCAAACAAAATGTAACAAGATTTTAGAAGCTTGAGTTTTAGTGAGCTCTATAGATTAAGTTAAAACAAAAAGCACAAGATTGCCACTAGTCCACTCTAAAGGCCTCTCGAAGGTCCTCAATAGAAGCCCTAAGGGTTTTGTCTTGCATGATATCCTCCTTAATGAAGTACCGCTCTAGCCAACCTTCTTCTAAGGGATCAATGATTGAGTAGAAATAGATGAGGAAACACAAGTTCCTCTTTCAGGAATCACTTTTTGCATAGAAGCCAGTCAAGTTCTCTGTGAAGATGATTGGGTAGGTTATAAACAGTTCCCCGCGAACATAAAGCATGTTATAATTTTATACTAATGGGATGGTAAGGTCATCCCTAATATTTTGGAGGACAATGTCCAAGTCACCAAGTAGAACATCTTCAAATAATTCTCTGCATAAGGTTGCTATGAGATCATGGTCCACATAAAAATAGTGAGCAACTATAATGAACATGGATGCAATATTTGGGTTGGACTAGAATCTATTAGTACTATTAACAAATTGGGTTCCTAAGCATCATAGGACATCCCACCAAATGACCATGTTCTTAACTTTGACAATTTGCATAATGTGCTATATTTTGATCAATCTTTCGAAAGCCATGAGTGGAGAGGGGCAAGAAAGCTTGATTGAAGTATCCATTGAAGAAGAGTGGAGCCTAGAAAGCCAACCCTTGAGATAAATAAGTGAAGGGAATCTTTCCAACCTATCACTATAAATGCCATAAAGGCATACAATCTAATCACTGAGAAAATCTTCTGAAAAGTATTTCCCTTAACACAAAAGAAATAAAGAAGGCATATATTATACGATGATATTCTTGGTAGAGAGGCCATCTAGTGATAGATGTGACAAGGAAGAGTAAATGTGAGTCATTGAAAAGATGAAAAACCTTAAGAAGAGATACATGATGTCAAACTATCTCAAAAAAACATGGACACATGTCTTCCTTGCAGGGGACAACTGAAAAAATGAATCCTGACTCTGAACTTTTGTCTGAAATACAATTTGAACCTTTGGTTTTTTTAAATTGAATGGATGGCAATGTTCACTGTTTATGGCATTAAACTTGATAAGTGAAAATATTTATTGATGTTTGTATTCGTAGTAATAATAATAATGTAATTTTCTATTTGAGTAAAATGGACACGTGTCTTCTTTATGGGGAACAACAACAAAACTTTTAAATATGAAAGCTTAATCATATTTAATTTTAAAAATACATTTACAAATCTTTTAAGGAGTCTACAAGTCCATAAACCATTAAACAAAATTTAAAATGAAACTACATATTTTAATTAATATTCAAATGGTAATTATAATGTTCACGAGGAATGATGCATATTTGCTTGTAATTTGTTAAAACAAAATAAAACCCATAATATGATAGTTATAGGTCATCAACCCTAGGAAACCCTAGTGGTGGTGCCCATCATTAGTGTATAATTTTAGCGTAAGGATTAAATTTGTAAATTCATCAAGATACATGTTTCATGCAGGGCCACCCACAATCTCAACATCCAAATAAAACTATTTTCTTAAAATGTCTCTTACATGCTACGTCCATTTTCTATGGTGCCTTAACTACCTGACAGTGAGGTCCAACATAAAAGGTTACATTGCTACATTCTAGACAAGTTGTAAAAGCTTGTAAATTGATGAGCCCAAGAGATGCCCATCCTTAATTTTGCATATGTGATGACATCAATGTCATCACCCAGATACACTTCTTTGAATGTTTGCCTCAACAACATAAGCATGTCCACCTTTTGTTCTCCAAGATTGAGGAGAGATGCTAGAAATCAGGAAGTAATGTTTGTGTTGACACAATATCTATTTTCATTCTCTAGAAACTTGCAGTTGAGCATCATTTTCATGGCCTCAAAGACAAAAGGAACGACATCATTGAAAATTTCATTTAGGTTTTCACCAAGAGAAGGGCCTAGAAATGCACTTTGTGGTTCTTCCAAATTTTACCTCAATCTTATTAGAGCATCCATTGTAGACAATTTATGTAAATCGAATAATTTGCACCACCAACACTAGAGGTAGGGAGAATTCACCTAAACTAGACAGATTTTTCCTAAACTAGATGAAAGTTATCACTACTAAACACTACCATAGTCACTTTGAAAAATAATTTGATAGATGATGAAGAAAAGAGCCTACTAATAACTTGATAAGATTGATTTCCATGGAATTCATTGAACCTTCTATATCCCTTAGTCCTTAAAGTTAAATTCTATTAGTAGAAAATCTTTGGAAATCTTTCCCACATATGCAAGATTATAGTTTATAATTTCTCTTCAGTATCAAAGAAAAAGTGAAGCATGTGAAGCGGATGATAGAGGGAATGTAATTGACAATGATGAGACATCTAATTAATGTCAACTAACACTACAAGTGCCAAGTGGAGGTGGTGGTAAGGACAGTGGACACTTGTCACCAATACAAAAATTAAAATTAGATCAAGGTTTCCTTCCAAGCATTCGACTAGAAATAAAACTTCCATCATTGATATATGATCATCAAATGATACACTATTGTTCGGTACAACTCCACTGTGTTGTATTTATTACCAATTTCTATTTAGCAATATTTACGTAAATACATTTTAATATTTACTTTTTCCAAAAAAGGAGGGCCTTTCAAGACAAATTTAGATAGGCAAAAAATACATTGATCAACAATCATGTAGTGAGGCATAAAATAGTTTGAATTTATATTAATTTGAAAATTTTGAGTACAATCAAGCTGGAAAATTGAAATAGTTGCATAACCTTATAAGAGCCTATACAAAATTATGTTCTATGAACATTCAACAAGGTACAATAACTTATAAGTATACCTATGATATGTTGTATATCCTTTAAATACCTCCCAAAGATCTTGGTACCCCTTCTTATAGAAAATGAAGGGGTGCATACAAGCTTCAGACTCTTTGTTGACTAATAACTAATTTGCAGAATTTTCCCCAAAATTTTAGAAATGATTTGGAAAACAAAAAAACTAATGAAGTGTCCACCGCATAGCTCGAAACATTGCCAATAAAATTGTTAATATGTTCTATGTTTGCAACATGTGGATTGAACTTCTTTTGTCATCACAAATCATGAACTGCCTAGTCCAACTCCTCCCTTTTTGCCTCCTACTCTAGTTCATGTTGATCACTAATATACACGGGATAATTTATTTGGAGATTCCATGTAGTGTTCATCATGCTACTAATAATATCATATTGATCTTCTTCAGATCCAATCTACCCTAGGTGCACTACAAGGTTTGGTGTCTTTCTTGTTGGATGCTCTTGAATAGGAAGTTCCATGCTCATCAACTTTCCCAATTGCACTTGTTAATCTAGAGAAAACCTTGCATTGTAATTTTCGTCAGCAACTTGGTTTTATAAGGCATGCATTTAATGCCAAAAATAAATTAATTGTCATGTTTCACATGCTTTGAAAACAAGTTGTACAACATTCACCAATGTGTTACATTTATTTGCATTAAAAGCAACCAAATTGCCTAATCAATTATGCATCCTTTCCAGCTAAGGGGAAAAATCACCTCGTACATTATGTATTTTTTCCATCAAATGGGAAATCGTTGCCTCATAATTTATATATTCTTTCAATTTGAGAGGAAAAATCACTTCCTAAATTATGTATTTCACCAAAAGAAAAATAAAATTAATCGATCCCATTTTATGAAATTCTTCTACGTTGGAAAAAAAAATAGCTAATAAAATTAAGTTTTTGTATGTTGAAAAAAAATTCGCCAAGGGAAAAAAAAAAAATTCCTCTAAAAAAAATGATGGATGTGCCAACATTTTATAAATTTTCTGGAGAGGGGGTTTCTTAAAGTTATCCTTGGATGTCTTCACTTATGCAATATATCAAATCATTTCATGAATCATGGATCATAGATTGTATAAGAATTAAGAACAAATGAATGGTGTAGATCTCCTCCCTTGATGGCCAACTCCTTTTCTTCTTATAGAGAAAGTAAATAGGTATATGGAAGGAAATGATTTAATGCTTGATGGATGAAAATGCTTGCTCGCTTGAACTCCTTGAATGCACAATGTCTTGGTGGCTTGAGAAAATCTAGATGTCCAATAGGTTGTTTTATTTCATTGATTTCCAAAGGTGTATCTCAAAATAAAGGTAGAACACTTCCCTTCATAGTGGTTTCAATTTTGGATTTTGGGAAGTCTACTTCATGAAGAGGGAAATAAATAAATAAGCACTCAAACAGGTTAAAACCCATGAAAGGGGCCCTCTAGAGTGTATGTATCCCTAGTTGACCCATTCTCTAAGGGGGCCAATTTCAAGGTCCTAGTACAAGAAGTAATACAAACTTAAGGTGCAAGGATAAATTTAGAAAGATACACAATGAAATCGATTAAAAAAGGCCCATTAATCTTGAATAAGGGCTAGGGGAAGAGTGAATTTTATGAATGGAGGAAACAATAGAAGAAGTTCTATAGAGATTAGATCTTGTGACCTTGACCTTGACTCTGATACTAATTTTTGGTTGTTGTTTCATTGAAAGATCGACCTGTTAATGCCAAATACAACCACTAGACTAATAGAAGGTACTAGAGATAGTTAATCCATGTCATGTACTAAGGCACATGTCTTGCAACAATTTTTTTTATAGTGAGTTGAAGTTCTAGATGTGCCTCCCCATATAATAGTCATAATTGGAAATACTTCTTAGTAGTGGGGGATATATTTTATAGGATAAATTCAACATAAGTCTAATGATGGATATAAAGGCATCTTTATAACCAATAAATACTTCAAAGCATTGAGGTAGTTCTAATGCATAATTTTAGATCTAAGATGGTGCTATGTTTCTTAATGAAAAATATAACAACCAAGGGTAATGTCCTTCCAAGGAACATTTCCACTAACACTAAAAATATTCTATATTGACATATGTTGAATATTTGTTCTAATTTTTGGATTAACCTAACATCCCCTTCCTCTTATCATCCTTGAAAACTTGATTATATTAATAAAATCCTCATGAAGGTCATAATATGGACTTCAAACATGAATAAAAAAAGGTCGGATGATAAGGAAATATAAACTTTATGCTTATAGAATAAGTTTCTAGTAAGTTATTGGTAGGAGCCCATTTGAGTTAGTTTATGTGTTAGAAGTTAGAATGTCGATCAACCCAAAAATACCTACGTATCATTTATTTCATTATATGTTGAGGAACAAGATGATATTTTCTCTTAAATAACCTTATAATTAATAAAGTTGGATTAAAGTAGGACAATTACACTTTAATTATTTTTTCTACAAATATAAACAATGAAACATATCTTTGAGAGAAGACATTATAGAGAAACTTTGGTGTTGGTGATATAGTTTTATAGTGAAATATCAAACTAGAAGATGAGGTAAAACACATAAAATTTGATCATACTGGCTTGGAGCATATGATATTTCTGAGACTTATGATATAATGTTTTATCATCAAGAACTTGGTTGAAGAACTCATTGAGACAAATTTGTATGGTTGGCATTTAAATCTTTTTGTTTTATGATTAATGAAGAATTTTGACTAATGAGTATATATTGTATATTTTTATAATTTACTCATATTTTTCACTCGAGAAATCATGGCCCATTTTTTCATAATGAAGTGTTATTATAGATCCACTATTGGAACCTAGTTATAAAATTGAACTAAGTCCTTGTCAAGTTTTCATAATTATGCCCTATGATTTTCCTCTTTAGCTCTTTTGTGCATTGTGGTTGTCTATTGTCAACAAAAGTTTTAAGTCTTCAGTGTTTTTTATTCAAATACCTAAGTGTCTTTAGCTATTGAATTTTCCTTCCTTGATTACAATTTCTCTATCATTGTCAACTTTGAGGCTTCCATTTTTTTAATCTATTCAAACTCACCCATCTTCTTTATTGGCCTATAGTTCCATTTATGACTAGATTTTATGTCACAACTTCTAAAGAGAAGGCTTTATCACTCAAAACACATGGTTCTAAAGGTAGTTTTGAAAGAATGGAGATTTCTCCTATTTGTACCATGCATGTGATTAGTATGTCCCCATCTTTGAGAACATCTCATTGTGAGCTAACCACTCATTTTAGGTGAGATTCTTTCTCATTTGTGAGAATTAAATTTTCAAATTTGATTGCATTCATCACCTCAATGGTTTAGTACCCTTCCATTTGTTCAATGGATATTCAAGCAAGTTTTAGATGATCTTTACACACACACACACACACACACACACACACACACACACACACACACACACACACACACACACACACACACACACACACATTTTGTGTGTGTGTGTGTGTGTGTGTAACATATTTATGTGATTTTATGTAAGTTTAGGGTTTAAGGCATCATACATGCAATTCTAAGAATTTTTTAATTTATTTTTTGAAACATTTGGAGTTTACTCTCAAGTATTTAGTATTTGTATTCTTACAAATAGATCTATACCCTTTGTTGAAATATCCTTTTATCACATTTGTTGATAAATGTAATGCAAAGCAAACAATCGTAACAATTTTTTTAAAAATATTATAAGCCTTATAATGATAATGTCTCACGTGACTTTTTGTAATAACTTTAGATCATTATATTTTATTGTGATACATGCTCCTAATCTGTTTTATGCTTAGATCAACTTCTCATTACTTCTACTCACCATTTTTATCTTCTTGAGAATTGTATTTGTGTAACCCATTGGAAGGACACTAGTCTAGGAAAAAGTGAGCCGGAAGGGCTGCTCTCGCCCATAGAATAGTAGGGGGCCTCCCACCCCCATAGAATAGTAGGGCGATTCCCCCCCCCCACCCCGCATGCAGGGCTGGAATCACTCTACTTTGGGTGGGAACAGAGGGAAGAATGAAACAATCAACAATCACCCCCTACCCCCTATATTAAAAGGGCCCGCCTACACACTCTTTGTACAAATAAAAACATTTTACTAATAGCTTAAAATTTATATTCATGCATTTGTATTTTATGATTAAGTAATTTAAGGAAAGAATCGTCTTCTAAAAGTATAGTAAGTAAATTGCTTGGCTAATTATGTACACCCTTCCTCCTCTTGACTCTTCGTAGTGATGTCATTGTCACAAATTAGAGGTTATTTGTGTAGTTATTTTTTAACTAAATAATAAATTATTGGAAATAATGAACTTGAAATTGTATATATCATCTTGAGAAGAAAGAAATCAAAGTAAACATAAAATCTAAGCATACTTACAGATTAGTTTTCATGATTTAAAAAAACACAAATTGTGAAGATACTTTTGGATATTGGAGCATTGTCATAAAATGCATACAAAGTACATAATAATGTCACCTCATGTATGTGAGGAAGATGAGAATTATCAATCATAAAATATCTTAATGGTTAGTTCCATTGAGACAATGTCCTAAGTAGCCAGTTTGAGAATAATCTATCCAAAGATTAAATATTAAATATAATATAATTATTATTATTTGATAAAATTTAAATTCATTATATATATTTTTTATGGGTAATAGGTTGAAGCCAATATTAATTATTATTTTTATTTGTTAAATTCTAGTAGACTCAAAACCAATACCTCCTAGATGAGAGGCTTACAATTTACCTTTGTGTTGTAGGTTCTTGCATTCAATTCATTATAATTTTAACTGAAAATATTTAAATCAAATTTTAATTTTAATACGTATACAAATAATTTAAGGATTTTTTTTTTTTCTTAGTAATAGGTAATTTATTAATTATCAGATTATATTAAAAGTCTACAAGAACTATTTAGTATCAAATATCAATTGGATACAACACCATAACTCCCTTATAGGTCATTACAAAAGACACCAGATGAGAATTACCAACTCTCATCAATTAATTTCATCCTCTAAAACCACCATTAAACCCTACCCTTCTAGCCAAAATCTAAGGTCTGGTAAGGACTCTGCTAGATATTATTACAAAGCTTTCCTATAGTCGTAACACTAGATAAGAACAAACTTCATCTATACATTTCCTTCAACATAAACAACACTTAAAATTAAAATCTTCTTAGAAAAATCCAAATAGTGTATGAATCATTGGCAAAACTAACACACTTTTCATCGCCCCATGGTTTCTTGGCATCATGAGCTCTAGTTGTGTCTCTATTTTGTGAGCATTTTGGAATCTCTACAAGAAAGGCACTTACAATAACATTAACCTCAAACTCATGTTTTCTAATTTTAGCTTTGGTCTCCAACTTCTTAATTAATATTTGTCGCTTATAATCTTCCTTGTTCACTTTCCCCACCAACCTTACAAAAGGGATAATCCCAAAATCCTACTCCCCCTCTTCATTTGCATAACATTTTAGGATATCTATTCCCAACCTTGGAATGGCATGAACTCCAAAATGGGTTCCAATTTCAACAAAAAAAACCTCTTTAAACAAGGACTATGTGACCTACTTCATTGTTTATGTGTCCTCTCCCAATTATAGTCCCCATCCAGTCACGATGGAGATAATCCTAAAATTAGTCTCCATCTACATGTGTTCTCCTTAAACATCAGATCCAACACTCCCAACACTAACTCGCCATTTTATCTGTCCTAATCTTTAAAAGTTCATTAATTATTTCTATTGCTTCTTATCAGTGACTATAAATTTGCCTCCATCTCTCTCAATTTCAAACTCCTCTACAACTAACACAACCATGCACATTGTGGTTTTTTAACAACTTTACAAGTACCTCTACAGATACCTGAAAAACTTTAAAAAATGCATGCTAGATGGAGAATCCTAATTGATATTGAGCTCAAGTATGTCGATGAGATATGCTTTATGGTGGACACTTACACCTTACAATAGAATCAATTAATGTGTCATTCTCACCAAGACACACACCTTTTTATAGATAACCTATTGTTTCTCCCCATTGAATATAATAAATATCAATATGACATTCCCTTCACTTCAAATCAAATCACCATCATATCAAAACTATAAATTTGTATCACACACCTCCCATCATCCTTTGCCAACACAATCATGACTGCACTATCACCTCAAATCTTAAAAAGTTGTTTGTTCACGCAAGCTGAATTTTTTTCCTATTAAAACTTAGGTCACCACACTACATGAGCCAAAACATATGTCAACATTTAATGCACACACCCGATCATTATGCAACTTCCACTAGCTTGATGGAATGCAAAACCCAAAAGCATTAATCACAAGGGATTAAGGCCTCTTAAATACTCCAATTTGAATTCATGCTCCTCATTGAAAGATAGTTCCTATTTTGAAAGTTTTCTTCATCCACATTACCTTATCTCAGAATGTAACTAACTTAAAAATCCTCCATTACCTCCAATGTTTCCTTAATAACATTGATATAATGTTGAAGATGTCATGCCTTTGAGTGCCCATTGATGATTACTTGGACCACTAATACTGAATATCCCTCAAGATGAATGCGAGTAAAACCCTTTTGTTTTCCAATGTTAATGGCCAACAATGTCACCTTTACTTCAACTAAATTGTTAGTTCCATCATCCAACTTATAAGCCCCACAAGCCAAAGTCTCACCCCTACAATCCCTAACAAATACTCCCACAACTGAAGTTACAATGCTATAGATTACCACCCCATCAAAATTGACATTAACCTAAGCTTCGTTTGGCTTTTTCCATTTAACCACTGCTCCTCTACTAGAAGAAGATCCATTCCATGCATTAAGCATCCTCTTTAATTCTAATTCCTAGCCACCTCGAGTTAATATTTTGATTACACATTGTATAGACACTCCTTTTTGATAATATGTTGTCACTACACTAGTTACTTCCTTAATCAATGTATTATTTTGGTGCTTGACTCTCTAGTGATTTCGATTTACCAATTCAAATTATTTGGTTTTGTTCTTTCCACCACTCCCACACCACAATAGAAGGACCATTAATCCATAAGCTCAATAGTACTAGCTTTCTTTGTTTGTGGGACCAACTTATAAATACCTACCTTAAAGATTTTTCCAAGTGTCTATGCCACCATAGCTTTCCACAACACCCTCTACCAATACTCCCAAGCCACTTACAATTGAATAGAAGGTGATCAACATTTTCCCTCGCCTCTTCACAAAAAATACATCTAGTTGGTCCTTGAAATCCAAAGTGTTTCCTTCGTCCTTTGATGAAGATCTCGCATCTAGAAACCAACCAAGAAAAGTATCTCCCTTTTGGAAGGAAATCCTTTCCCTAAATTTTTTTGAATGGAAAATCTCCCAATTCTTCTCTTCTATCCAAGAGTCAGTATCTTGCTTTAATCAAATATCTCCCACTTTTAGTAGCACACCAAATCAATTTATCATATTTTTGTAAATATAAATTGTATTGACTTAAATTTTGACTACATCACATCATTTTGCTAAACACCAAGGTCTAGACCCTCAACAAACTTTCATCCCTACTCAAGACCTCATATCCCCTATTTTTGCTCAATATAATCACACACCCTTTCTCCCCAAACATGTGAACAAATGTTTCTTAAATCATGCAAATTTGCATTATCTTTTAGTGCTAGTAGTCCACACCACGAGTCATCCTAAAATTTAGCCCCAAAACCATTCCCTATCTACCTTGAGATATGGCTAGTGATGATAAATCTACAATCCAACATCAAATTCCAAATTTCCAAGCCTTTAGGTGGGTCCTTAATAGTTAAGATTTTGTCATTGGCCATGCTATCAAAGATACTTTATTTTAAAATTTTTGATCCATAATAGATTTGGATTAGAATATATGGTCTAAACTAACTTAGCACCAATGGATAAGTTCATCATAACCTAATATTGAATCCCAACACCACCCCATTCTTTGCCTTACAATTCTCCTCCAGCTAAAAGAAGCCACTTATCTTCTTCACGAGTTCCATTCCATTTTTATTTTTTTTTGCATTTTACGTTCTACTATTTTGATCACTTTCCTTGGAATCTTTATACTCATTAGAAGAAAACTAGTGTCTCATTAGAAGAAAACATCTTATTGTCTCTCCATTAATCTCACTCGGAGTTTGCAACACATCCCTATTTATATATGTGATTTTAATTTTTTTGTTCACTTACCTCTTTACTTTGACAGAGTTATGGGAAAAATAATTATTTCTATCCCTTTCCTTGAGCCATGTTTTGTGTGATTTTTATCTCTAGAAGACCTCCCTAGTAAGAATTTCATCATACTATTTATTCAAATCTTGCTCCAAATGAATACCTATTTCACCCATTTCCTTTACAATAACTACCAAGTGAAGGGTAAACAATTCATCTTCAAATTTTTAGGTTCTCCCCATTTTTTTTAACAAAAGTTTAATTTGTTCAAAATCTTTAATTGTTCCTTAATGAATTGTAGATTCTTGAATAAAATGAAAGCTTTATTACCTTTTCTTGATGGTACCACACACAGACACTATCTTCCAACTTAAGATCTCTAAGCCATATGAACTCAAACTTGAAAGGAGCTCTCTTTAGGGCTGCATCCTTCTAGATCCTCAAATAAACAAGACAATGGTATTAATTTGTGATTGAAAGGATCTTGATCAAGCACATCCAACCCGTCTCCACCCAATTCCCAGCTAAGAGAAAATGATCCAACTTCAGTGCAATATTTACAAAACCACTTCTCCTATTGTTCCAAGTAAACTGTCCATTTCTCAACTCCACTTCAATCAACCTATTCTTAGTTATGAATTGATCAAAATCATGTTGACTTCTCCCCATCCAACCTTTCCTCCACATCATTTCTAATTGACTCAAAATGGCACTGAAACCCCCTCTAACATGAAAATATCATCGGGAATATGCTACAAAATGTTTGAAATGTCTTGCCACAACAATTTTTTCAAAGTTGGATTATAAGATCCATAAATGTTAACCACTTGGCATACATACAAAAACTGTTTTGAAGCTATTTCCACCCACAACCACTTTTATTCTTAACCCTTACATCAACTATTGCATCTGACCAAAGAATGTGTATGCCCCCGAAACACCCACAAAATCAACAAAATAACTCTTCCACATAATATACACTTAAATTAGAATTTATAGGTGGTGGGGATGACCTCACAACATGATGATAAAGTCACAAGCCTCCTAATTGCAAGTTCATGCAATTGACTCCTACTACTTGTGCATTCATATTCATTGCATTTAGCACCACTATTCATGGTGAATGCAAGCTACACATGATCAAAGATAAGACAATTGAGGAGATATGTGTACATGATCTGAGGCGAGGACAAGGAAAACGATGTTGACTGGGACACACCTTATATTCATAGATGTTGGAGGAATAATGACAAGTATGAAGTGGTAGGGGTGACATGTATGGATGGATATATGAGGAATAAAAAATGTGGAGGCATAAGAATGACAATTGCAATGATACATAAGGACGAATTGATGGAGAGACAAGGGGTGTAGAGGGAGGCATAATGAGACAAACAAAGTGATAAAGGACGACAACATCAAGGGAGATATAAGGAGGGGAGGCGTAAGAAGACTACAAAGTGATTAGGAGAGGAGACTTAAGGAGATGGCAACAAGGAGGCAATAGTGCTTCAACATTAACAATGTACTCACTACAAGGATGGGGTTCCCCAAATGCAACCTGTTTAGTCCGTAACTCCAATAAAAAATAATTACACATTAAATTTAATTTTTAATTTTTAACAAATTTACATCATCTCTTAAAAAAATTAAACATTAAGAAAACTTAAAAAATACGAACACTAAAATAGTTTATACAATTTTTTTTTACAAAAACTAAATTTATATCTCCTAAATAAACTAATTTATAAACTAAACTAAACTCAAGCTTCAAAATCATGAAAGAAATTCACAAAAACCTCCAATAATTCAAGAGTTTTCTAAAATTACCCAAATTTTGTCGGGAAACTATTGTGCGGAAGGAGTAATGTGCAATTCGAGCTCCACAGAATGGTCTTCTGGCTCTCCCGATTGAATCTGCACCTTGAACGAACGTTTTGAAATGTATACATTTCATTAACAGCCATGATATATATAATCAAAAGACGAGGAATTTTGGACAGATTATTCTAGTGCAGGTACATTCTTTCTATCGTCCCGCGCTCTACGCAGAGGATATTGACTGTTGATAGCGCGGCTTAGTTCGATACCTCACACAAGGAACACCTTTGGCGTGAACAGTAGACTATGGGGCGCAGCTTTTTGCTTCAACATCTTACCAAGTATGCTAGCAGCAGCAGAAACAGAGGCATATGTGTTTCTTTAGGGCAAACACAGACAGAACTTCTTCAACTTCCATACGATTTTACAGTTAGATGGTATATGAAGGGCAAGAAGACGCTGCAATGCATTCTTACTTCTGTAAGTGAATGAAAAAGAATACACGCATTCCATTATGGTGGAAAATGATTGCACATATTTCTTTTTTATCGGATGTCTCCGAAGAGACATTGCAGATATTTCTTTTTGTCGGATGAAAGTAAACACACACATTTGACTAAGATGAGATGATTAATATAGCCATCATATTTAATTTACAGTTGTTTCTCATTATACCACGCAGGACATTGATAAAGTTGGAAAGGCAGGGGAGGTCGTGAAAGTTGCTCCTGGTTATTTTCGAAATCATTTGATGCCCAAATCACTTGCTTTACCAAACCTTAATAAGTATGCCCAACTTATTACAGAACAAAACAAGGTAAGTTAGTATACCCATCTCATTACAGGTCATAGCAAGGTAAGTCAGTACATTATTTGGTCCCTATACGGACAAATTATAAGCATATTTAAACATGAATTATATTTCGGTTTAGCTGGGTGCATTATTTGCTCATAAATTGGAGAGCTCTTTCATATTGTCAGATTTATCAGCGCCCGAAAGAAGAGAGGAAAGTGGAGGTAGTTCAGAAATCAGAAGAACAACAGATGGATGACTATAAAACTGCAGTTAGGCGTTTGAGCAAAGGACGTTTGGTATGTTTTTTTGGTCTTAGTACGCCTAGGCAACGATGTATCTTTATTCATAAAGCCCCAGAGTCTCACATACACATATTTAAATACTTCATAGCCCCATGATATCTTCTTCCAGTTATACCTGACATCTCTTCTTCCAGTTATACCTGACATCATATGTCCTCTGAATTATGGGCTACTTTATTGCGATGAGGGGGTTTAAGCTGGGTCAAGCTCTAAAGAATATATTAGTGTATCATTATATGACATCCCGTCAAGAACATTTGATAGTTTTTCATGCTTTCCATTGTTTAAAACTCTCTCTGTAAACATTTATATATTTTCTCCTTCTGTAAGTACATGGTCATTTTTTGACTTATGCCAGTTGTTAGCGAAATAGGATCGATTAATCTTTTCTGTATCTTGTAATAGCACTCCTGGATATTTAACGTGTTTTCCAAGTTACTATATGAATGAATATATATGTGATATAAAGAGGCATGCCGCTTGAAGAGACATATCTCTTTAATATATTAACTTTAGTTATAGTTATAACACAATTAATATACCCTCAATATATTATAATGATTATATATATATATATATTATATCACTCTTAATATAAGTTAATTATTCCATATATTATAATTGTCATATATTATATATCTCATATATATAATATAATTTATCCGATAGAATTATAACATTAACACTCCCTCTTAATGAAGAAGGATAAAACACATAGTTATTACACCATAGGTAATATTTTGAGAATAATACATATAGGAAATCTTAGATTAGAAGATTTCTAGAATATGATATCATATAAGTATTGACCTATCAGAATATCAACACATGATATTCACCAATTACTATTTGATATCATATTGGGTAACATGAGCATTGGCCTATCAGAACATCAACCTATCAGAACATCAACTAAATGATATTCACCAATTACTCAATGTGGTAATGGCCTATTAAAATATCAAGGCAAGATATTCACCAAGTACCTAAAATATAGCTATACAAGCAACTTGTAGATAGTTAAATTAATAACATCTAACACCTAGTTGTTGATTTATAAGATAAAGCCTCCCATGATTTATTTCAACATTTACACAAAATGTATATCATGATACAAGTTATTGTAAGGTTGTCACCTTTCAATAACTTCTCCTAATACAGGTGTAATCATTTAGAAGTTGTCACTTCTTCATGACGTACACAAGGGACAGGCTCATACATGTATAACATCAAAAGTTCGCATGAAGTCTCTATGAATACTGTCATGTGGTGTTGTCACAACATTCACCATAAAACATATCAGAGAATAAGGTTTCTCCCTCTTAGTTTGATATCAACTTTTCTGACCTCTTAGCACAAGCTTCTCTTTGATGAAGTGTCAGACTTCCTTTGAATCTGTTATCATCCTTCTAACCTCTGGGCAGCAAGTCATGTCATGCTTCCCTAGTTCAATGGGTATCCTGATAGCATAAGGCCTTCCATCCTACATACATAAGACTTTATCCCATGAATCAAAGTCCTTTAGCTGTTATAGTTTCTGACTAGTGTTGAATCCATCAACAAGGTCTACTTCTTCTGAACCAAGATCATCAAAAGTTTGACTGAAGCATATCTTCTATCTACTCCCTCTCATTGTCAAAGGTTATCTCTCATAACGTTATTCATGAAAGTGCACATCAACCTCCTTAGCTCCTTCATTCAAGGTTGCCCTCGATGGATTTGTGAAACTCCCTCTAAATGTGAAATTCTCCTCTGTGAAGAATTGTCTTCATCCATCAATCTTATGACTGCAAACATCAAGATCTTTCTCACTTGAGTACAATTTCTTATACTTCTTAATCCATCCTGAAAGTATTTCATTTGAAGAGATTACAAATAGTTCAAAGAAATAAACTATTTGGAAGGAAAATATCAATGATGGAAGCATACAATATTTTATTATCGCATTATTATAACATGAATTAACTGCATAAAATTCATGACCAGTAATCAAAAGTATAATCATGAAATACTTATCTCTTGTGGTCAAAGATTAATAAACTCCAGATGATACTTGAATGGCTTTGACTAGGAATCTCACTATCTCCTCATTGCGAGTTTCCTCTCTCTCCTCCTTTTCAATGTATATCCTCAGATGATACTTGAATGGCTTTGACCAGGAATCTCACTATCTCCTCATTGCGAGTTTCCTCTCTCTCCTCCTTTTCAATGTATATCCTCTGATGTTACCAAAAATACAACTTGATGCTACCTCACAAAGTTTGTCAGCAGCAACACATGTTTTTAAATTTTCTGAAACTTAAGGATCCAAAATCCTTTCTACAGATATTTTCAGGTATCCGCAAGATATATGATTCATACATCCTGTTTGAAAGGACTACACAATCAAACAGCATATGCCAGATGATTTTAATAATCCCCACGCTTGACTTTCTTCCGAAAGCAAGGTTTGCAATACCAAAGAATCTTCCCTCATCAATCCCTGGGATGATAAATCATTTTCTTTGCCCAAATCACTATGGGTCACAACTACAAAAACTTCTGATGATGATCAAAGCCAGATTGCCTGAGTTAAGGATGTTATTGTTCGAGGACAATCCATCCCTTCTTTCTATTCAAGAAGACAACAACCAAGCACAAGGAGTTCACAAGTTGCTATAACACCTTTTAATAATATTGCTCCCAATTCTTGTTGTTTCGGATATACACTTGCTGTAACTGACACTCTAACTATTTCCAGCTCGGTGAAAACAAGGAACATGGACTCATGAAATAATCAGACACTGCTTAGGATCGTTGTACAACGCTTTTAGAATCCCATCAATCATCAAAATTTCCTCTCCCACAACATGAGTTCCCTCTCCCTCTCAAGAAATACACGAACAGTGAGAACCACTCAAGGAATTTAAGCTATCTCTAGCTTTTACCAATTCAATCATTAATTTTCTGTCAATGTGGAACTCAATCTCACACACACAAGTTTGTTTCAATGTGTTTCCTCATTGTAAAACTGAGAGATCTTATTTATGGCTAGGGATCACGTGATAGCATCCATTTCGATGATCTTCTCATTCCAACCGTGATTCATAATATTTGAATTGGTGACACATGATCGTGCAACTTCATTGCAATGTATTGTTAGCAATTTTTCTTCCACTACAATCTTACCATTGAATGTGGGCCTTTCTGATCTGACTTGATTCCTCCCTTCATTTTCGTAAGCTCCCAGCTCATGCAACATTTCTTTGTCTGAAACAATATTGTAATTGATGTTTATAAAATGTTTTCAGCAATGGGATAGTCTCTAATTCGAGTTTCACTTGCATATGGCTCCATTGATAATCAAGTTTTAAAATCTGCTTGATATATATGTCATCTCTTTAAATAGATATTAAGTCACATAGAAAAATATCATAAAGACATCCCACAGTCACTGTTATACTGTAAACCCTAAATATTTCCTAGCAAGGCATATTTGGTCATGCTTTTGACATTGCTGACTTGGGCCCTTATTTGAATAAGAATAATTTTACCAGCTTCAAGATATCCTCCCAAATGCCTTCACAAGAAATGTTAACTTGGTACATTCATTTCAGGTATTTGCATCTCTTAAAACCATAGGAGTTAAAAATCAATTTCCATAAGCTCAAGGAGCTGCGTATCAAACATAGGGAAAAAAAAAACCTTCATTACCACATCGATATTTATTACTGTGTAGTAATCCAATATCAAACGGAATCGTCCAAATGGAGTCACAACATTCAGGACGATCCACATAGCATTACAACTTCAATTTGATAGTTTTCTGGGTATAGTTACTTATAGAGGTTCTACATTATTAATATCGGCATTCATATTTGTACATATTAAATAGATTTTTGTCACATCCCTAGAGAGCGTGTGGCCATATAACCATCCGGATTCAACTGTCGCAGTATCCACCAATACTGGAAGGTCTGATTCTATTTTGGCAGGCCTCTGTTCCCTGACAGAGCTTGATATTATTTATTGTAATCATCAACCCAAACTCAGATGACTTGCTGTCACCAAACCAGACATAGATGGCTTGTTATTGAATTCAAATTTTACTTGTAAGGTGAAACTCATGATATTGTATCATTATCACTTTCTAAATGTGTTCCCAGGTTTGCTCTGATACCACGTTAGTGAAATAGGATCGATTAATCTGTTCTGTAACTTGTAATAGCACTTCTGGATATTTTATGTGTTTTCCAAGTTACTATACAAATGAATATATATGTGATATAAAGAGGCATGCCTCTTGAAGAGACATGTCTCTTTAATATATTAATTTACATTAGTTATAGTTATAACACAATTAATATACCCTCAATATATTATAATGATGACATATATATATATATATATATATATATATATATATATATATATCTCACTTACTCACTCTTAATATAAGTTAATTATTCCATATATAATATTTGTCATATATTATATATCTCATATATATAATAAAATTTATTTGACAGAAGTATAACATTAACACCAGTAAACAGAATTCTCGTAAAATTGAGCCTTGACTCGCTCAGGGCCACGATGAAGTATGCCATGACTAGAGGAATTGCTATCAGATTAGTGATTTTCACGTGTTAGATAAGGGAAGCTCCCACGTATGATATGATTTTGGATTTTCCAAGGGTAGGCTTTTAGCCAAAAAGCACTAAACACTGATAAACTGAAACTAAATAAAAAAGAGAGAAAACCGTAGGTTTTCTTATATGATGCCATAACTTTTGGGTTTTCCAATAAGGAAGAAAAGGGTTTAGAAAAAGAGAGCAACAAACAAAGATTTATTCCTTTGGTAGGAACATTGAAGGAAAGTAAACACAACTAGGATTTTGAAACTGGCATTAGGTTAACATAAGAAAGGTACATCGTCAGAAGGTTTCATGAATCATAGATCAAATAACCACCTATTTTGCCATCCAAGTTGCGTAAGGTAAGCACATATATACAAAGAAAACACTTGTGTTCTCCACATAACAAAAGATATTCAAAGAAAGGCCGCAAACTAGATGTATGAGTAATCTACAGTGTAAGGAGACAACATTCTGGTTTATAGATTGTCCATATCAATCTTTTTTTAATCCAAAAGCAAGAGCTCAAAGACTCCTTTGCTCATATACAATATGAGAGAATATATCTCTGTGAAAAATCCTCTTTTAAATTGATAATTATTTTACTTTTATCTTTTCCAGTCCATAAATAACTAATAAGTTAATAACTCTTGAAATATGATGATAAAAAGTAAATTCTATGCGATCACTATTATGTTTTTGCTTTGCTTTTCTCTAAATAAGGTCTAATTTCTAACCTAACCGATAATGAGTGATTTATATCACCTTTCAGAAAGTAACAAAGAATTAGGATGAGGAAATAGAAACCATTGTGGTGCCATATTTAAAGCCACTTTGAGAGGTTCGGCAATTGTTTTATTACGCATCATAAGAGGATTTTCCCTTTTCCCTTTTCCATTCCCCTTAACTAGGAGTTGCCCTCTACAAATATTCTCCTCTGTATTTCTGAAGTGCAATTGCAACATTTAGAAAGCATCCTCCAAAGTACCTTTGCATTCATTCAACTATAATATCATTTTTTGAATGAAGTATTTCCTAAGGTGTTACCCTAAAATCATCCTATTTGGCATGGGGAATCCATTGATTAGTGTATACCTTTGGGACCTTTTAGAGATCCTACAAAGTAACAAATCTTAAGATTGTAGTGGACAAGCCATATGTTGATCTTTGTAGCTGCAGGAGATATCCTGATTACCTGCAATGGTGCTCTTTCATATACTCGCATTTGGAAATATGAAGAGACATGCGCTTGGAATATGAAAGAGACTCGTGTTTGTAATTATGAAGAGACAACATTTGGAAAATGAAGAGACTTCCTGTGGTAGTACAAAGAATCTCTTGGTTCAAGTCTGATGAAGTTACGTTTCTGAAGAGCCTCAACATTGTATATATTACATGTCATTGCTTTGTGTGAGATTATGCTTGCTGAATTGGGATATTCCATTCAACAACTATAGAAAGTCTATGGAGTCAATGCTGATAAATGTAATAAGTTGAAGAGTTTGCAGTATTCTGTTGGAAGCATTATACTTAGACCTCTTTTTTTTAATAGAAGAGATTTTATGGTGTGGTTGGATTTGTCCCCTCAAGTTGTAGAGTTTTCCCAGGATAAATACTGTGTTTTATTGCTTCTTTTCTGATGTTTTGCTGCTTATTTTTCGTTCCTGGTTTGAAACATTAACATGGTATCAGAGCTAGGTTGAGCAATGGTATTAAGCGGTATTAGACATCAAGTTTTGAAAATGACTTGGAAATGTCAGAGAGCCATTCCTATTTTTGGTAATCTCAATGAACTGGTAAAAGGAGGTGTAACTGTTGTGCAAGGTGGGGATTGGAATGAGGGAATTTACCTCTCTTTTGTGCCTTCTAAGAAGGAATCTGCTGTCATGCATTGGTGCTTGGAAGATTCTTTGAGAGATGTTTTTCATGGGAAAACAATGCTCACTGGTGGTGATTGCATATGACTTCATTATTGTTGTCATAAAATATGAGTTTGTGGGTATGCTCGAGTAGGCAGTCTGAGTGATAGTTGCTGGTTGCACGTGATCTGTGGGTGTATACCAGTGGATCTTGGTTTGCGATTTACCGTGATTTATATTCTGCATTTTTATACAGTGTATGTTCTACAACTCCCATAATAAGATATGGACGCCCATTGCTGTAGCAGTTCGGTCTGTTGAACTGTAATGGATATGAAAATCAAAATCTAAAAGGGCATTGCTAAATTGATCAACAATAAAGAGATAAGTATTTTATGAATATACATTTGAATACTTATCATGAATTTTATGTAGTTAATTCATGCAGTAACATAGGGAATAGTGAATTATGTATGCTTCTAGCATTAGTTTGTATATTTCTCTTTGAGACATAGATTGAGTCTATTACCAATCTGTCTAAAATGCTTCCAGGACTCCAGAAGCTATAGGATGATAAGAGATTACATAAGGAATTCAAGGAAGTAAGAGCTTTGTGCATCTTGTATGAAATTCACATAGGCTGTAGAAATAAACAAACATGAGGACATTGTTTGCAGCTATGGGGCTGAGTTGATGGTACATAAATTTATTGAAGGGGAAGAACCTATACAAATTGTCTTTGCATTCAATTTCTTTGAAGAGGAAGAAATGACATTCAGAGGGAGTTCAATTCCGAGGATTCAAGGCGATCTATCAAAGGGTTAATGTGCTGGAGATGAAGTCGAGATTGGAGAATATTTATTACATAAAGGAAAAGCTTTATGAGCTAAAGAGGGAGGACTTCTTTAGGTTCAATAAAATTGAGAGGGAGCTTGTGTGGCGGAGGAAGAGTGCCAAGTTCTTTGTAGAGGATCAACAAGCTTGAGAAGCAGTGTGGCCTCAAACGTGCATTGTTTGGTCAACTATTGGAGCCAATTGTAATTTATTGTGAGAATGAAAGCCGTGAGAATGCTGCCCTTTTTGAGAGGGTTTCTTAGATGAGGAGTCTCAACATTCAATTGTTCTTCTTATGGCTTAATGCATTTTTTGTGAGAGGGAGAATTAGAGGTGAAAGCCCTTGTAATTCATTTTTCTTGGAGTGGGAGAAATTGAGGTGAAAGCCCTTGTAATGCATTTTTCTCTGAGAGGGAGACATTTAAGGTGAAAGTCCTCTTTACTCTTTCCACTCATGGGAGTAGCCATAGTGGATGTCATGTTGAGAGATTCCATAATGACATCACATTGAGTGAATCTGTGATGAGAGTTTGTATTGATGCTATCACGTTGAGAGACTCCGTGATAAACTTTTGTTTCCTCACAAATAAGTGTAGCCATTGTGAGTGTCATGTTGAGAGATTCCATGACATGAATACTTGAAAAGATATCTCATTTGATAATAGGGAGTCCTGATGTTTATAGCTGCAGGAGATATCCTGATTACCTGCGATGGTGCTCTTTCATATACTCGTGTTTGGAAATATGAGGAGGTGCGTTTGGAATTATGAAGAGACATGCGTTTGGAAATATGAAGAGACACACATTCGGAAATTGAAGAGACTTCTAGATATAATATGAAGTGTCTCTTGGTTGAAGTCTGGAAAAGTTATGTTTTTCGGGAGCCTCGACATTATATATATTATATATCATTGCTTTGTGTAAGAATATGCTTGGGGTTGGGTTATTCTTTACTGCAACTATAAATAGTCTATGGAATCAATTATGATAAATGCGATAAGTTGAAGAGTTTAAAGTATTCAGTTGGAAGCATTGTACTTAGACCTCTAATATTTAATAAAAGAGGGTTTATTTGGTGTGGTTGGGTTTTCCTTCTCAAGTTGGAGGGTTTTCTCAGAATAGATACTGTATCTTATTATTTCTTTTCTGATAGTTAGCTGCCTATTTTCCAGTCCTGGTCTAAAACATTTAACACCATAAGCATACTCTGATAAATTATACTTCTGATAATTGCGATGGTCAAGACTACCAACCGATGGTTGCAATGAGCACAAACATCTATCTTTGAAAAGACAAAGTTGGCCTCTATCAGACACAAAACACAATTCTGATTTCTTTTAGCATATCATCTATAAAGGAAACTGCAAACCCTAATCCAGGCTCAAATTATTCATAAGAATTTCCATCTTCCTAATAAGAGCTATAACTATGGAAACATTGGCTGATTTTGAAGGGTTGAATACATGACCATATAGAACACAGTTACTCTACTAAGTGGCGGGGGAATTAGTAGTGAATTAAAACCTTCAAGCCAATTTAAATTTCCAATTCAACTTTGTTCATTGGTCTGTTTTTCTGATTATTTCATCTTAATAAAGATCAGCAACAAAAGTAAATTAAGACAATGCAAAAAAATAGTGCACAAGATGTAACGTGGAAACCCAACGCGGGAAAAACCACCAACACAAGGCTGCTAGGAGCTACTGCCCTAATCCAGTCTTACAACTCCTGCTTAGTTGCAAATTTAAGGGCTTCAACCCTTAGGAGTCAACAAACTCCTCTCTTTTCAAGAGCATTAACTCTTCGACAATAGAAGCAGCAACTTAATACAATCTAAATTCAGCTGTTTTCTATGAGTATCATTTCAATGCATAAGAAACTCTTCACAGTTTGAGAGTCAACCATATTAATATGAACTGTAATCTTTATTTTTTCTTTTACATAAACACAGATGAGTTAAACTTCCGATATTCTGATATATCAAGATAAAATTGCCAATTCTTGTTCACAAATAGATCCAATCCATAATCAGTATCTTTCCTTTCAAAATGGAATTCAGGCAGACACAATGAGTAAACTGTTTTAAAAGAATTTCAATCTGAGTATGTCTCAATGCCACTTATCACTTTGGTACTCTGTATTAATTCTCTGAGTTCAATCTGAAGTCGCATAGAATAATTTAAGTTCTGAATTAAAGACAAATAATACTTCTGAAAGTTATATACCTGTTTCAATCCATTGGTTGAATGCATACAGCCTTAGTAGATAGAAATTTTCAGGTTATATCTTATCTCCTTTCTCCCACAAAGCAATTTTAACAACTCTGTATTTTTATAAATCTGATGTAGCCACAGTTCTCAGCATTTTCGTTTACATTATTTGATTTATGATACTTATGTCTCTTTCAAACATGGGTTTGCGTCTTTTATAATGTGTTGATCAGTTGAAGTTGGTTAAAACTTCCACCATATGATACTTAATAAACTATTAAGTAAAATAAACAATCACATTATGTATATATAGCTGTTTAAGGCCATGGCAATCTTTTGACGTGGGCTGTTGACGTGGGGAATGACACGTCAATCGCATTGTTTCATTTTTGTTGTTGAAATACTACTTTACTCATTTACTCAAACACAACTCGGTAGCCTTGAAAAAATCGATTATTAAGATTGTCTTTCAAATATAACTCCAAAATTGAGAATCATTGGGACCTGCTTTGGCGAGTGCTTGTAATTGGGACCTGCCTGGGTGTGTGCCCTATAAAACAAAGTCATGAATTAGCAAATATACGCTGGAGTAGATTTTTCATGTCTGTAACCAAAACTTGCCTGGGTGTTTGCCCGATAAATTTTCTAGATGCAGTCCCCACAACTCCATCGTTCATACATTATTTAAAGCAATTGCACTGCACACAACACACAAGAATCCAACAAACTCGCTGGATTCATCAGTCCTGCAATCAAACACTGTTATGCTGGGATTCATCAGTTCTGCAATTAAATGCTATTATGTTGAGATCACCTTCAGTTCTGCAATCGTATTATCAGTTCAAACTGACTGTGCATTATCATCTGCAATCATATTGATACCTGGTATTATCTTGACAATTATAGTTATGTATCATTAATGTACTTGACATCAATGACACCAACATACCAGTGATGGTATTGTAGAGTTGAAGTGTCTTTGTGATTGCTCAAGTACTGGCCTCCTAATTAGAACCTTGTCATGATAAACTTGTATAAGATGATTGGCACCCTTTAGACCATGTTCAATGACTGACCATTATTAAACCATTTGCCTTAAATTTCCTCAAGTGGTTCTTGCTTCAAAAGGATTGACTACTATACTGAAGCATTTCTTCGTCCACTTCTTACCTTTTCCATCTATGATGTGTTCTTATTGACATTTATTTTGATATTCCTAGGAGTTGCCATTATCAATAGTTATCCAAATCATTGGAAATTCATTAGTTTGAGTTGATATGGGTTGTTATTGATTGACTGAAAAATAGTCATTTGAGTTAGAGTTTGAAGAAAACTTGAAACCTTAAATACACAGATGACAAGGAGTGGTTTGTTCTAGGCAATCTGCATGATAAACGTGGCTATAGGACAACACCCCCACAACAGGCATATCGGTACTCTGGACCATCTTGTAGGAACTCATGGTGACTTTTGTAAGTTGGAGCGACCGTCTTTCACATAACACACATCTTTGGATTTCATTAGAAGCTTGATAATTTTGTATTGTTTCTGTCAATGTTTCTTGCTTTATTAGGCCATCTAAAATCAAGATTGCTTGTGCTAGTCCATCTGATTTGTGATCTTTGAGAAGTTAAACCATTATCTAGAAAAAGCCTTTTTGTTATGTATTAAATTGCTGTTACCATTCTTTTGTATTTGGGTAAATATCACCATCTTAGGTCTCTCTATATATAATTGGATGAACAGGCTTTGACATGAAAGTATAGCATCTGGAATAGCTATGATGGTGAGCTATCGGTAGTTTACAACTAAGACTAGAGAAACTAAAGTCTTCATTGGTTGGTTTTCTTAGCTTGCTATCATTGTATCCCATGAGATGACATCTCCTGAGGTAATTTGTCAAAAATTCATGTGCCTTGTCTATGCTTGGATGAGTGGTCATACATTGTTCCTGAGCTCCTGTTTTGGCATAGGCAAGGAGGATGCTGGTGAAGGTTGTGAAATTTGGGTTTAAACTCGCCGATTGCATCTGCTGGAAAGTTTCTAGAGCCTTTTTAACAAATCTATTTTGTGCATATCCAACAATCATCATGCAACTTGTCTACACTTCACATTTCCCAGGCATGTCTATTAATGAGTTACTACTACTATTACATTTGTGAAACTCTTTAATCCTTTGCACTTTGATGGATGTCCAAAACCTTTCCAAAGTTTTCATCTTCACAGAAGAAAATTGCTGTCATTGGGTTTTGTGGAATGAAACTTTACCTGGCCAAATTAATAGAAAAGAAATGTCTGTTTAATAAATTCAATCTGCATGTCTCTTGCAATCATAATGTGCCATAAAGTGAAATCTCCTTGAATTGGTTGGCGTTTTAACACTACTGTTGATGTGAGTTTTGTTCCACTACAACATGCATAATCAAATACCCAATGTTTAACTGCTCAATTCTCTCTCGATATGAGGCCATCTCTCATACTAAGCTTGCAAAGTAAATCATGAAATAACTTCAAGGTTCCTTCAAATGTGGATACTCGCTCATTGAAATAATATGATGTGTTGTAATCATGTAGCAGACTTATGCTATTCATTCAATCAACATCAACTGCTTGCATTTCTAAAGATTTAGCTTCATAATGTGCAATGAAAATGTAGTTTCGTTTTCCGATTCCTTACTTCAAATCAAACTTAAACTTACTAACTTCTACTTATAATTGTGTATATCAAATCATGGATGGCTTGGACTCTACTAGATGTAGCTTAATTAGTGACTCCACCAACCTAGTGCAAGCTTCTAAGGAACACTCGAATAATTTTCAAATCAATATCTCCTCTTCAATTTCATCAAGTGGATGCAAATGAAAGATTGAATATCAATTGAAGTTAAGTGCTTTTAATCATCGACTTACCACACAAGGAACACGTACAATCAACAAGAGGCTAGTGGCCCGAATTCGTTTGAGTTAATAAAGTAAACATAACTCTCCCCACTCCACTCTAGAACTATTTAGTAACAAATGAGGAGGCCTTCTCCTTTAATATTAGTCCCTAGTACAATTTGTAGCCAAGATTGCTTTGAAATCAAGGGCCAAGGTTAATCCACATAAGCCCTAATTAGGGTTTCTATAACTACTTGCTACAAATGTTAAATGTCCACCCAATTACAATCAAGCACCAGCATGTGGGCCAATAGAAAAATTACATTGCCTTCATGGGTCGATAAGAAAATTCAAATCCATAACAACTAGATAATGATCAATGACACGTGGATCAATGAGAAGAGAGCACTTTGTAGACAATGCCATCATATCACTTTGGGAAATGTGTTCCTTTTTCTCATCCTCTTTCACATCTAGTGAATCTAGGCATAATCTCATCAAATTGCCTCCATGTGACACTTGGCATATTTTTATTGATTGAGGATATGGCTGCCACCTCATCATTCCTTAACCTGCAATGCAATCCACCACTTGTAAATAATTGTGAAATTTTAAATGATAATTTCAATAAGACTCTGGAAAATTACCACAAACCTATAACATCTAATTTCAAGTAACAAAATTTATTTGGGTAATGCAAATCTCATCTCATCTCTCCTCTCTAAAATCATTTGCAACCAATAATAATCAGCATTATTTTTAAAACTTGGTATTTTCCTTCTTTAAAATTGATGCTAATTATATAAATTAAAATACTCCTTGAATAAATTAATTTGAATTAGCTCCCCTTGTAATTGTTAACTGACATTAAATATAACACCATCATGTGTTAAGTTTGAGGCAAATCCAAATGTCATAGGGTTTAATTGAATTTTGTGTCATTGGATCTACATTTAATTTATCCATTTATATCCTTAACTGCATCAATTTTGTGCCTAACTTTAGTTTTAAAATTTCAATTAGAGATTTAACCTCAAGTTTAGCACCCAACATTTAGCATTTAAATTTCAATTAGAGATCTCACCTCGAGTTTAGTGCCCAACATTTAATATTCAAATTCTAATTAGAAATCACACCTCGAGTTTAGTGACCAATATGTAGTTTCTTGGGCCAGATTTGGGCTTGAGTGCCTTGATTTAAAGGCCTATGAGGCCACACATGGCCATACACTTCTTTATAAGGGGCTCAAATTAGGTCTGATTGAATCCCCAACCCATACATTATTTTCCAAGGTTGTTTTGCCTAGAATTTCAGGCCCAACGTCATTTAAAAAAAGCAACAAACGTTTGCAACAAAATTCTAGGCTCAACTTTCCATTTCAAAGTTCAAAGATCATTGTTCTAAGATTGAGTTGCAACTCCAAGGCTTGAGATGGGATGACACTTCCTACGCTTGGCTTGAGATGAGACAAAATTTTATGGGAATGAAGAAGAGGCTCAGTTTAAAGACGAGGCAAGATTGGAATGAAGTATAGGCTCAACTTGAAGATGAAACAAGATGGGAAGGAAGGGTAGGCTCAACTTAAAGATGGGACAAGATGGGAATAAAGACAAGTCTCGATTCCAAATTTTATACTTAGCGAAATTTTAGCTCTTCCTAACCCAACTTCTACTTTTTTCCATCTCGTGGACTTAGCCAAATTTTGCTACTTTTCTCCATTTTGACACAACCAACTTTTCTTAGATTTCCCCAAATTTGATATAGTCAAATATTGCAATTTTGCTCAATTTTCCCATTTTGACACTCTAAGGAGGCTTCCTACATCCTGAATTGTTGCCAAACCCACTCTACTACTTAGACCTACCAACTAAAAGAGGGGGTCCCCATTTTCAATAGGGCGATGGTGTGAAAAACTCACAACATCTAACACCCACTTAAAGAAATGTTCCAGAGCATTTCAAGATTAAAATTCACTTAGAATCAAGAACCTTTGATTAATCCCTTTTTCACCGATCCAATGACTAGGAATTGTACTCAAGATAAGAGGAACCACGAATTGAGCTAAGAACCTTAATCTCCAGTTACTCAAATGTGTGTGAGGGATTTATTACCCACTCAACACTAACCTAGAAGGCTTCTTAGATCCGTTGAATTTAGCTATTTTGATATCCTTATTTCGAAAGCATCTTGGATAGAGCCTCAATGGTAGTTAGGCATTCATAGTCTTGACATTGCCCTACCATTAGTGATTTTTATTGAGTAGCATTGGTGAGATATTCACACACCTAAAGCCAAATAGCTTTTCCATTTTTCATTCTTTTCTTTCACATTTTTCTTTCTTTCTTTTCCTTTTCTTTTCTTTTGATGTTGTTTTTCTCTTCTTCTCACTCTTTTATTTTTGGTTCACAAGAAGTGAAGCTTGTAGAGGGTTTGGAAAACCAAATTGGCGCTGAAGTAGGTTTAAGATTTCCAGTAGTTCAAACTTTACCTTGAAAACTTCCAAAGAACTCAAAGCAATCAATTGTGAGAAAATGTTGTAACTCAAAGACTTAGGTATCCTAGACACAACGAATGAATTCAATCCAAATTTACTATAAAACCATTTCGAAGGATCGACTATTAGGAACAATTTCTACTTCAAGGTATCCTTGCAAGAGTATTCAAGAAATAAACTGAACAAATCCACTAGGAGAACACAAAAGTGTGTTGTATGACACATCGCCTTTCTTACAAATTGGAACTCCTCTAAACTAACCAAAGCAAACATCTAAGCCAAAAGAAAACTTAGCAACTATCACTAAACTACTTGGGTCAAATGACTCAAGGCAAACCTAGACACCGACTCCTAAAAGCTAAACTAAAACAACTACAAGGAAACCTCTTGAGTCAAATGGTCCAAGACAAACCTACTCTAACTATGTACAAGAATCCTAAAGGGATGACACTAACTATATTGATATATACACTTGATTTAACATGGTTGCTTAGGATGTTTAGAGCAATAAGGCTTGGGTGACATTTCTCAATTTCGCAAACTCATCCTTGTACTCTGAGAATTTTTTTGCTACCCCCTTTTCAAATTCTGGAAATATACCATGTAAAATCAACAACTAAGGTGATTCATTTGGTTCATGGTCAATCCAGATGCAAGTTGTCCTTCCTTACCCACCATGATCAAAATAAGAACTTTCAAAATTATCAACATTCGAAACAAGGAAAGAAACAACCTGGTGTGCCTTGTGTGGCAATTCATGCTTGAATCCTTGTTTGTCACCCACAACTTTAGGAGGTTGTAGTTGGTGGATTCTCCATCTGGCATCAGGATCGAGCTCACAAGTGGTCAAGGCATGATTAATTTTGAAATCAAGCCCTTAGAATATTGCTTTAGGAGGCTTATCCTTGAACAACGTGAACCACACGCCCTTGTGAGTCTCCTTAAGTGCATCCTCAAAAATTAAGGATTACTTGATGAGATGACCCTCATATAGTTCTTCAAATCTTTCTTCAAATGTAAAGTCCAAAAGTAGCACCCCTCTGAAATGCTCTTCTTCCTCTTCCTCCATAGGAGCAACTTATTCATCACTCAACATGTCTCATATATCTTCACCAAATACATTTGAATCATCTAACATGAACTCACAAATTGCTTTCTCATTAGGCAAATCTTGCAATTCTTCATGTGTATACTCATTAAACATGGTATCCTCAAAACTGATAGGAGTATCATCAAACATTCTCATGAATTGACCATCAAATGGAACTTCAAGTGACAATGTTTCTGCGGGTCGAAGCTGATGATGAACTGTGCCACTTGCAACAGCTTGATTATCTTGAAATGCCTTTGGCAATGGATCAACTTCCTTCATGGCATTCTTGAGCACCTCTCCAAAGAAAATGGTGGTGATGACACCTTGTAGTGCCTTGTCAAATTGTTCTTTATATTTGGATCTATCTATGATTACTTGGAGTTCTTTGTTCAACCCGTTGATTTGATTGCTTCCTTCCTCAGGGGTGTTTGAAATTGCTTGCAATTCAGCCTCAAGAGTCTCTTCCTGCAACATGGTTGAAAGTTCTCAGAGAATTACTTTTTCAAACTCTCGGACCCCTATTTGTATTGAGCCTTATCCTTCAGTGATTGACTTCTTTTCACCGAGCAAGGATCTCTAGTCCTTCTCATCTTTTGTTTTCTTTGGTTGGTTTCTTGTTTTGCGCTTTCCCAGACACTATTTGGTGTGCCAACTGTGTTGATCTTTTCTTGTGCTGTTGTATCTTCCAGTCCCTTAGACCTAGTTGGTCTCTTGTTGGACTAAAATATTATTATCTTATCTTATCTAGCTCGTCATGATGCTTGCCTTTGTCTTGTGTGTTTCCTCTTCCTTGGATGATATCTATTGCTTCCTTGATTTTCTTATCAACTTCCTCTCCTTGTGATGTAATGTGTGAAAGCTAATCCTTCACTTGGTTATCTTGATCCTTAATCTCAATCAAACTTCCTTGATGCAACTCATCTCCTTCTCCTCCATTGTTTCCCAGCTTGAAATCTGGAAGAAATGATTGCCACCTCCAGCTGATACTTCCTCATACCAATTTATTTGAAACTTGATTAAGTTAATAGTGTCTTGACAAGATGGGCAAGTAGATTCCTAATGTGAAAGATTATGCACATTGCACCAAGGATTTCATATTTATCCACTTCTTGGTTTCCTAAGGAACTCTGATTTTGGAGTGACAAGTACCATGGGCTCATACATTTCTGAAAAGGAAATTGTCCCTTGTAATTCCAAGTCCACCCTCAAAAGGAATATCAAACAATATATTTCTTCATGTTGTGTGATACCATGTATCCTACACAATCTTGATTTTGCAAGTTGAGATAATCCAAGTGTATGTAGCCTCGTTCAAATCAAACCAAATGGGAAGAACATCCTCCTGTCTATCCATTAAGAAGCCTTTATTTTTTTGGATTTTCTGTTTTCACTTTTTTGGGCATTTTACTTTAAGGAGATCTTTTCATCTTGAATAAAACTTGAAGGCTCACTTTTGTTGACAACCCCATGAATGAACTTTGTTGACCCTCCTATTGCCAATTTCTATTGATGTGAGTTTTGTTCCAATACAACATGCAAAATCAAATACCCAATGTTTCAAGATGAAATATTAAGTACTCAATCCTCTCTTGATATTAGGTTATCACTCATGCTAAGCTTGCAAAGTAAGATCATGAAATGACTTCAAGGTTCCTTCTATTGGGGATACTCGCCCAGTGAAATAATTTGATTTGCTGGTAATCACTTAGGGAAATTATGCTATTCATTCAATGGATAGCAACTACTTGCAATTCTAAAGATTAGCTTCATACTGTGCATTAAAATTGTAGTTTGATTTCCTGATTCTCCACTTCAACTCAAACTTAAACTTTCTATTTTCTAGTCATAGCTGTGAATGCAAGGAATCATGGATGACTTGGACTCTACTAGATATAGCTTAATCATCGACTCCACCCAACTAGTGCAAGCTTCTAATAAATGTTCTTCACACAAACTGATATTGAAATATATTAAGAACAAAGACTACACAAAATTCTACCGCTCAAGCTCACGGTACACAGAAATGCTACTGACTGTAATGCACTACAATCTCAAAACATGATGTAGAACTAATAACACATTAATTCTGAAGAGCCCCAGTCATTGCTGATAACATTTGAAGATATAACACAGCCAATGTCTGATATTAATCAGACTAATAAATCCAATCCGAACTATTTAGGAGATTATATTGCAGAAAAATATAAGACGACATCTTAAGACACCTTGCCTGAGAAAGACTTTTCAACCTGTATGAATATCGATCACAAAGACGAACACAACTCCATCAAGACCTCTTTAAAGGTTGAGAAGGCATAGTGGTTCCAGAGGAAGGTAAGGAGACAAAACCAATGCCATTTCTTTTAACCAAAAATCTTAAACAAGAATGGTAACCTGATAATATATTTCACCAAATATATGATACATGAGCCTTTAACCGACAGAAATAGAAACAATAATAATAGAGACACCGCTTGCAAAATATGAGGATGCAAAGAAAACAAGAATACGGCTTCAACTGAATTTCACATACGCAAATAAAATGAGCGGATGACGTGGAAGACAAGTCATTGTAGACTGCACAAGAGGTAAGTCTGTTGGTGATGAAGAATATCATGTGCCACATGGAAACAAACAAGTAATGTATGCAAGAGGAGAGAGTGGGGCTCACATAAGACATATCCAGCCAGAAATAAGAAATATAAGTGAATACAAGACTGCTCTCAAGCAGCAACCAGGGGAGTTTGCATGAAGAGAACTTATAACAGAGAACTTAGAAATAGCTGAAACTGAAGAATCCAAAAATGCAGAGCTGAGGTAAGAGAAGATCTATCTTGTTGATATATTAAATTGCAACACTCATGAGCACAATATCATTGAACTCATGGAATTCATCAAAAATGGTTATCAAAATATTTAAAAAAATCCTTCAAAAGCACTCAAATGCACTCTAAAAACAAATCCATGGTGGTTAAGCAATTCCTCCAAAACATGAAAACCAAGGCCAAAATGTGCTTAGGAGTGAAAATGTCAAGATGGCAAGGAAATTCACCCAAAATACAGGTCTCATTTGCGCCCAAGAGCTCAAGTCAAGGGTTGCCAAGGAATGTCTCAAGGGTCTCAAATTCCTTCAGCAAGGCTCATATGCACCCAAGTTGGAAGGAAGGAGAGAAATCCTAAAAATGTGGCGAAGGAAGAAGATATTTGCATGCCCAATTAACACCATGGAAGGAATTACGAGAAGTTGATTTGAAATCGGTCTCTTATAGAATCCTTGGCTATACTAAAAATGCACTAGAGTCAAGATCAAACCAAATGTCGATTCTCACATTGCAAGTTGAAGAAACAAGTCTAGAGTGTTAGAATTTTAGAGAAAGAAAGAGGTGTCAGAATTTTTGGAGAGAGAAAATCGTGAAATCTTAAAGAGAAGTAATTCTAAAGCAAATTGGAAGAATTCAAGAAAGAAGTATGAGAAATATTTTGGAGAGACAATTTCTTTCTAGAGAGAAGAAAGTTTATAGAGGAAGAATTCCAATTCCAAATGTTAAAGGAAGACATACAAGTCCCAAATTTCCAGTTCCAATGTCGAAAACGTCCAAGTTTCAAGCAATCCATTTCAAGGCATTCAAGATTCAAGACCTCAAAGATCTAAAGCTCAAGTGCAAATTTAGAAGGATGTAACATATTTAATTTCCTCTAAAAATCCAAGACCAAAGTTAGGCAGTTTTGTGTGAAGAATTTCTAGAATGATAGAATCATTGATAAGGGAGTCCAGTCTATTTCAAGAAGGTGCATTCTCAAGAAAGTGTATGGAAGGCTGAAAATGTTCAAGGAGAGATAGCTTTAGAAGAGTCAATCAAAGTTGAGGCCTTGGTTGCAAAATGACGCAGCAAGTAAATATTGCTTATGATGATTTACCAAATTTATATGGCCCTTAAAATGCTTATATGGTGCCTAGTCAACTTAATTGGCCAATCGAAAATTCTAGTCAACATGGCCAAATTCACTACATTCAATGAGAAGAATTCTTGGTTATTTTTGGGGTGACAAGCTATAAAAGGCTCACTTCATGTGTATAGTTTCTTGAAGTGTTTCTATGTTTGCTTGGTTTCATTCCTTAGCATGCACATGCTTTTTGTTTTTCCTTGAGAGACGATAAGATTCCTCGATATTTTATACTGGGTTGGTGTGGTCATTAAACACCCATCAGTAGAACTTTTCTTAGGAAATCAAAGGCTTTATAAGCCAATGTAAGGTAAAATTTAATGTGTATGATCATCTTAGATAAACTTCAAGATAGAATAACTGATAACATACTATTTGGTGTTATTTGCCTATGCAACAATTTTGTAATAATCTATTGTGTATTATTTGCACACCAGGACTTGTACTATCATGTTACTCACTCCAAGCCCATTAGGATTAGGCCTTTCATGGCTTACGTTAGTGATCTCCTTGGAATTAATCACTTATTATATGTTTCAGTTGAAATTACTTCCATCCACCAAAAGTTTAAACACACACATGGATGATTGCAAATTTTCAATTACTCTGCCTTCTTTTTTCAAATAAAAGCTTATTCTGTCCAAAGGGTTTGCTTGGTTGAAGCGACAAGTTCTCATTTTGGAGACCTTGGTTCAAATCCCAAGAGGGACATCTTTGTGGAATTCTAAGTTGTGACTCTTGGTCTTCCATTGGTTGTATTTGTCTCATTGTAAAAAGGTGGATTCTAAGTTGTGACTCTTGGTCTTCTTGTTGTTTCTAGTGTGGTTGCTCATAAGGAGCTCGAATAGGCTTATAATTCTCATGTTGTTCCTCGAATGTATACAAGATTTGTAAATGATTTCAATATAAAAATAAAATAAAAGTTTATTCTAAGTTTTTGGGGACAGTTTGACATTTATGAGACAGAGACTGCAATTTGTGTGCAATTTTATGAATATGAGATCCTTCTTTAATTTTTTGTTATTAAATCAAGGTAATTGAATAACACATGCTTTTTCTGTGTCATGTAAATATTATGCTATTGTTCTTAGGAGATCCCTTCTGCTTATTTCCTACGATATCAAAGGTCCTAGTTCCAATTACCGATTGGTAATTCAAGATGCTTTCTATGAGGATGACCTTAGACTAATGGTTTTGGTATTATGACTTCCAGAACCTGAATTGAGGATTGCGAAATTGCACTACAATTGTTGTTCTCATGTGCTTGAAACCATTTCTTAGAATTGTGTAGTATATTACCTATAAGAGTATAAATTAATGTCAATACTCCAGTCCCATCTAGGCACAAACCTTCAGTGGCATGTACATGTGAACTCCTAAGAATCAGTCACTAATAAAATATTCCAATGGAAGCTTGTCCTATATTCCCATCGATGCAATGTAGTAAATATCGCAGTGATTAATTTTCCAATCATTTTGCCTATTTAAAAGAAAGATATGTTCTGTGTGAGTTTTTGGCTAAAAATAGTCAGAATACAAAGAGATTGCAATTTGTTAACTCTTGTTTTGAATATAATAGCATTTTTCAATGTTTCCCTATATTTTCGTACATTGACGACTTCTTGTCCTACATATTTGTTAGTTTTGTTTGAATGTAAGTATCCTTATAGGTGCTTCTTGGCAGGGGCTACGGAGACTTGTTCTAAATTATGGAAAAGAGTTACGTTATCCTGTGACAAAGGAAGAAATTTTGGACGAGGTAAGATTAACATTCCTAAGCTTAACCAATTCTTTTTGGGAAGCTGCTAAATGTTTTCATTTTTCATTATATCATGCACATTATTGTTTATTTAAATGTTGATTGCAGCTTGTGTTTCAGATTGTTTAGGCTTTGATTTCTCTTGAATGACCTAGTAGTATCATTACTTGTTTTATTTTTGAAAAAAAGCAAAAAATAGAATCTTTTCATTTGTAAAAAAATCATCAAAATTTAACATAGTAACAGTCATGATGCGTTCCAAGGGCAGCAGGGCATGGATTTGGGTTCTTAGTTGAAACCAAGCAGCTGCAACAGGATTCTACTTTTCCTAGAACCTGTATAAAATTTAATTGATAGTAGCTACTTAATCTGTCGAAGAAACTGTTGAAGGAGTATACAGATCAAAGAAATTGCCTTATACTGATAGAGTAGAGAGCTCATGGTAAAACACGGGTATTTGGGGAATATACAGCTGCCAAAGTGATGCAGCGTATCTTACAAATCAAACAATAAGTGGGAGACATGTTGGTCCCTTCAAAATCTATTAAACAAATTCCATTGTTAGAGGCATCTCATGAGGTAAAACTAAATATATTTCAACCCAAGTTAACCTATACTTCACCGTTCACATGGTTTGACTTCTATTACAGAGTATATTATTCGTAACTTTCGTTTCTGATATTTTCTTGCAAAACCCTTTGGAGGAATTTTTAAAAACTAGGCCTGTTAAAACATATCCAAATCTCAGTCGAATCCAATAAACCTATTACAAGTTATGGTCTCTGTATTGAAACCCATTTGCACTGCATAAACCAGAAAAAAAACTTGTAACCCTGCCTAAGGCATCCAATATCCTTCTCAAGACAAATCCAAATGATTCCAAACCAATTTCATAATAACCCTCTACGAATCTAGTTTCTGCATATGTAAGTCATTAATTGTTTTAACGCATAAATCATTGTTAGAGCACAAATCATTGCTTGCAACTCCATTGAAGGTATTTAGAAACCAGTTTCCACTAAAAGATCCATAACTTCCATAAATCTACATAAAAACGACCCAAACCAAAAGGAAATGAAAGTGGATTCACATATCTTGCCAATGAATCCATTTAGAGGTTCTGATTATTCCAAATGAGTCCGTACCAAACCCTGCAATATGACTATTGCCAAGGATTCTCAAATCTGCAAACAACCACTTTCACCAAAATGCTCATAACTTCTTCAAAACTTCATGGAATTACTCCAAACCAAAAAGAGAAGGAAGATTATTCATCTTGCTATCCAAATATACAGATTATACATGGTTTCCAGGCTGTACAAGGCCATACAAGGCCTAGAAACAACACAAACACTAAAAAACCAATCAAAACACCGATATAGAAAATCTGCAAAATAAATCCAAAATATTTCCTTCTTCTCCTTGATTTGGAACGACCATTACAATGCTTTTATAGACTTTTTGGTAGTTTACAACTTCCCAACCAACCTTTGAACCAACCTATTACATGCTTTTAACCCTTTTTTTCACCCTTTTGCAAAGTTTTAAAGTTGCAGCTTTTACATTTTGTACATTTTGATCTCACAATTTTGTGCCGACCTTACAAACATGTCATAATGGAATATTTACGACCATTTACAATATCTTTACTTTTCTTTGAGTTTACAAACACATTTTGACCTTATCGACTACATTAAGACCTCCTTGCACAATTTTGATAACTTATTACAAATGGCTTGTCTAGCCTTTACATCTTGACAAAATGGACTCAAATACATTACAAATGACTCAAATGAATTTAAATATCTCATATAAGATCTTTAATCATCCTTGTGTTCTTGTTCCTTAGGTGCTCTTGCACCATTCTCCCAACTTTGAAAAGTTTCCAAATCCCTTGGAAACACAGAACCAATAACCTGCAAGAAAACAATTAGATCAAAAATCTTCATCTTTACGTTCATTTCCCTTTTCCTCTCTCCCAACCTTGAAAAGTTTCCAAATCCCTTGGAAACACAGAACCAATAACCTGCAAGAAAACAATTAGATCAAAAATCTTCATCTTTACGTTCATTTCCCTTTTCCTCTTAATGCCTTTATCACCATCATCTTTTCCTTTAAGGACACAGGACTATCCTCAAAATCTTCTTCTCAAATACTCTTGTCAGTGGAGCATTAACAGCTGCAACTCCATGGTGCCTTATTAGTCAGAGATCCACCTTTACAATGCTGCTTCAAACTCACCAAAACAAATCTCCATGTGCCTCAACTAGGAGTTCCATCCTTCCTCTTTTCCCTAGTCTTTTGGCATCCACTTGGACCTTCCCATGGCCCTTGACAGAATTTCATTTTCTGTCAACATAACAACAAAACACCTTCTTTATGCAACAAGATGGATGAGCACCTACAACAAAAAAATCATCAACAAATCAAAACCAAATCTTCAAGGTCGTGGTGTGGATTGCCTCCTTCGGCGCTTTACCCACACACTCAAGATCTTCAAGCTCTGATACCAATCTGATGCAAAGCATCTTACAAATCAACCATTAAGTGGGATACATGCTGATGCCTTCAAAATCTATTAAATAAATTCTATTGTTAGAGGCATCTCATGAGGTAAAACTAAATATATTTCAACCCAAGTTAACCAATACTTCACCATTCACATGGTTTGACTTCTATTCCAGAGTATATTATTCATAACATTCGTTTCTGATATTTTCTTGCAAAACCCTTTGGAGGAATTTTTAAAAACTAGGCCTATTAAAACATTTCCAAATCTCAGTCCAATCCAATAAATCTATTACAAGTTATGGTCTCTGTACCGAGACCCATTTTCACTGTCATAAACCAGAAACAAAACTTATAACCCTGCCTAGGGCATCCAATATCTTTCTCACAACAAATCCAAATGATTCCAAACTGATTTCATAGTAACCCTCTATGAATCTAGTTTTTGCATATGTTAGTCATTAATTATTTCAATGCATAAATCATTATGTGAGCACAAATCATTGCTTGCGACTCCATTGAAGGTATTTAAAAACTAGTTTCCACTAAAAGATCAATAACTTCCATAAATCTGCATAAAAATGACGCAAACCAAAAGGAAATGAAAGTGGATTCACATATCTTGCCAATGAATCCATTTAGAGGTTCTGATTATTTCAAATTAGTCTATAGCAAACCCTGCAATATGACTATTTCCAAGGATTCTCAAATTTGCAAACAACCACTTTCACTAAAATGCTCATAACTTCTTCAAAACTTCATGGAATTACTCCAAACCGAAAAGAGAAGGAAGCTTATTCATCCTCCTATCAAAATATACAGATTATACATGGTTTCTAGGCCGTGCAATGCTTGGAAACAACACATAAACAAAAAAACCAATCAAAACACCAATATAGAAAATCTGCAAAATAGATTCAAAATGTTTCCTTCTCCTTCTTGATTTGGAACGACCATTACAATGCTTTTATAGACTTTTTGGTATTTTACAACTTCCCAACCAACTTTTGAACCAACTGCAACTTTTACATTTTGTACATTTTGATCTCACAATTTTATGCCGACCTTACAAACATGTCATAATGGAATATTTACCACCATTCACAATATTTTTACCCTTCCTTGAGTTTACAAACACATTTGACCTTAGTGACTACATTAGGACCTCCTTGCAGAATTTTGATAACTTATTACAGCTTGTCTAGCCTTTACATCTTGACAAAATGGACTCAAATACATTACAAACGACTCAAATGAAATAAATATCTCATATAAGATCTCTTATCCTCCATGTGTTATTGTTCCTTAGGTGCTCCTACACCACAAAGGAAATTACATTGCCTAATAAAACTACTCAGGTCAAATAAACATCATAGTAGAACTATTCAGGTTAAGGAAACTGCTAGTCAAACTGTCCATGAATTCATACTAAACGTGTCATTGTCTGGCGCCTCCTTGCAAAAGGAAACCGATTCCAAAACATAAAACATACATTTAATAAGGAGCAAATTTAGTGGTTAAAGGACAATGGCATAATTATTCTGTATACTTATCTCCACCAGTATATCTAAACCAACATCCTTAACTAGCCATTGGCTTTAATTATGAACCTGGTCCTTGTCCTTGATGTATCGAATTGTAAGTGTTTGAATTATGAGGATTGTGAAATTTTTCCACCACAGTTAGACCTTGGCTGCATATCACATAGATATTATAATGTCCCCATCCAATTTTTTTCTAAAATTTTCCGTAGAATCACAATTGCAACCAATTAGTGTTAGGTTACATCTTTACCAAGTAAAATGTGTTTTTAAACCATGTGATCCTGGAATTGTATCCTGCAATCATAACCCAAAAAACATATACATACATAATTATATGTATATACTTTCAATTATTAGTTAGACAAGAACACATCTGATTCATATAATATCTATAAGATTAGACAAACACATTAGGGTTGGGAGGAAGATACATGATAGGTCTGCTCAAAGCAATATTCGCACTAAGCCCAAGGGCAGATTGGAACCGGAGCCCTCTTGGCCTTGATGGGCAGTCAACATTGACATCCACCAGTCTGGCCTACTTAGTGGGGTGCAAGTCCATGTAGCCTCTTCCCCTAGCTATGTGTAATGCCACTAGAGTACTTGATGTATCTTATAAAATGCCCAACTAGGGTTTGGACTGGTTGGAAATGGAAATCTAGCTTGGTCTCTTGATTTTGAACCTGCAATCGGATTGGATATCAGAAAATAATTATACATATAATCAAGTTGCAAATTATTATAGTCTTATATTATATGTGGCGATCCTTTGAGGCCTTATCCAATGACTCATCCGGCTATGAGGCCTACAGGAGATCATATGTTCACGAGTTCAAATCCCTCTTGGGGGTAGGGTATGTATGTCTTGTTTGTAGCACAGTTAGGTGCCTCTTTCAAGGAGCTTGGGTAGTCCTATATGCTGTCACCATTTGTAGACCCAAAAGCATATAGATGGTATCATGGACAATGAAAGGACCATTCCTTTCCTTTTCTTTCCTATGAGGTGCCTTGATATTTATCCTTCAAGTTTAGGGGCATGGAAATAGATCTGTCATTAAGCCTCCTAAGGGGCACAAAATACATCAGTCATATTGGGCTCAACTGAGAATGAGAGTATTTCCGTGTGTCAGCCTTCTAAGGGGCACGAAAGTATATCTATTGTTGGCCTCCTTAAATAACCCTCCTTATTGTTGGTGTGAGTTCTATTCCAATACAACATGCAGAATCAAACACTCAATGTTTCAAGTGAATCACTACATACTATATCCTCTCTTGATATAAGGTCATCTCTCATGCTAAGTTTACAATGTAAGACCATGAAATGATTTTAAGGCTCCTTCAATTGTGAACACTTTCTTAGTGAAATAATGTGATTTGCTAGGATCACAAAGGGACTAATGTTATTCATTCAATGAATATCAACTACTTGCTCTCCTGAAGATTTAGCTTCACAATGTGCCAAGAAAATGTAGTTTGATTTTCCAACTTTTCCACTTCAACTCCAACTTAAAATTCTAACCTCTATTTCTACTTCTACTTCTACTTCTACTATGAATGCAAGGAAGTATGGATGAACTTGGACACTACTAGATGCAACTTAATCACTGACTCCTCCATCTAGTGCAAGCTTCTAAGGAATGCTTGGATGATTTTCAAATCAATATCTCCTCTTTAAACCCATCAAATGGATGCAAACAAAAGATCGAATATCAGTTAAAGTCAAGTGTTTTCAATCATCGGCTTACCACACAAGGCACAGGCTAGTGGCCCAGGTTTGTTTGAGTCAAGCAAGTAAACATCATCAATTTCTTTCATCTAACTAAACCACTTTGAAACAACATGAAATGAAATCCTAATCTAAGTGAGAGATGCAAAGAAACATGTTATACTCCAAAATGATCATATATCCATCATGAAGACCAACAAAGAGAACAATTTTGGTTGTACGCTAGCAACGATTCAACATAAATGTCTTTACAAATGAACAAGCCTTTATATAGGGAGCTCAATTATAATGAGTGATCAAGATTGATTTGAAATCAAGGGCTGAGATTAATTCACATAAGCCTTAATTAGGGTTTCCATAACCACCTGCTACAATTATTAAATGCCCACCCAATTACAATTAAGCACCAGAATGTGGGCCAATAGAAAAATTACATTGATTTCATGGGCCAATAAGAAAATAAAATAAGCATAACCACTTGATAATATTACAATAGTAGATAGTTTCTATCTACTCTCTCTTTTGTCTTTTTCTAATGGTCACTCTTTTTGTAATGTTTCCATAAACTCCTATTCGTTATGGAAACTTTCTTTTTCACTCTACAAGAATGTTTCTATTTCCTCGCTTTTGTTCGTTATAGAAACATTCTTTTGTATATTGTATATATAGATCATTTATGATCTTTGTTTAATAACTCATTCATTATTTTACCATAATATGGTATTAGAGCAAATTCTTAGCCTCTTCAAAAAAAATTAATTTTTTTTTGAAATTATTATTTCAAATTTTCAAAATATTTGCCAAAGTGCTCAAAATTTGCATATTTTTTTCCTCCAAACTAGACTAGGGAATTAGTGTTCAATTTTTTCTGCAATTTCTTGGCCTTCTTTTTGGGCATTTTTGAGCTGACTTTTTCTGTACATCTTCTGCAAAGGGCAATGTCTAGGGTGTTTTAAACCATAGTTTCAAGACTTGGACTCATCTTTGATTCGGAAAGCCAAAAGCCGACTCGGACTCGGACTCAGACTCGGCAACAGGACTCGGCTAGGACTTGAAAAATAGAAAAACCCATGAAATTCAAAGATTTTTAAGGATTTAATAATTTTTTCATGCATCATTTAGTCAATTAACATCGAATACACAATAATTGAGCTAAATAGAAGCTACTTAACACTCATACACAATTTTGCATAGATCACATAAGTATAAAAGCAAATTTCTAAAGGAAAAAAACTGAATAAGATAATATAAAGTTGAAGATTTAAGATTTAAGATTCAATCGTTAATAAATTTGTGACATACCACAACGTCATTTTCAGAATTAATATACACTGAAAAAACACCTAGAAATCTTTCTTTTTAAATTTTAAACAAAATTTATAAAAAAAAATTAAAAAAATAAAAATTGGGAGAGTTCTGGGCTCAGGACTTGGCCAGGACTCGGCCGAGTCAAAGTCCAAAGGCCATTTGCCTCAGAAAGGCTGCCTCTGCCTCGGACTCGCAGAGTCCCAAAACACTATTTTAAACCCTCTTGTCTCTAATTTTCGTCTTGTAGTTTTGTTTTCCACCATTTTTTTTACAGTCATATCTACCATTCAAAATAAAATGGCTAGGGTTTATTTCGAAACTCTCTTTTTCCATGCCAATTTTAAAAACTTTTTGCAGATTTTTGGTGTGTTTTTGCAGATATTAACTGGGTTGATCTATATTTTTCTTGGGTGCATTATTTTTTGTGCCTTGAATTTTGAGCCAGTGGATTCAAAATCTAAGTTCCAATTCTTTGTGGGTTTTTCGAGCTTTTATCCAAGTGTCTTCAAATTTTTTGGGTCTTCCGTCAATCTATCTTGAAGTTTGTGCCATCTTAGATTTTTCATGCTTTCTAATTGAAAAACGTGCAATGGCATCTCTCACCAGTCTCATGCTGGAAGGCAGTCAATGTTTCAGCATAAAGAACTACAACACCTGGAAGCAGAGAATGATGACGATCTATGAGTACCGTCACCTTAAGGTGCATGTTTTTTGTACCCAAACTTGCCCTACCCCAGTCAATGCTGCCACAGACCAACATTGCAGAACATGCAAACCTCTCTTATCAACATGAGGCTGCCTTTTACGCTTTTTGAGGACATACAAATTTCTATTTTCTGAAGATAGGTTGACCATTAAGAGAGGGTATTACAATATTAGATAGTTTCTATTTACTCTCTCTTTTGTCTTTCTCTAATGGTCACTCTTTTTGTAATGTTTCCAGAAACTCCTTCTGTTCGTTATGGAAACATTCTTTTTCACTCTACAAGAATGTTTTTATTTCCTCTCTTGTTTGTTTTAGAAACATTCTCTTGTATCTTGTATATATAGATCATTCATGATCTTTGTTTAATAAAACATTCATTATTTTACCATAATAGATAAGACCAATGAAAAACAAATGGGGCAATGAAAAAATAACAATATTTTGTGGGCCAAATGAGAAGAGAGGTTAGTAGAAGCTTGTAGAAGAAGAAAACTTGTAGACAAAACAACCATTTAATGAACCAATAAGATGAGACTAATTGTATTTACACCAAGTTATCTTTGAAATGTTATTCCTTTTATCTTTTTGCACTTGGAAGATTCAATAAATGTCGATACAGTATGATGAGATTTTCCTGCATCGATGCTACTAATTTAAATTGAAAGACTCCTTGAATAGATCAATAAAATATATAATTTTGCAAAGTCTAGGGCCTTGGAATAGATAATTGTCTTTCTGGATTGAACTATGTATAAATCTTGATCATTACCGTTTCAGATTGTACTACATGGTTCATCATTAGGACGAAGTAATAGATAGAGAGAATATCATCCTAATGGTGGATCATATGGTATGATCCAAAATGTTGATGATGAAAAATCACACACTTTAATTCAAAAAGATGATTATCTAACTTAATCGACTGTGGAAATTGCATGGGGCTTGGAATAATCATTCAATGTACGACCCTTCACAACTTCAAGTTGATTATAAAATATTTAATATATTGCCATTTATGATTTATTTTCCATTTATTTCAATTTCCCATTTGTTAAAACTAATGCCATTTGGATAAATTCAATGCCACAAAGGATGAATTAATTAAATAATATTTGAAGTCAATCTCTTTTAGATGATATGAACAAACTATAACTCAAAGGTCATAGGATGAACGTATCCACAGTCTGATGTAACAGGTGATTAACATAAAGGACTGATGGTAAAACACAATGGAAAATGAAAATCAAAAGGAAATACAAACAAACACCAAGATTAGGAATATGTCCTTCATTTCCTTCACAAAATCAGGGAGTTCAAAGATGTAACAACCAAACCCTACTAATTTAATAAAAATAAAAATAAAACTTTTATTGACGAATAGGAAAACTGAAAAACAACTTTCATTTTCCTACGAGCATGAAAAGAACTGCAGTTAACATTCCAATGTAATTGCTACTGCCTTTCACTTGAAACTGAAAATTAATTTTCTCAATCTACTTTCCAGGAAATGAAATCATTTAAGAAATTAAATATGATTATTACAAAATAAACCAACAAAATCATAACCTGTACATGCTGATCCTTTCAATTGTTCCTTCTTGGAAATTCATCCATCATGGGAAATGAACATTGTCAGAGGTTTTTACCACCCAACTATGAATCTTCTGATCATGACTAGGTGTCACCTGCGCAACTTCCAATGGACGTAACCCAGCCCTTCCCAGGAGTACACGAACACAATTTCTATTGTCTTGCTATCCGAGACTTGGTATAGAACCCACAATCATCATAGCCAGTGATCCTAAAGACATCCTTGCTTACTAGGTGACCTTTCTAGCCAGATGTTGCACTACTGGTCTTACTGACTGACATATAATACCTATAGCATAGTACCACCTTGGCCAAGGTTTTGAAACATGGACCTCCTGGTCCAATACATTAGATATCTCAATCCTAATGGCATTGACCTTCTCTTGAAAGATACTAGAAAGGTCTAAGTTCTACCCATCCCAGTGATGGAAGTATTGTCATTGATGTCAAAGGCATGCGTGAGATGGATGGAAGTTGTTATCAATGTCAAAGAAATAATTAAGAAGCAAAGATATCAATAATCAAGGAAGCTATTAGTACTAAATAGATTATCTATCTGTATTAACATGAAAGTATAGAGTATAGACCGAGTGCATGTTAAAAGGAATGCAGTAATGTTATATACAGCAGCATGCACGAGTCATTAGTTTAATTAATGTTAACAACTAAGATACAGATTCAGTATTGTTAGTAGAAAAATATATATATCCTATGGAGCAGAAACCGTGAAGAAAAGTAATCACAGATGTGAGAAGATATTTAAAGACTTATACACATATGGGCCATTGGATAATGACTGCAAAAGGAATAGAATCTATAAAAGAAACAGATGGAAGCTACGATAAAGTAAAAGGAGGAAACAACGTGATTGATTTGAGCAAAGAAGCACATACCAGCAATACAGATAGAATGGGTTGACTTGTCCATGATGTCAAAAGTCATCTATATCTTATACTGAAGTAATTTCAGTTACACATCAGACAGCGACAATACTCTCAAGGATGGATCACGTGTTGATTTCTCCACAAAGTAAAATCAATAACCTGTGATAAGTTGAATGGGCCTTCATTAAATAATGTATTTGTTCTTGGTGCTGCTCTAAGTAAGTATGCATCTGAATTTAGGGATAATTTCATGTTGTATAATTGTTAAGTTTGTGGATCTCTGATAGACAAAACAATTACAATAATAATGAGTGCAGAGAATGTCCTTACTTGAATAGTTCAAGTGCTGAATGTATGTTCTTCTTTACAGCTTTGCCAGTGATTACAATCTGCTTACCTTCGACTGTAGATTGAAGTAATATATATTTGATGTGAATTGATCTGCAAAGTAAACTGTTAAAATAGTAACTGTACTCTGATTGCAGGTATTGGAGATGCCGTAGAATGATGTCCTTCAACTGCGATCAGGATAGCATATTTATATTGGCAAAGTATCATGACTCCGAAGAGTCATGACTTGACTGTTGATAACAATAGCCATATTAAGTGCTTAACAAAACCCGATAATCATGAGCCCGATGATCATAATATGAGGCACGATAATATATATCTGCCAATAACAGTATGGAGCCCGAGCACAGTATATTAAATGGCTGCCGATAATCAAATTTAGTACATACAATACTAACATACATAAGCATATATATATATATGCTTACATATATGTAGTTAATATAATCAGCAGCAATTTAAATTCATCCATAAGCTTAGATCAGTATATTAAATAATCCAAGTTTTACTTCTGCTGACGCTAAAACATTAACACTCCCTCTTTAGCAAGGGAGAAGTAAAACATCATGAGATTAGAATCAGAATCATTATGTAATCAACACAATGTATATTAAAATCTCTTAACAACATAAAATATATCCTATGATCTCTACTTGCACTTTAGCAATGTCTAGAGATGTCCATAGTGATTAAATTTTCATGATCTCTACTTGCACTTAAGCAATGTCTAGAGATGTCCATGACACATTCATGATCTCTACTTGCACTTAAGCAATGTCTAGAGATGTCCATGATACACATATAATCTCTACTTGCACTTAAGCAATGTTTAGAGATGCCCATAATATACTCATGATCTCTACTTGCACTTAAGCAATGTCTAGAGATGCCCATAATATACTCAGGTCTATTATTTACAAGATCGTCACCTTGTAAATAATTTCCTTCTAATGAATATGTCCATGAAAGATTGTCACCTTTCATTACATATCAAATGCTACTAAGTAATCAAATAGAAGTGTAAACTCAAATGAACTATTTTATTTCAAATTTCATTATTACAATTAATCATACCAAGTTTTTCTCTGAAGTATTTCAACTTCATTTTAGCAAGAGGCTTGGTAAAGATAACAACTGTTTGCTCATTTGTACATATATATTCTAGTTGAATAACTCCTTGATTCAACATGTCTTTGATGTAATGAAACGAAATTTCGATATGTTTGGAGTGATTGTGAAATACTGGATTAGAGGAAAGTTTAATGCAACTTTGATTATCACAATAAATCACAGTGGGCTTCAAATGTCTTTTGAATAAATTTGATAACAACTTTTGTAGCCATACTGCTTCTCTAACACCCAAGGAAGATGCAAGGTATTCAGCTTCGGTGGAACTTAATGCTACTGAAGTTTGTTTACCAAGAAACCATACCACATCCAAGACTGAAACAATATCTTGAAGTACTCTTCCGTTCAACAGAGCTTCCAGCCCAATCAGAATCTGAATATCCAAGAAGTTCAATGTTGACTTTATCATATTTGATTCCCATTCCAATAGTGCCCTTTAGATATCTCAATATATATTTAGTTGGATGTAGATGTATCTTCTTAGGTGCACACATAAACTGACTCAAGGCATGAGTAGCATAGCATATCCCAGGACGACTATTTACCAAATATATATGGGATCCAATAATCTGTCTATAGTAAGTAGGATTTGCAGGTTAAGGTTTGTTCATATCATCTTTCAATTTGTGTAGATTTATTTCCATAGGAGTAGCAGCTGGTTTACATTCAATCATCCCAAGTTTGGTTAAAATATCAATTGTATATTTTCCCTGATTTAGAATAATATAGTTGTCTTGTTGCAAGACTTCTAATCTTAGAAAATAGTGAAGTAGCCCTAAGTCTTTCATTTCAAATTTTGGTGTGAGTTCTTGTTTGCATTTCTTTATGAGATGTTTGTCACCTATTATTAGCAAATCATCGACATAAAATACAAGGATAATCATATCTTCACCATCAGTTTTGAAATATAGATTTGTGTCAGCTTCATTTTGGAATATCTTAACTTCAATAAGTGGTTATCTATTCTTTCATACCAAGCTCTAGGAGCCTGTTTAAGTCCATAAAGTGCTTTCTTTAATTTACAAACATGGGTTTTCTGTCCATAAGTATTGAACCCTTCTAGTTGTTGAATATAGACTTCTTTTTCAATCTTGCCATTGAGAAATACTGTTTTAACATCCATCTGATGTACTTTCCATCCTTTGGATGTTGCAATTGCTAAGATGGTTCTAACTGAAGTGTACTTGGCAACTAGAGCAAATGTTTCTTCATAGTCAATGCCTTCTTTCTGAGAGAACCCTTGAGCCACAAATCTAGTCTTGTATTTTTCAATACTGCCATTTGATGCATGTTTAATTTTGAATAACCATTTGGATGAGACAATTGATTTGTTAGGTCTTGGTACAACATCCCATACATCATTCTTTAATATAGAGTTACATTCTTTAATATAGAGTTATATCATTGCTTCCTTCCATGATTGATGTGAGAGTGCTTCTTCAACATTAGTAGGTTTCGTTTTTATGAGTTCAGATAGCAATGCAACATAACATGATTGATTTCTGGTCCTTTTGCTTTCCTGAATTACTTTTTCTAGTTCAACTTGATTTTCTTAGCTCAAAGAGGTCTCTTTTTATTATTATTGATGTTTTCAGACTCTCTATGATTAGACATGGAAGAGGGATCATAATCATCCTCCCTCTCAATTTCTGTAGGTTGATCTTCTTCAGAAATGGAGTCATCACTATTACTAGAAATTTTAAAAGCTGTGTCTTCTTCAAATATTACATCTCTGCAAATTTCAATTGTTCTTTGCCCAGGAATGTAGATCCTATATCCTTTTGTAGTTTCACTATATCCAATGAATATTCCATTCTTTCCGGAAGGCTCTAATTTTGTTCTTTTCTCTTTTGGTATGTGAATATAAACTGGACATCCAAATATTCTCAGGTGACTTAGATCAGGTTTAATGCTTGTGAATACGTCTGCTGGGGTGGTATTCTCTAATACAGAGTGAGGGCATCGATTTTGAATGTAGACTGCTGTATTAGATGCTTAAGCCCAAAATGAAATAATGAAGATTTTGATCATGCAACATAGCTCTGGCTGATTCAACTATAGATCTATTTTTTCTTTCAGCTATTCCATTCCGTCGAGGATTATAAGGTACAAAAAACTCCCTCTTAATCCCAACAGAAATGCAAAAGTTCTTAAAGATATCAAATATGTATTCACCCCCATTGTCTGACCTTAAGTTTTTGATCTTTTGACCTGATTGGTTTTCAACTAAGGCTTTGAATTCTTTGAATTTGGATAAGACCTCAGATGACTCCTTTTGTTTTAGAAAATAGATTTAGGTTCTCCTGGAGTAATCATCAATAAAAATTATATAGAAAAGACACCCATTAAGAGAGGGGACTGACATAGGGCCACAAAGATCTATGTGAATAAGTTCAAAAATGGATTTGGATTTATGATCACTTTTCAGGAAAGGAATGTTTAGTATTTTTACCTAATGCACATCCCTTACAAATACTTAAATGATCAGCTTTTAGATTAAGTAGACCTTTTACAATTTTCGCTATAGATGATAACGCCCGATAGTTAAGATGACCTAGTCTCCTATGCCAAATTTTAGGGGAATTTGAATGATCATAACTAAGAGTTAAGTTTAGGTTAGGATTTTGATTATTACAAAGCTTATAAAGACTCTCATCTCTGACTCCAATGGAGATGGCTTTCTTAATATTTGAGTTCTTGGGCCAAGATAGAACTCTATCTTCTTGAAATGCAATTTTGTATCCTTGATCAGCAAGTCCGGAGATGGAGACAAGGTTTCTCTTGATTCCTGGTACATATAAAACATTCTTGAGTTGAAGTGTAATTCCAGAATTCAGTTGTATAGAACAGGTACCAATTCCTTTAATAGGATAAGAGGAGTTATCTCCAATGGTTACTTCTTCTGATGCATGATTAGTGAAAGTTTCAAATTTATCCTTAAATCCAGTGATGTGACGAGAAGCTCCACTGTCTATGATCCAAGTATTGTGGTTAGTGTTTAATTCACTTGAGAGAGCTAAATAGAATGCATAATTTTCTTTTTTTACTTTCTCAACATTTTCATCTTTAACTTCCACTAATGCTGCTTGAATTTTTTGCTTCTCTGGACATACATAATAAGAGTGACCAATCTTGTCACATTTAAAACATATAACTTTGGACCAGTCACGTTGTTTGTGAGATTTGTGATTTTTGTTGAATTCCTTCTTGTTATGTTTAAACTTTCTTTTCTTGTTTGATTTAGTATACAGTGCTTGGATGTCTTCCTCTTGATTTGTACTTAGTCCTCTTGAAGCTAGTCTGGATTCTTCTTGAGTATATTCATTCTTTAACTGATCAAATTTCGGAAGTTTAGGTCGTGAACTTAAACCTCGAATGAAGGTTTCCCATGAAAGAGGAAGACCTCTAAGAGCAATCATGCTTAGCTCCTTGTCATCAACTTGATCATTCATAGTTGCGAGTTGATCTTTTAATTCAGTAATCCTTAAGAAATATGAAGTTATAGATTCTCCATTTTTCATCTTTACATATAGTAGATCTTGTTTTAAAGTTATTATAATCTACTAGTGTTATTGATTTCAAATGTATTTTGAATAGAGGAGAACATTTCAAATGCAGTCTGAAGATTAGCTATAGATGGAAGAATATGATCTTTTACTGAATCTATAATGATCTTCATTGCTTTATTATTATGCTTTTTCCAAGTTACCTTTTCTGATTCATTTTCAGGCATGGGTAAATTTGATTCAATATATTTCTCTAATTCCATTTCGCTTAATATTATCAATAATCTGATTTTCCAGGATGAAAAATTTGATGCCCCATCTAGCCTATCCTCTATCCTTACATGATTCACCATTTTAATAATATGTTTTTAAAACTCTTTCTTTTAGCTTTTGAAATTTCAGATTGAATAGATACTTTGTAATAGTTTTCCTTCTAGTATAGCTCTGATACCATGTCAAGTTTGTGGATCTTTGATAGACAAAACAATTACAATAATAATAACTGCAGAGAATGTCCTTACTTGAATAGTTCAAGTGCTGAATGTATGTTCTCCTTTACAGGTTTGCCAGTGATTACAATCTGCTTACCTTAGATTGTAGATTGAAGTAATATATATTTGATGTGAATTGATCTGCAAAGTAAACTGTTAAAATAATAACTACAGTCTGATTGCAGGTATTGGAGATGCTGTAGAATGATGTCCTTCAACTATGATTAGGATAGCATATTTATATTGGCAAAGGATCAGGACTCTGAAGAGTCATGACTCTACGTGGCCCAAAGACCACGTAGAGTCGGAGGCATGATTGTTGATAACAATAGCCATATTAAGTGCTTAACAAAACCCAATAATCAGAAGCCCGATAATCATAAGATGAGGCACGATAATATATATCTGCCGATAACAGTATGGAGCCCGATCATAGTATATTAAATGGCTGCTGATAATCAAATTTAATACCTACAATACTACATGTACATAAGCATATATATATATATATATATATGCATAATTATATGTAGTTAATATAATCAGCAGCAATTTAAATTCATCCATAAGCTTAGATCAGTATATTAAATAATCCAAGTTTTACTTCTGCTGATGCTAAAACATTAACAATAATAAGCTGTCCAGTAAACAGTCCATATGATGTGCAGATGTTGTCATGAATGTTTGTTGTCATACACAGTGGTGATCATGTGTTCAAACAGGGCAATAAACGATACCAGTGATATGGATATTCTGGAAAATATATGTAAAAGTCAACACTTAATCAAGCATGATATGTATATAAACAAACAAATGCAAACAAGCAATATTCCACATCACAAAAAGGATATTGAAGAGACGAGCCTTATCAAGCGAACAGGTCAAAAGGATATTGAAGAGACAAGCCTTATCAAGCAAACAAGTCAGCAGAGATCATCTTTGTACACATCAGTGTGGAAGACGGTATGGAGAGATGATTACTGCAAAATCGTTTGTCTACAGATTCATTTATTATTATAATATTAGTTAACAACAAATTGAGGATTTTGAGTGATAAATACTAAGAAGGTTAAGAATGATATACAATTAAATTAATGTTATGAAGAGATGTAAACTTCAGAGACGTCTCTTTTGCCAAGAGACACAACCACTACTTGGAATAAAAATATACGTACATATAGTGAATCCACAATTGGCAAAAAAAAGTGTGTGTGTAGGAGAAGAAATAAAACAGAATATATAGGAAGAAAAGGGCAGAGCAGTGAAAGAAAAGAGATAGTAGAAAATATTCAGATGTATACTACAAGTATGTGAGAATAATACAAGAGACATTCAGTAAGAAAGATTGCTGCTCTAATAAAGAGGATAGAAAGAAGAATTATCTAGATGTATTAGTGGAGAAATTTTGTAATCAAACTAGAAGAATATTGTGAAAGAATATTATAGAGCTGCGAGGACCATTAGAAGATTGTGTTTCCAGATTGGTGAAAGAAATATAGCAGATTCGGTGAAGAGATTTATAAATTATCCATCATCAGTTGGGCAAGCAACATTATCAAGGTGGAAAAGAAGTTTGTGTGCAGTGGGTCGGTGCTCACGAAGACAAGCAAAGGGAGTTGGAGCTTCCTGTAGGTCAGAGCTTGCAAAGTGTGGGAGTAGGAGCTTCCAGTGAGCCGGTGCTCATAAACATAGAGGTCGTAGCCTCTAGTAGGTTGGAGCCTACAAATTTATTGTAAAAGAACAAGTTTATATAAAAGCATTTATTGTTGTGGTTTTCTCCCACATTGGGTTTCCACGTAAATCATTGTGTCATTGTGTTCATGTGGATAATTGTTTATTTCAGCATTTGAAGCTATTGTTTGGATCAAAGTTTTAAATTGGCAAAATTGTTATTATACTGATGTATAATCATGTGCTCTTCACCCAGAGCTGCATCATAACTGGTTTGAGGAGTTTTAAAAGGTTCTATCATTAAGTCTCATGGACTTGGGTCATACCCAAAACTTGATTGTAAACCCCAAGAGAGAATTAAACATATCAAGGAACCCGACATGGGTACATATCAAATAAAATCAGTTTGTAAAAGTTCTAACCATACTGGTTCTTTCATAACAGAGACATGGATATGTTACATTCTTTGAGGTTATCAATTGCTTTGCTTGAGAAAGATTATTGCTCCTTCAAGTGGCATGAAATATCTGAACTAATGTATTATGCCATGAAATTGTAAAAAATGGAATGATTATATTAACCAATACATTGAATATTTAGAGTTTATAGACACTATACAAAGTGTTAAAAGAAAATTTTTCGAAATAAAGATAATGTCTAAAAATAGACCATATTAAGATAACTAAAAATAAAGCCTAAATGACCATTAACTAAGACTCTAGAATAATTAGCTACATATAGCAAGAACCTAGCATACTATAAATATTCTAATACCCTCCCTTAATGGTCATTCTATGAACTACCTTACAAAAGACAGTATGTGTCTTGTAGTTACAAATTCTTCAGAATATTCTGCTGTTGTTGAGACCCTCCCTAGACCTACGTAACGTTGATAACCAAGAGTAGCCTTGAGAAAAAATAGTTGAAGCTGTCCTTCAAAATAGTTTTCCACAAGAGAGTAGAGCTCACCATACACTCTTCCATTAACCCTCCTAGGATCTACAAAACCGTTGAACCATAAATTATCACAAAAAATCCAACTTCATGTTGGGTAATCAAGCTTTCATTCCTTGTAGATAGTGACACATTGAGAACATTTGCCAAACCTTCCAAAACATTGCAGATGGGCAGGATGCCCCAAAACCGACTGCAAAATATCATGATTTGAAGATTTCAAAGCATCGTATTTCAGAAAATAGGGTAAAAACCTTAAATTTGAAATCCCTGACTGAAAATCCCATGCAAACTTCGCGTATTAGAGTAATTAGAAATGGTTTTTGAGGTAGAAAATTGATCAAAACCAAATAGATAACTAGCACAAAACCCAAGACACGAATTAACATACAAAACATTATTTTTAAGGAAAAATGGAAAAACCCAACAGCAACTAGAGCCTTCTCAAATTGTAGAAACCTTGACTAGGGTATATAGGAGCAATCCGTAACTTTTAGAAAAAAAATATTTTTCCCCAACTAAAGTTTTTAAGGAAATTTTTTTATTGAAAACCCAAAAATAATTAAATAAATTTTTAATGGGAAAAAATGTTAACCCCAAAAAACCCACAACTTGAGACCAATTTTCAGATTTAGGGTTTTCTGCCAAAAAACAACTGATGCAAAACTTAAAATGATTTTTATGGAAAAAATTATTAGAGCCTAGAGAATATTCTTTTTGGCAAAATGATTAAAACCCAACATATTTTTTTTGAAAGCAAAAATTATGAAAACCACAAGATAATTTTTGAGGAAAAAAATATTAAAACCCACTAGATAATTTTTTGAGAAGAAAGTTATTTAAACCCAATAGAAAGTTTTTAAGGAAAAAATTAGTAAAACCTTTCTATAAGGGATTCATACCCACACTGACTCTTGCTTTGATACCATGAATCTTTTAAAACTAGAATGATTGTATCAAGTAATACACTGAATGTATAGATTTTACAGACACTATAAAAAAGAGATAATTAAAAAGCAACGTTGTCTAAATAAAGACATCTAAAAATAGGCTAAATTAAGATAACTAAGACATCTAAATGACCATTAACTAAGGTTCTAGAATAACGAGCTAAATATCACAAGAGCCTAGGATATTTAAAATATTGTAATATGTCATGCATGAGAAAATCCCATGAGAATCACAACTCAAATAAACGCTTAGGGCACAAATTAATCTATTAAAAAATGAGACCCAACTCTTATGCAAATAATCAATGTCGTGGTGCAGAGGGAGCTTTTCTATCAATGTGAAAGTTCAGAAGTTGTTACACAATGATATAGACAATGCTGACAGAGATATTAACTCTTCACAAACTATAAAAATGCAGTCTCAACACATACATGTATCAATCAAGGCACACACTTGTTCTATTTATATATAAAGAGAGATCTCAAATAATCTCAAAGAATAACATCACAAAAACATCTCAATGACATTCCATATTCATCTCAAATGGAATGCAGTGCTACTTCAAGCTTTTAATGATAAATTCCATCATTCAAACATAAGAATGACAAGAAAGTAAATCACATGCCTTCCTAGTTATGCATGACCAGAGGCAAATCAAGTTGTAGATAAACAACCAGCTTAGAGCCAAAACCAAGGATGCGGAAAATACAACAAAAAACTAATTCCCAACACTAAAATCCTCCACATTGTTGCTTACCAACATTTGCAAGAACGAGCTCCCCTTAGCCGACCCCAAGCCTCTTAGCTTGGAGTGGCAAGGATATCTCCTTGTTGAGGTGGCAAGAGGGAGTTCATATTAGAAGTAGATAATACTGAGAGAGGGAGGGAGGGGGGCGCGGAGAAGGGGGCGGTGAATCAGTATTCTACAAACTTCTGCCCACAACTGAATATTGTTAATTACTTTATTACTTGCATATGAAAGTAAACTAACAATGCTGAACAGTAAATATAACCATGCACAAAGAGAGCTCATAACACCATTATTTGTTAACTAGGTAAACCTTGGCCAAGAGAAAACCCCGGTGGGGATGATACCCACAAGATGATCCACTAAACAAAAGAATCCTGTTAAGGATATTGACCTTGTTAGGAGTCTATGAAATACATATAGTGTCTCGAGTCCTTGTTAGAGGACTAGGCCCTGTTAGAGGCCTCAACCCTGTTAGGAGTTGGTAGATCAAATACAATGTTTGCAAGAAGAGCCCACTGCCCTAACATGCAATTATACAATTAAGTTGTTCACAAGTATAGGTATACATACAAGACTTTCTCATTGTTGTAACTCGCACTTGCTTTGATCATACATTGGATTTTGCATCACATAAAGCTCGCATATTTTTTAAGCTATCTTCACAAAAGTTTGCATGTCATACACCTCACACATCACAACACACTTATTTGCGCAAGGTAAGATATTTACTTGTACCTTGCATATTAATAAATCTCTACTCAGTCGGCCTTCATGTCTTCACACGCTTGTCATAATATAAAATAACTTATGGATTAATATCTACAATGTCGGCCCAACATGACTAAGTAATTATTTTGTTACCATAATAATTCCTTAAGCCATACAATCCAATTCTCTGATATGCTCTGTTAAACACCCAAACTGGTATTTTAATTGTAATTTGTGGCGTGCTGTCCGTACAAGTCTGCGCACTGGACTATGTTATCATGACACTGTCATAAAGCTATCCTCAACTGTGCATGAGGTAACTCGAAGTGAGTTGTCGTACACATCACATTTGTCTCTGTACTGTTGCAAATTGTCTGACACTTACAAAATTTTCTATCTCTAAATGCATAAATGAAATACTGAATTTATGTTGCCATAAATGACAACTCTCTAGACATCTAACTAACCATATTGCCAACAGTTCATTCTTGCAAATGCTGGTAAGCAACCGTGTGGGGGATAGCATCTTGATTGCAATTTGATCAGGATTAATTCTATATGAATGCAATATATAAACATAATAAGTCATACATATATATATATATATATGCACTATCCATTAATATATATATGTGTGTATACATACGTACATGTGTTTTTGAGTTTCTGAATATTGCATCTTTGTTTTTTTGGTTCAACATTTCACGTGTATACATACATGGGTGTGTGTGTGTGTGTGTATATCATTTTGATTTACCTCTTATGCATTTTGGCAATACTATCCTCATGAAGATGTATTCTTGTGTACATACATATGTATGTATGTACAGAAGAATACATCTTCATAAGGATAGTATGTATGCACACAAGAATACATCTTCATAAGGATAGTATTGCCAAAATGCATAAGGAGTAAATCAAAATGCTATATATAAACACCCACACCCATGTGAAATGCTGAACCAATAAAACAAAGATGTAATATTCAGAAACTCAAAAACACACAAGATTACATGATACAATAATATATACTAGGAAAACACTCCACTTGAGGGTGAAAAGCCCAGCCACACTAAAAATCAATCCTTTATTGGATGCTCAAAATCTGAGTACAATGCTTTCGAGAGCTTAATTAGAAGATAAATTTAATTAGGGAATGTTAACTCTTAACAATCAATAGTAGAATGTCATAACAATTCAAGTAAAACATGCTTGGCATCTACTGTACATCAAAAGCCTTATTTTATCTCTCAGACACTTAATACAAAATGATCTACACTTGAAAATATCACATACAGGTCATTCACAAAGTGTCTGCAACAGATACAATGATCGCTCTTGCAGATACACTGATGTCTCATGGACACATAGATCGCTGTTACAGATGCAATGATATCTCCTGTGTTATACTTGAATAACCACAACACTAAAAACTCTGCCATTGATAGACACCATAAAATATGTCTATGTCAAAGATAACTCAGAAGAAAAAATTGAAGCACGAAGAAGAATCCACAACAGTTACACCAGTTGCCGTTATGAATAACCACACAGTCACAATGATCAATGATACTATGACAAGACATATACACAATGAATCCCAATAAGAGTGGACGATGCACCCAGGTTGAGCATTTCCGGCAAGCATAGATTTCCAAACTTCCTCATTATCTGATGATGCTCGCACTTCATCTTCATTAATCTAGGAGTGATGGTTACATATGAATGTCATTTCACCTAAAACAAATGACTGAAATTAACAAATATGAAGTTGGCCACAAATATGAGATGCATAGAATGATATGAATTTGCAACAATGATACAAGTTACAACCATAATTGCAAATTGTTAAAGTATGATAGCTATGGTCAGATGTTCGAATGATAGTCTGAATCATTTGCATACTATTAAAATCCCAAGTATATTATTAAATCTGTTCTGGCAGATTACTAGTCTCTACAATAATCATTTTATGTTCTTTGTATTAATAAGATACAGGGATCAAATCATATTAAGACTTTATATTCTCCTGATGGGCGATCTCATAAGAATGATTATTGTTAAGGTAAGTTGTTATTTAAACCTTGATTAGTAATCAGGTCTGTTTAATAGTTTTGAATCTGTGCAATTTAAGAGACTTATCCTGAATAGACATGTCTCCACCATGTGGAGACGTCCATTCATGGAGAAGTCCGCTCATAGAGATATAGATCCAACTTATCCAATCTGCCAAATAGATATCGAAATCTATTAATATTCTATTCTAAGAGCAGATTGACCACTACAGTTATAATCAGAATTTAATATTCAGTCTTTCTAAATATTGAATATACTATAATAAGTTGGAGATTAATTCAAACATTCATACTCAGATCTGAACTTGCTATTCCTTGTTAAGGAAGATTATTAATTATACTATTCTGAAAAATCAAATCTATCTAATCTGATATAAATTTAATTCCATTAGATATCATCAATATTGCGGTATATCACCAAGGAAAATAACCTGTGTTATTAACACTGAATACTCGGCAAAGAGATAATCCAAAAAATCGCTCTGATTTCTTCCCATTTAAATTGCCTAATATTGTTATATATATTATTCTGTATTGCTGCTAAAGTCCAAAACAGTTAAAACAATACAAGATTTTAGGGTTGCAATTTGTGGTGACTAAAGTCAACTTTATTCGGGTTGTTTTTTAGGTTGAGTCTGTTTTGGCTGAGACGACCAAGGAAATCTTTCTGCATTCCCTTTCTGGTACAGGCTTGCTTCTGAAGTTTGACCTGTCACTAGATGTCTCCTTAGGTAGGAAGCATTAAAGGTGTGAACTAGATGAGTGGAAGACTGAGAATCATGTTTGGCTAGCGAATATCAATTGAAGAAGAACAACTGAGAATCCAGTTTGGCTGAGAAGACTGGATTGACATTGACTATCTAGAAGATTGACAGGGATCTTGAGCATCGACTGGACTCTGATGGCATCGATTGTACTGCCATTGATTGTCACTGGACTTGCATCGTCTAGACTGGCATTTTTTGGACTGAAATCTACAATCTTCCAGGTTTGTGTATATTTAAATCTTTTTTTGCAGTTTAATTTTTAATTAGATTGTATTTCATATTTAACATATGTTTTAATATGGTTAAAAATTAAAATATATAAAATAGGCAAGAGCCTACAGTGTATCGGTAAATTGTGAGCCTCTCATCGGGGAGGTCTTGGGTTTGAATCTACTCAAGAATAACACATTATAATAATTAATCTTAACAATAATAATAAATGAATAATAAATAATCTAGGGTTTGATCGATTACCTATCAAAATAAATAAATTTAAATATATAATATTATACATTATAGAGTGCATTGTTAATTGTAATATAATATTAAAATGTGTTATACATTTTAAAAATAATTATAAAATATAAAATATAAAATATAATGTAATAATAGTTATGTTTCATAACTATTTAATTGTATATTTATAAAAATTAAAATACATTGATGTTTGTATTTCAAATTTCAGATGTAAATAATAAATATATATAAATATAAATACTAAATATTACATTGTATTTCTTATTTTTTTAATCATTGTTATTTAATAGACTTGGCTAGTTTCTTTTGCATGTTGTTCAATTTTTTTAATCACTGTTTTTACATAGACTTTCATTTGCATGTTGTCCTCTTTATTTGTATTTTTTTCGTCTCACATTTCTTATTCTTTATCCTAGTGTATATTACTAAATATTTAATAAACAATATAATTTTTATTAATTGTGTTTATTAATTAAATTAATAAACACAGTATTGAATTTTATTAAATTAATGAATTCAATCTATATTACTAAATATTTAATAAACAGAAACTGATCAAAAAAATTATTTAATAAATAATATAATTGTATTTATTAAAATTTTAAATTAATAAATACAGTATGAAATATAATTTAATTAATGAATATTGTTTTAATTTTTTTAAAATCATTAAATTATATTTATTCGTACTATTTAAAAAATTGTTACATATTATGTTTGATCTCAAACTTATCTTATATTTGATTGTTCTTATCCTTGTAGATTTCCAGTGTTAGTGCCAATATAAAATGGTTGGTAGCAGAAAGAGGGACCCTTTATGGAAACATGGGACCCCAGGACCAAATTGAAGAGATGTCAAATTTACCTATTGCCTTAAGGAGATGAGTGCGGGCATAAGCCGATTGAAATATCATCTTGCAAAGATTCGATGCAATGATATTACACCTTGTGATAAATGTCCAGAAGATGCTACAAGGGTGGCTTTTGCTAACCTTGAAACATATGCACAAAAGAAGGCAGCAAAAAAGAGGACATTAGAGGCCATGGCAGCCCTGATGGGGGGTTTTAGTTCTATGGGGTCACAAACAGGTGTAGAGACTTCTTCTTCAATTGGGCCATAGATACGAGGATTGGGAAATGCAGGAAGGTATATCAAACTTTTGGGCTCGACGTAACACTCTCGGTGCTTAACCCAAATTGCTAGGCATTTCATGGAACACATAGATGCATACAAAGACAAGGGTGGCAGGTGCAATATGGTACTACAACAATATTCCTTTCAATTCTTTATGTAATTCAGATTGGGATCAATTGGTCACTACAATTTTCGTGCGTTGCAAGGGGTTCAAGCCCCCAACTCATTATGAGGTGAGTGGACCGTTGTTACAGGATGAGGTCCAAAGCATTCATCAACTTGTGGAAGAGAAAAGAAGAGTTTGCGAACAAGGAAGCCATACTATTATATCCGATGGACAAATGGCAAGAATAGGATGCTCATCAACTTTCTAGTTGCGTCAAGGGGACATTTAGTATTTCTAAAATCAATTAATGGCTGTGGTCAAGTGAAAAAATGTAGAGACTTTATGCAACATGTTGGATGAGGTGGTGGTGGGAGTGGGAGTGACTAATGTCATACAGATTGTGACTAATAATGCAACTACATGTGTGGCAGTCAATAGACTTCTGATGTATAAGCATCCCACATTATTTTGGAGCCCTTGTACTGCCCATTGTCTTGATTTGCTCCTTGCGGACCTAGGGAAACTGAGTTGGATAGAGAAGGTGACTGAAGATGGAATGAGTATCACAATGTGCATCTATAACCACACATGGGTCTCGAGTCTTATGAGAGAGCACACTAATGCTATGGATCTTGTGTGATTTGAGGTCAAACTTTTTGGTACTAATTTTGTCACCTTGAAGAGCATATTAGCCACATTGCCGAACTTGAGACGGATGTTTGTGAATTGGAAATGTTTGGAGAGTCCTTATGCCAAGAAGTTCAAAGCAAAGAAGGCTGTGAAGGCTGTGTTTGATGTTATATTTGGCAAGCTAATGGAGGAGATCATCAATGTAAGTTTTCAAGTTTTGATTGATAATAAAATTTTTAATGTTCAAATATCACAATTTGCTGATTTTTGCATAACTTTTTATGTCCAGGTGTCAGAACTGTTGGTGGAGTTCTACAGATGGTTAATTGGTATAAAACCCTATGGAGTATCTATATGAGGACATGGCTAGGGCCAAAGTGACCATTGAACACTTGTATAGGTCAAGTGAGACCAAATATAGGCCCATAGGAACATAATTGATCGTAGGTGAAATTGACAACACCTCCAACATATTCATACAACTGCATACTACTTGAACCCCAAGTTCTATTTCTCAAACACTTTTAGAGCAGATGTAGAGGTTCAAGTTGACTTGGACAGATGTATTTAAAGATTGGTTGTTGATTTGGACCTTCAAGACCTTGTAGTTGATGAGTTACAAAGTTACAAGAGCGAAGAGGGGCCATTGTTTTCTTCACTTGATTCCAAATGTAGGAGATACATCCTAGAGAAAGGTTAAAAGGAACAAGTGGTTAGTTTTATCATACCATTTATTTCGCTCATTAAATTTATTGAATTCTTCACCACATTTCAGTGGTGTCCTCCGCTGGTTGGTAGCTTGTAGGACTTGCTGAGTTGCCTTGCAAGTGTGAATCCTCCATAAAAAATAAAATAAAATTTGAAATTAAAATGTATTCATAAGTTGTGGTTTCATGAGTTTGACTTCTATATGTATTGAACTTATTTTAATTTACATGTACTTGTTTTTGGTCTATGATTTGATGTTAATTTGCTAAGTTGTAATTGCTATATATTTAACTCAAAACTTTGATTAATATATGGTGGATATCTTAAATTTGTATATTGTCTACAAACTTGGTGTGTATGGTGTTTTTAAGAAATTGTATAGTTTTAAATGTTTGATAAAAGTGCCGATTTATTGCCAAATTTCTAACTGAGTTTTTGGTGATTTTGAGATTTTCGAAATTTTTGGTCCAACCAAGATATTGCTGAGTCCGATTTTTTCAATTTTGGATACAACCACTCTAGACACAAACATATGAAGGCATAATCAATAAAGAGAGAATGAAGAATACAAGGAACGATCGAATTGAACAACCACACCAACAGAGGAAACATAGAATGATCGAATCAACCCCAATAATTTTTGCAAAATACAAAGATTGAGAGAATTGGTAAGCAAAACAGTTCTGCAACCATAGACTTATGAGCAAGAGTAACATCAACTTAGAGTAGACAGCAATGTTGATTGGCTCAACCATCGTAGGCTCATGTCGGCTTGGACACATGTATTTGGAGATTGGATGCTGATTTGGACCTTTGAGACCTTGTAGTTGATGAGTTATAAAGCTACAAGAGGGAAGAGGGGTCATGTTTTCTTCACTTGATTGCAAACGTAGGAGAAACACCCAGGAGCTAGGTTAACAAGACTGTGTTTAGTTTCATTATACCATTTTTAGGAGTCCTCACCACATTATAAATGACTTTCTTTAGTCCTTGCAACTCTCTGGTGGAAAGATTATGGTGCCACAAAACCTAACCTTCAAAAGCTCGCCATCTGAATATTATTGCAGCCTATAGTGCTTTTGGTTGTGAACGAAATTGGAGTGCGTTTGAGAACATACACACAAATAAGCACAATAGGTTGACTCAGAAGCGCTTGAATAACTTGGTTTATGTGCGGTACAACCTTCGGTTGCATAAAAATGTGCAATGTCGAGCTTCATATGAAGCACTTGAATAACTTGGATGAAGCACTTCAATAACTTGACTTGGATGAGATTGATCCATATTCAATAGATTGGATTTGTTCCTCTTGATGATGATGGTGTAGATGTGCATGTGGATCCTATATTGGTTGATGAGCAACTAGCTGAATTTGAGATGGAGGCAAATGATTGGGATGTAGAAGTGGTAGCATGCGAGAAGGAACATGAGCTTGGTCATCCAGTAGAGGTTTCTGTTGAGCTTGAGGCACCTATTTAGGCTCTTGTTGAGGATGCTGCAATCTTGCAACTACTTCAACACCACCCACGCAATAGCAACGATATCTTTTGAGCTTTAGTCATAGATGCAATTTATGATTTCTACATCTACTTTTCATTGATACTAAAACTTTAAGTTAATATGTATTCAAAAGTTGTAGTTATATTGAGTTCGCCATCTATATGTATTGAAGTTATTTTTATTTAGATGTTGTGCTTGTTTTTGGGTATATGATTCTATGTTAATCTAGTATGTTTTAATTGCTATGCATTTAACTCAAAACTTTGATTAATATATGGTGGATACCTCAAATGAGTTTATGTTCTACAAATTTGGTGTGTATGTGTGTTAAGAATATTTTATGAAATTGTATATTTTCAAATGTTCGATTAAAGTGTCAATTTATTGCCAATTGTTTTTTGAGTTTTTTGTGGTTCTGAGATTTTCAATTTTTTTGGTCCTATTGGAGCCCAAATTTTTGCAAAATTCAGGGCCTCCATTTGTTTGATAATGTTGGAGAGCTGATGGTGTATTGCCAAGAATTACAAACATGAGCAAAAGAGATACATAGTATGGTATCACAAGGACAATTTTTATCTGTTATAATCAAGATTCATTGAGCAACAATTCACATAGTAATCACAAGGTTCCAATATATATGTTTGGTCTCAAACAGTGACAAATAGTTTGTGAGGCTATAGTTATCAACTCATAGTCCACAAAGATTAGTGGCGAAGATTCAAAATTAAAACATACATATGATAGCCCACCAAAACCAAAAACGATAAACTATTAAAATGAGCTATCTGCGGCAACAATTCCAGAATGAATCAAATGTGAAATCAACAACAAATAAGATTTGCACAAAATAGTTTTGATGAAAAGACTTCACAATTTTCTGAGTAGATGCAAGTGGCTAGTGTTGTACCAGATTTGACAACTTCTATACCACCATCATGTGTATATGCACATAGAGGACCCAAACATCATCTACAGGCCCGATACAAGAGTGTATGCCGTAAAAAGTCAAAGTTTGCAAATGGTCGTCCAAACGTATAGATGCAGTTAATAAAGTCAGCCACAATCAACAAAGGGGTGTGTACGTTTCCAAGTGCATTGATGGTATATATGCGGAACATATAGGAATCAACAGAATAAAAGCCATCGTGTGCAGGGCCATCGAGCATAGAGGTAGAAGATCTCAACAAAAAAATTAATACTATGAGATGCAGCCAGGAGTTTTTATGTGTCGTCAAAACACTTAGTAGAGATAATAACAACGAGAAAGTCAAATATGTAAAAGGAATGTTTTGGTGATGATATAAAATGGATGACATGGTGCCATCTGTAGACTCTAACCTGAATCCAAAACAAGAAGAGTCAATTTGGCATTTGATAATATTGAAATGCAATGTTTGAAGTCTTTGTGCGTGATCCAGTTCTAGTTTTTTGGCAAGAACCCGAAAGCTTTTGATGATTAATTAGTCCTCCAGATAAAGACTTTCAGGATGGATGATCAATCCTCTCACGGGACGTCAATGTTAATAGAAAATATATATACAAAAGAGCTATGTCGGGGATAATACACCAATGGTATTAATAAATTCATTGCCTTAAATGATTATAGTTAAAACTTATGGCTAAAATGAGCCATGTGATTAAGATTAAGGGAGATATATTAAATAACAATCAAGACTATTTAATAATAATAAGGTGCGATTTATTTTTGAAGACATGACTTTTTAGTTTGAAAAGTCAGATTCTTCTAGGGGTTAAGATATAAATAAGAGATGTTTTATTTGCACAAGACATATTCGAAAAAAACATCGGGGAAGAAGTATTTTATAATTATATTGTAAGGAGGAATAAGGAGAAATAATATGACTTTGTAATATGAATTCAATTATTTTATTTTAATAATAAAATAAAATGTCCTTTGTTTATTTTAAAATGGCATGGAGATTTAAGTTGCAGATGATTCATCCTATGTAATTTTTTTTTGAATTCTGTGTACAATTTAAATGTTAGATAAGTGGACACAGTCATTTAGCATCTTAAACTCGATCATCACGGATATTGTGAAATATCAAATTGTTTCCTTGTTTGTGTCCTGTTTGTCTCCCTATCAAAGGAGTTAAAATTCAATTTAGTCTAATTTAAGATTGCGTATATATTTGATCTATCACATCTTGATTATTTAATTGTTGGTAGTATAAGTGCACAGAACATTATAAAGTTGTACGTGAAAATCTTCATTGAAATGAACTCTATTGCTCGAACGAGCAAAGACATTGGTATTTTTATTATTGAAGTAAAAGAATCTATATCTTCCTCCCTACAAGCATCAAATTCATTATTGACAAACATTATAGAAAACACCCAATCATTTTAAATGCTCAACATTCACTTTCATTTTAATCAAGTTCAAGGACCTTGCCAGTCAGAGAATTCTAAAGCTTAAATTCGCTTTAGAAAAGCTCTAAACCATGTGGTTTGGTTTGAGGACAAAGTCTACCCGCCTAGAGCGGAGCCTGAAGTGTAGGGGAATCAAGAAGTATTCTTGTTCGTTGGCTAGAACTGATTGAGAGATCCTATCGGAGAAGTGGCAGGCTCTTGGATTTCCAATCTGTGGTTTTGGGAACCAACAGGGCCGGCCAAGACATTATTGAGTCTGAGTTTTTCAACTTTGGATACAACCACTTCGGACATACAGTTGAAGGCAGAGGCCATAAAGGTAGAGTGAAGAATACAAGGATTGACTGAACTGAATAGTCACACCAACAGAGGAAACATAGAATGATAGAATCAACCTCAATAATCATTGCAAAATATAGGATTGAATAACGGGCTGACAAAATAGCTCTACAACCATAGATTTATGAGCAAGAGTTATATCAATATATAATAGATAACAATGTTGATAGGCACAACTACTGCAAGTTCAAGTCGGTTTGGACACATGTACTTGAAGATTGGTTGTTGATTTGGACCTTCGAGACCTTGTAGTTAATGAGTTTTCGAGCTACAAGAGGGAAGAAGGGCCCTTGTTTTCTTCAATTGATTGTAAATTTAGGAAATACACCTTGGAGCCGAGATTAAAAGAACAGGTGTATAGTTTTTATACCATTTATTTCACTTATTAAGTTTGTTGGAACCTTCACCACATTATAAATGGCTTTTCTTTATCCTTGCAGACCCGTGGTGGGAAGATTATGGTGCCACAATACCTAACCTTCAAAAGCTCACCATCCGAATATTATCGCACCACAGTAGTGCTTCTGGTTATGAATGAAACTAGAGTACCTTTGAGAACATACACACAAAGAAGTGCAATAGGTTGACTCCGAATTGCTTGACTTTGTTTATGTGCGGTACAACCTTCAATTGCACAAAAAGAAGGTGCAAGTGAAAGCTTCATATGAAGCACTTAATTTGGATGAGATTGATTGATACTCAACAGATTGGATTGCTCCTCTTGATGATGATGATCTAGATGCACATGTAGATCCTTTATTGATTGATAAACAACTAGTTGAGTTTGAGATGGAGGCAGATGAGTGAGATGCAAAAGTGGCAGCACATGAGGAGAAACATGAGCTTGGTTATCCATCAGAGGCTTTTGTTGAGCTTGAGGCACATATTCAAGCAATTGTTGAGGATGCTGCAAGCTTGCCACTACTTCATCACCATCAACACATTAGCACCAATCTCTTTTGAGCTTTAGTCTTAGATGCAATTTATGATTTCCAGTTTTTATTGATACTGAAACTTGAACTTATTATGTATTCCAAAGTTGTGGTTTCATATTTTTGGTATACAATTCTATGTTAATCTACTAGGTTTTAATAGCCATTTATTTAACTCAAAACTTTGATTAATATATGGTAGATATTTCAAATGAGTATATGTTCTACAGTGTGTGTTTTTAAGAATATTTTAAAGAAAATGTATATTTTCAAATGTTCGATAGAAGTGCCGATTTATTGCCAAATTTTTTCGAAGTTTTTGGTGATTATGAGATTTTTAAATTTTTGAGGTTGGCTGAGATATTTCTTTTTCAACTTTGGACAGAAACACTCTAGATACACATGAAGGCATAGGCAATAATGGTAGAATGAAGAATACGAGGAATGTTAGAACTAAATAGCCACACCAACAGAGAAAGCATAGAATGATAGAATTAGTCTCAATAATTGTTGCATCTACACATTTGATCGAACTTAACAACTAATATAGAGATTGAAAAATACAAGGAATGATAGTCTGTTGGTTCCCAAAACTGCAGATTGGAATCCTACGAGTCTTGCCAACTCGATGCTGGGATATCCAACCTGTGGTTTTGGGAACCAACAACACCAACGGAGGAAATAGAGAATAATAGAATCAGCCCCAATAATCTTCGCAAAATATGAAGATTGAAAGATGGGGCAGCAAAATAGTTCTATAACCATAGACTTGTGACAAATAGTAACAACAACATAGAATGGACCACAATGTTGATAGGCACAACCATCGTAGGTTCAAGTCAGCCTGAACACATGTATTCAGAGACTGGTTGCTGATTTGGACTTTCGAGACCTTGTAGTTGATGAGTTACAAAGTTATAAGAGGGAAGAGAGGCCATTGTTTTCTTTACTAGATTGCAAACATAGGAGATACACCCTGGAGCTAGATTAAAAAGAACACATGTTTAGTTTTATTATACCATTTTATTTCACTCATTAAGTTTATTGGAATGTTCAACACATTATAAATGGCTTTTTTTAATCTTTGCAGATTTGTGGTGGGAAGATTATGGAACCACAATACCTAACCTTCAAAAGCTTGCCATCCAAATATTATCACGACCTTGTAGTGCTTTTGGTTGCAACAAAATTGGAGTACTTGTGAGAACATACACACAAAGAAGCACAATAGGTTGACTCAAAAGCACTTGAATGACTTGATTAATTTGTTGTACAACCTTCGGTTGCACAAAAAGGTGTAAGGTCAAGCTTCATATGAAACACTTGACTTGGTTGAGATTGATCCTTATTTAGTAGCTTGGGTTGCTCCTCTTTATGGTGAAGATGTGCATGCGGATGTGGATCCTTTATTGATTGATGAGAAGCTATTTGAGTTTGAGTTGGAGGTAGATGACTGGGCTGTAGAAGTGGCAGCACATGAGGAACATGAGCTTTGATTAATATATGGTGGATATCTCAAATCAATATATGTTCTGCAAATTTGGTGTGTATATGTGTGTTTTTAAGAATATTTTAAGAAATTGCATATTTTCAAATATTCGATAAAAATGTTGATTTGTTGTTGAAATTTTTGCGGAGTTTTGGTGATTCCAATATTTTCAAATTTTTTGGGCCAGTCGAGATATTGCTGATTTCGAGTTTTCCAACTTTGGATACAACCTCTCCAAACACATTCAAAGGTATAGATAATAAAAGTAGAAAGAAATACAAGGAACGATTAAACGTAACAGCCACACCAATGGAGCAAACACCTACTAAAATCAGTATATGTTCTACAAATTTGGTTTGTATGTGTGTTTTTTTAATAGTAGTTTAATAAATTGTATATTTTGAAATGTTTGATAAAAATGTCCATTTATTGTTGAGTTTTTTGTCAAGTTTTTGGTGATTTCGAGATTTTCAAAATTTTAGGCCGACCGAGATATTGTTGAGTCCAGGTTTTCCAACTTTGGATACAACCACTCAGACACAAACGTAAGAATGATAGCTCCTGCAATTACCAAAAACTCTAATAGTACACATATACATGCTTACGTACTTATACACATATTTACACACGTATATGTGTATATATATAGATATTTATAAATGCACATATTTGTACATATATACATATATTTAGAAGGAATGAACAAATAAATATGAAATACAAAAGAAGAGTATAAACCTCCCCCACAAAGTAGAATGGCAATGTACACTCGTAGGCTTCTTAGTTGGGTCCACATTTGCATCAGAACTAGCTTGTGCATAAGCGGAAGCATCGTCAATGGGAGAGGGCTTTGGCACAGGAGGCTGCCACAAGGGTGGAGAGTTTGTCTTCAGGGCTTGTGTCTCTTGCCACTTTAGCCTGTATTGGAGTACCATCAAGACTTATGCCAAAAAGGTCCAAGTGCTCATCTCTCCTTCGTAAGAGTTGCCTTTGATTACAACTCTGCAAATGTCCTGCCATTCCTTGCTGCACACTCAAGTGTTATCTGATGCAATAATATCTACCCAACCTACACTTGCCCCATTTCAGGATGACTGTGCTAGCTTCCTTGATGTTCTAAAAGCTACTACAGTTGATTGGAGGTCTTTTCCTTTATTTTTAAGAGGAAGTTTGAGCAGGGCCCTATCTTGAAGTTTGGGCATCATATATCTCCTCTGTCAGATTCTCTTTATGTGTCCATCTTTGTAGTGGAGTAATTTTTGGCTTCTCTTAGTTTGTCTCCACCCCTTTCGTAGAGGGTGGTGGGGAATCTTCTTCATTTGCACCTCCTCATGGGTCTTTTGCAAGCTACAAGGCTTGCATTTTTTACGCAGAGGATATTTTGACGTTGACGAAAATCTTCACACGATCCCTCTCACTTGCCATAGTTGAGCTGTTGGATGATAATGTCGAGCCCGCTTCATACATGGCTCTTGCTGGCGGTGGGGTGCTTGAGACTACTATTGCGATGTGTCATTGCAATTTGGACCTCCTTCCCCATTGATCAATATTGGGAGGGTGGCGATCTGTTGATATATGGTCTTTGAGGGCTGTGTTTGCTTCTTCATCTTTAGGTTAGAGTGTATTTGCTTGTGATCTCTAGTGCCTATCTTTCCATGTTTTTCCCTCTCAGAGGACCCTTGTACTTCATTGATTTTTGGAAATAGGAAGTTTTCTGGTGTGCACTTATTTTTTGTCATCTTATTCTTCTATTTGTCATGTCTTTGATTTTTCAACATTTGGGGATGATACAAAGTGTTGGGGATTTAGCAATCCTTCCATGTTGACCCAAATTTTTGCTTTCCTTTGTCTTCATGTGCTATTCTTTAGATCCAAACCATGGTTGGAAGTGATGAAATATACCCTAAAATCATGTATCCTTGCTCTTTTGGGTTTTGATGTTATTCCATTGAATCCCTTGTTTTGTGTAGAGGTTGTGGAAATTGTGTCACCCATATAAAAGTGACATTTCATGGCAACGTCTCATATGGTTACATGCTACAATTTCTTGTCTCATTGGAATGTCTTTTACCTCCTACTGAGCAATGTAGTCCATTCGAGGGGGGTTTGTTTCATCTGTGTCTGATTTGGGTTTTACCTAACGATTGTGATGTCTCTAGACGTTCTTGCAAAATTTTCAAAAGTCGATCTCAGTGTCTTCCTTTGTGGGTGCCAATTCACTATCTTATGTCTTGATCTTACACTATAGTACATCTATCTAGCTTAATGCCACACACACTGACATGATCTTAAGTCGCCATACCACATGCTTATCTAGCTTACACTGTGTCAACGAATGTGTCTAAGTTGCCCTATTACATGGCTATCTAGCATTCGTTATGCATATTGGTGCACTATTAGAAGCCTTCCTGTTACATGTCTATCTAGCATTTGTTATGCATGTTAGAGCGCTATCAAAATCACCTTATCGTATGGCTATGTGGCATAACGCAACTTGCCACCCATATCGACATACCATTGATTGTTTTGTGTCTATAGGTTTTTTCATCATCATCTAGCACACTCATCTACAACTTGTGTTTTGGATGCAACTCAACAATTGTCAGGGTTTTCGAGCTAGGGGCAACCCCATGTAACAAAATCCTCATAGGTAAGTTTGGTAAGTTGTTTCTTACTTTTGTTTACATCTCTTTCTGTGCTATGATATGCTCGCTAAAGTGGGGGCAAAATATAATGGCTTAAATTTGCCCTGTTGTGTGAATTACCATTTAGCATCGCCCTCACCTTAGCCTAAGACCCAAAATCCACATTATCTACTTGCATCTGCTTAGTATGCCCTCTCACCAGTCATGTCAGAATCTTGGCTACATGGCCTATCAGGCATAAGATGCGTATGCGTTGCAGAGACATTTGCGTGACACACTCTTCTCTGCAAATTTGTAGACGTACAATGTCCTTGAAGCATTACGAATTGCCAACTTGCAGAACATAACATCTGAATCTACTGCCCATCGATGCCAAAATTCGAATTTTGTCATTATAGTTCCATGATTCTAGGGACTCTCTCTTGGCAATCTACAATTTCTTGGCTCGATTTTTTCCGTGTTCTTGAGTTCTTGATCATATTGACATTACAATAGTCTCATTGTCTTTGTCACTAGTCTTCCATCTCTTCGAGGGATTCTCTTTGCTTCATTTACTTGTGTATTTTGAGCATATCAATATTATCTTGATCATTTTCATGACATCCTACTATTGTATGTCTTTTATTTACAATTATCTATCACCGTTTCTCGTGTCTATTGGCTAATGTGGAGGTGGAAACACCAAAGTAGGGATTTGACTGAGTCAGGTCTCCAAACAACCACCCCAACACATTTTGTTGTTTCGATATGTGCAGGTTCATAGAAGTACGAGCTCAAAACATTAACTCCATTGACTGTCAAGTCTTGTGTTACTGCCCCTCTCTTTCATTTATCTATATTCTCATCATATAATAGTAATACTTGTTATCATGTTAATGTATTGCTTTCCTTTTAGCCTATTTCTCTAGTTTCTGTTAGTTTAATTCGATTTCTGTAACTGTCTCCATACTTTGTCCGTACAGGACACTAGCATGCTGCACTGTTGTCTGTGACTTGTGCTAGCGTCCAGGGCAGTGAATGTGTAGAGCTCAGTGTTTCTTTGCCATACTTAGCTCTTTCGCTTTCTGTGATTCAAATATCACTATCTATTACTTTACTTCAGTTATTAGCATTTATCTTCGTTCAGTACATGTTTAATCCAAGTTACGTTTTAAACACTTCAAATTAAGTAAAACTCTGTACAAGAAAGACTATATTTGACCTCCCTAGCTCTGTGTGCTAGTTGAAGTGAGGTGGTGCAAGGGAAGATTCATCCTTTGAGACATTAACTGGTCTCTAGGTTAGTGTACATTTCCTTCTCCATAGGACTAATCAGTGATAAGGTTATCAACATGATATTATGATAATTGTTTAATGACTACATGTAAGGCATGGATTGTATACGCTTGATGCATAAAGTGTGAAATATACACATCAATACACTAAAGATGTGAAGCATATATAAATACACGTAGTACATAAGCATGAATTTATGCAAGTCATGAAGCATACAAAAAACATCAGTATTGCATAAAGCTTGAATTATACACATGAATTCACTGAAGTCATGAAGCATATGCAAATGCGTGTAGCATGTAGAGCATGAACGGTACACATGAATATACACAACAAATATACAAATGGTATGAATAATACATGTGAATACATGCACTAAATATATCTACAGAAAAACACTTAAGGCATGAAGTGTACACATGAATACATGTAAAGCATGATTAATACATAATGCATGAAGCGATATACACATAAGGTATGAAGTATAAATGTTAGGCACAAAGCAATAAATACTTGTCAAACATTTAAGGCATGACACAATACGCTTAAATACATGTCACACATGAAGCAGTACATAGATACATGCCAAACATGTAAGGTATGCAACAATACAACAAATATACGTTAGACATTTAAGGCATGAAGCAATAGGTAAACACATGTCAAACATGTAAGCTACGAAGCTAAATATGTGTCAGACATGTTAAGGCATGGAGCATTCACGAAGGCACAAAGCATACATGAGGAATTTTATCACAGATTAAACATGCTGAAGTCCATCAATCATGAAGCAAAAAAGGGCATACATGTGAAGAGTATGCATATGGAGTAAGAATGCTTATATTAGACATACAGTATTTATATCTCATTAAATCATGTGACATTGGATCTGAATTCCGCAATCATCAACTAAGAACCACATACATAGATACATACATACTTATAGTTCCAACCACTAGGCTTAGACAAGAACACATCACATTCATATAATATCTCTAAGATTATAAAAACACATTAAGATTGGGAGGAAGAAACACGATAGTTGTGTCCAAAGCAATATCCACACAAAGCCTAAGAGTGCATTGGAACTGGAGCCCTCTTGGCCTGTGGCAGACAACATGGACATCCACTAGGGTGACCTACTGAGTGGGGTGCTTGTACCTTCTATCCCTAACCATGCCTAGTTCCCCCAAAGACAAGGCATTGCAGAATCGGAGAGGAGATTGCAAACAAAGTTTCTTGGTTGTTCTATCTATGCCCAAAGTGAATTGATATCAAAGCCCTCTTGGCCCTAGGAGCCAGTAGGATGTCATCCCTAGGGTGGCCTGCTAAGATAACCATCTTAGAGCTCCCCTCTTGGACCACTGATCCTTCGTACAAGATGGATTTTAGATATTTTCATTATCAGGCATATGTACTGAACATTTCATTATATGAATGAACATGCATAAGAGATAGTTATTGTAAAAATGCATAAATTCAGTATATACCACAAGCTAGTTGTGAGATTATTGAATGCTGAGAACAACTGGTATGAAGAGGGTATCAGACTGCTGCTTTCAAGCCAGGCCTGAATATTAATCACAACAGGCGATACTTGATGTATTTCAAGGTTGCACTGGGACGGGTGTACTTGGATGCTTTGGGTACGGGTATGACCATTTTTTGAAATAGGGGATCAGAGTACTTACGCCAATTTATTTTAAATATATTTTATAGAAAATCTAAAAACGAGTCGTGACTATCAATTTTCAAAACAAGAACAGTAATGAAGTTTGCAGACTTAATGTATTATTTTCAATTTCAGACTTGTAATATGTTTGTAATAATATATGCATAACAGATTGTAGTAATAATGTATTATTTTCAATTTCAGATTAGTAGTATGTTTGTATTATTTTCAATTTTAGATGCATAACAGAGAAGGAAAACTTTAAATATGAACAAGAAGACTATAAATCATATAACAATGACATATTGCAAATGATAAACTTCTGACTTGAACAGTGATAAAGTTTACTGTCAGTGAAAATTAATATTGTATCAAAGTTTCAAACTGATTACATATTGAATTAAGCTTGATAAACAGCAAGCTGATATGCAAAACAAAAACTGAAACAAATTTCAAATTTTTTAATCAAGTTCCTCAGCTGTGATGCTCTCCACTGAGTACTGACTATCGGTTACTTGGGTACATGTACCAGTACCCGGTACGTATCCTAGGGGTATGGGTATGAGTACCCATGCAACTATGACGCATTTGCTGATAGATTTTTGGAGTTTCATTCACTCTTAAGCTTCTTTGCTTCCTTTATTGGAATGCTTATTGTTTGATCTGCTGATTCAACGTCTTCTGTGTTCATTCTTTTGCTATGTGATTGGCTGGGGCTGATGACTGGTAAAGACTTTTGATTGAAAAATCACTAACTCTTGCATCAAGGCAATTTTCCATTATGCTGTGTTTGTACCTTATGATATGGTTGATGTCTAAATCTTCAGTGCCCACTTGGAATGATCATTTCTTCAACTTATACTTCCTTAACCCACTGAAGGGTTGTACCCCTTAGAGGGTTTCTTAAGAGTGGAGTCTTTTCAAGCATATTTGTATATTTTAATTATTGTTTTATTTATGTCAGATTGCTACCTTAAATCATATAACTGCTTACAATCGCTGCTTTTGTCTTTATTGCTGCTAACATTTGAACAATGATCACTGTTTATATGCATTTCTGTTCAGGCCATCTTCCACTAGTAATGCTTTCATCTGTGATTGATGTCAGGGGCATAACAGACACAATGTTGCAGCTATTCCTCATACTATGCCACATCCAATTTGAAATTGTCAGAATTAGCAGCAGTCAGAGGCTGAAATTTAAGATCCAAATTCTCTTTGTTGTCAGTGCCCTTAACAGACAGCCTTAATTTGGTTTTGTGTAGTTGAAACAACAGTTCTTTGAAATTGCCAATTTCTGTCCTTAAAATAGAAAATATTTTTGGCAAATTTTGAAAAGTTAGTGTCCACCTCTATAGGTAAAACAGAAAGAGGATCACTAGAAAAAATATGGGGTTTAAAACTTTAAACTGTTGAAGCAAATGTCTTTCTCGGCGATAAGTCAGTGAGCCAGAAGATACATATATTCCAGTTGGCAGGATGTTATCATAAAATAAGAGAAAAATATCAGGAGCACAAAAATACAGGGAAAAAAGAAGAAGAGAGAAATTAATGTTTTTTAAACCATACTAATTGCATAGAGAATGGAACAATGAAAGTAAGAAAGATTGTGCACAATGAACAAACAAGATTATAATGCATACTTCATGGTATAGTACTACATAGTTTGGATCTGAAAGTTCAAACCCTCAAAATCAATTGTACACTATAAAGTACAAACTACAGATGTTAAGCAACAAAGTAACACAAGTACACAAAGAAAGTGATCATCTATGTGGTTGCAATTCCTGATGTTTTGCAGTTCCTTTAGCAATATCAATAGAGCGATCCTGACTTCTTAATTTGAAGTATCCTGCACGAGCTTCACATTTGTGGTTCCAACAAGTAAGGGTACTGGTCCAAAGAGGATTTTTTTGTTTTTCAGTTGTCTTCACTTTCCTTGGTCAACATGTTTTCCTAGATGGAGACCAAAGAGGCCTTGAGAATTTCAGGATCCTTGGTGATATTGCCACAACTGCTTCATGCTTGAGATGTAGTTAATCTGTCTCCTCATTTTACACTTATAGGCGATGTGGAAGAATCTTGTATTTCTATCCCCCTTCTTGAGCTATTTGATCTTGAATTTCTGTTTCATAACATCTCCCCACATTTCTAAATATCATGCAACTGGGTGTCTACCTCTTTTCTTCTTATCAAGACTATATTGTCATGGAGAGCTTGGATTTCTACCATTCTGCTCTCTAACCCAGTAATTTTGTTGGACAGTTTTTGGAGTCATTGCAATGCTATTCCTTAAGTTTAGTTTAAAAGCTTTTAGCTTCCTGCCAAAGACATACATCGTAGTACCAAAATAAGCATCTCGATTTTTCCAAAAAGTAGAAACTTCCTCTGTAAAATCAGGGTTCTCCAGTCACATATTTTAAAATCTGAACAGAACACTTTCAGCAAAATTATCAGAAATATGGGCCACTCGTCAAATCCAAGTTCAGGGAGGACCTCAGATTTGAAGTCTATCTTATTCTCTTTCCATGAAGTATAGGCCGAATCTATTAATCCAGCCAGGGTTTGATCTCTACCCTTTCTTGCATTGGTCCAGCTGTACCCACCCTTCCAGGGACTGATAACCCAAAGATCACTGTCCTCCTAAAAATAGGAAACCAACATTGTTACTCATGTTTTGGGAGCTTCCTTGGTTTTCAAAGGAATCAATTTTGATATGGAAATCCTCTGCCATAATCAACTTTGCCTTCTCCAAGCTTCATGAAATACTTGATTTTGTTCCAACATATATCCTTATTTTGGTTGGTTTTTGGGAGGCATGATAATTGAACATGGCGAAACTGAGATGAGTATTAGTACCAAGTTATTGTCCAACTATCCAGAAGCAGTTGGAAGGAGTCTCCGGTGAAATTATATCTTGGCAGATCAAATGATAGTCAAACTTCCAGAAGAGTGTCGGCCCACTTTACTGATTATCCCCATTTAGTAACATCCTGTCAAATACCCCCACAGTGGATGTTTTGGAGAAATAAATTAAAACCAACAAATAAATAAAATAACAGTCAGAATGAATTTAATGTGGTAGGAAGCTATGTTATAGGCAATGCTGTGCAAATATTAATGCTGGTATGGTACCAGCACTGGCATCCATAATTGACAGAGACTGGTTATCAAGGAGATGGGATTGTATGTTTTAAGGGAGATGACATCTTTGTGAGGTATCCAGTTGAACAGATTATATGCGTTGCTTGAGCATCCACACCATCATTAGGCTTCGATGGGTGTTCATGCCTAATATTGGGCCCCCATTTTATCACAGCCATGGCGGACGTAGGTAAAGGTTATTGAATCTGGCTTAATCTTGCTGGTTGCAATTTGCTTAGAAGTTTCTAAAGCTTTTTTGATCAGATCCATTATCTGTAAATCTTGCAATCACTGCATCCTTTTAGACGATATCTCTGTGAGGCATATGACAATCATGGCACGCCTGCCGGTGGCACATAAATGTATGCACTGTGTGCATAACAATGCAAATTGCAATTTGTTAAAAGTTTCTAAAGCCTTTTCATCAAATCTATTTTTGCTGCAAATCTTGCGATCATTGCACTCCCTAAGTTGACATCTCTTTCAAGCAAGCTATCAAACAGTTCTCGCCTTGCTTGTGCTTCAACATTTTGCTTACTTATTTACCAGAGCATACCCTGTTTTGGTGGGTGCAGAAAAGAGAGAGCTCAAATTTAGTACTTGAGCTCATGTTATAGTTTGATTTTTATGGTATTTTACTGCTCTTAAACTGCCCAAAAATTGGCTTTTATGGAGGTTAAGGACCAATCTTCTCTCTGTCTGTACCTCTCTCATCTTACCACACACAGTTCAGCCCTTTTTCTTCATTTTCTCATACAAATTTTCTCCTTCCTCACTCTTTCCCCTCTTCATGCCAGGATTTAAAGATTGCCATCACAAAACAAGGGTTTGCTAGGATGTAAAGATTACCCTGCATGTTTTTTTAAAAATTCCACGCACCTACCATTTGAGTGGCATAAGGATCAGGGATGCCTTTGCTGCTAATGGTGAGATCAGGAATGCTTGTTCTAACGTTTCAGTTGGCTTCCAGGAAGAAAGCTCAAGAAACTTCTATGTAGCCTTGGAGGGGTGGCACTAGATAAAAGGTGGTGTATGGCTTGAGAGGATGAGATAACCCAGAGGCCATGTTAAAGTGAAGGATGTTGGACCTGTTAGGAATAAGGTGTCTCAACCTTGTATAATTCCTATTCTTATTATTTGTTTTGTAAAATGTATTTCTTGCAAATAATGTTGATGTGTCGAGATCTTGAATTGTGTGTAAGGAGATCATGACTAAAACGGTTATGACAGATTCCTATGACACGTAAGAGCTATGTTAGGAAGATTCAATGACAGGTGAAGACATGTGGCAACTAAGATATTTGGGGTTCCTATTTTCTCGGAGAATGGTAAAACCCTAATACGGTTTACCTTTTGGGAGTAGCCCTAAAGTGAAGCGCATGTTATAAGCGTTTTTAGGGTTTGCGAAGAGATGTGATGCGAAAAAGGTGTATTGTTGGTACTGCGAGTAGCTACTGGAGTCTTCTGTTGTTAATGTTGAACTTGCATTGCAAGTGTATTGTAACCTCGTGTTGAAGATAATACATTGTGCAGGTTCTGAAGGGGTGGGGTTGTTTTACCGAAAGGTTTTTCCCCACCGGCAAATCCTTGTGTTATGTGTTCCTTTCTCTGTCTATTTTCTGTATGCATGTTTGGCTGCAATATTGTTGTTTACATGATATTGAATCTGTAAGTGCAGAAGATTTTAATAGGATTTGCATCATACTTTCCTTATGAGATTAGTGTAGGAAGCTGTTTCCGCACCTGAATTTCCTTACAGGACCAGATAGATCTGAATGGCATGGTAGAGGAGACAATCATTGGTACATATAAACAGCAATTTCATATGGGTAAATGTTTCTATGTTTTGCTATGACAGATTCCTATGACACGTAAGAGCTATGTTAGGAAGATTCAATGACAGGTGAAGACATGTGGCAACTAAGATATTTGGGGTTCCTATTTTCTCGGAGAATGGTAAAACCCTAATACGGTTTACCTTTTGGGAGTAGCCCTAAAGTGAAGCGCATGTTATAAGCGTTTTTAGGGTTTGCGAAGAGATGTGATGCGAAAAAGGTGTATTGTTGGTACTGCGAGTAGCTAATGGAGTCTTCTGTTGTTGATGTTGAACTTGCATTGCAAGTGTATTGTAACCTCGTGTTGAAGATAATACATTGTGCAGGTTCTGAAGGGGTGGGGTTGTTTTACCGAAAGGTTTTTCCCCACCGGCAAATCCTTGTGTTATGTGTTCCTTTCTCTGTCTATTTTCTGTATGCATGTTTGGCTGCAATATTGTTGTTTACATGATATTGAATCTGTAAGTGTAGAAGATTTTAATAGGATTTGCATCATACTTTCCTTATGAGATTAGTGTAGGAAGCTGTTTCCGCACCTGAATTTCCTTACAGGACCAGATAGATCTGAATGGCATGGTAGGGGAGACAATCATTGGTACATATAAACAGCAATTTCATATGGGTAAATGTTTCTATGTTTTGCAATGCGATAATACCTTTGCAACATTTCTCTTATATAATTTTTTAATTATAAAAAACGAAATCCCTTGTAGTTATGCCTCATTGAACTGAGATATTTGTACAAACTGAGCTTAGCATAAACAAACATTGTGCATGCAACGAAAGCTATAGAACTTTTTGTCCTTCACAGGGAAATATTATCATATAATAATTAATGGGCCGCCTTTAAGAGTACTATTATTATTATCACTTGTACATCTTGATACGATGACTTAACAAATATAGTGTTTTAATTACATGCGTAAATGACGTTTCTCTGTTTTGCAATGCCATAATACCTCTGCAGCATTTCCTTTATTTTTATTTTCGTTTTATAAAAACAAAATCCCTTATGCCTTATTGGACTGAGATATTTGTAGAAACTGAGCTTAGCATAAAGAAACATTGAGCATGCAATGAAAGCTATAGAACTTTTTTGTACTTCATAGGAATAATCATTTCACCCACCTCTATTTTAGATGTGAAGATTCGATGATTCATTTCCAGCAGGCTAAAAATAATTTAGAGAAAGAACTTGTGGAGCCAGTATAACCGGCAATTTCTTATGGGTAAATGTTTCTATGTTTTGCAATGGCATAATACTACTGCAACATTTCTCTTATTGTATTTTCCTTTTATGAAAATAAAATCCCTTATAGTTATACCTCATTGAACTGAGATATTTGTACAAATTGAGGTTAGCATAAACAACATTGTGCATGCAATGAAAGCTATAGAACATTTTGTACTTCACAGGGAAATATTAGTATATAACAATTTATGGGTGTTATGGTAAATCGATGTTGCTGTAGTTTTATTAAACAAAGGAGATGAAAGCTCCTTAAATAGATTTACAAAGACAATGTTTGTAAAAGAAACAATCGTGAACTAAAGATGGAAATAGAAACTACCTAATAAACTAAATACTAACTAAGATGACCATTAAAGAAACATTATAATATTCTAATACCCTTCTCATTGGTCATTGTCTAACTGCTGTCTTTTGGTCACAAATTCTTTAAAACAATTTATTACTGCTAAGAGCCCCCTTGGATCTGAAAAATGTTAATGACCAAGAAGCCAAAATCCATCTAGAAAATAACAGAGAAGGATGTCCCCTTCTTTAGAATGCTTTGCAACAAGAGACAAGAGTCTGACACAAAACATTTGACTAGAAATCATCACAAAATATCCAACCTGATGTTGGATAACAAAACTTCTCTTCCCTAGAGAGAGAGCCAAACACTGAGAAAAACTATCACGATTTTGAAGAAAAATTGACAAACCCTCCAAACTTTGCAGGTGAGCATGATGCCCCAAAGTGGATTGCAAATGGACATGATTCTGTTTAGCAAAAAAATCGGAAAAATCGAACATGATTTTCGAGATGAATAATTGATCAAAACCCAACATTATTTTTGAGGTGAAAAATCAATCAAAACCAGACAATTCAAAGCTTTGTTTTTGTATTTAGGAAAAACGATAAAACCCACCAGATAATTTTGGAGGAAAAAATTATAAACTCACAAGGAATCCCACTCAACTTTGTGAATTACAGAATCAGAAATTTTTTGAGGGAAAAAACTATGAAAGCCCATGAGAATTTTTTTGAAGGGAAAAATTTATGAAAACCCATTAAATATTTTTATAGGGCGGCAAAACACAACACAAGACTTTGCATGGTAAACTAGCGCATGCAAGCACATGCAACAAACATGAAAGCACATGCAACAAATATGGAAGTACATGCAACCCTAAAAAAACACTAAGAACAACTAGTAGGATTTTGAGGAAAAATCGACAAACTCTCCAAACTTTGCAAATGAGCATGATGCCCCAAAACGGATTGCCAAAAAAAGCAATTCTTTTTAGGAGAAAAAGCGAAAAAACCAAACATGATTTTTGAGGTGAAAAATTAATCAAAACCCAACATGATTTTTGAGGTGAAAAATCATTAAAACCAGACAATACAAAGCTTTTTTTTTTATTTAGGAAAAATGATAAAACCCACTAGATAATTTTGGAGTAAAAAATTATAAACCCACAAAAGAATCCCACACAACTTTGTGAATTATATAATAATAATTTTTTTGAAGGAAAAATGAAAACTCATCATTTTTTTTTATGAAAATCCATCAAATATTTTTAAGGGCAGCAAAACACAAGACTTCACATGGTAAACCAGCGCATGCAACAAACATGCAAGCACGTGCAAGTACATGCAACCCTAAAAAAGCAAAGACTTGGTGTAGCTAAAAAATCGCTGGATCAAAACCCTTAACCAGGCTTGCGATTTCTAGTAAAAAGTCCTCAAAGACAACCACAAAAGTTTCATAAATTACCTCGAGCGATATTTATTTCTAAAAGTCGAAAAGCAAATTTCTGGAAAAAATTCCAGAACAAAAGAGACTCGAATTTTTCTTAAAAAAATTGCCAAATTTTATGAAATTCCATCGACCTGTTCTGATACCATGTTATGGTAAATTGATGTTGCTGTAGTTGTATTAAACAAAGGAGATGAAACCTCTTTATATAGATTTACAAAGACAATGTTTCTAAAAGAAACAATCGTGAACTAAAGATAGAAATAGAAACTACCTAATAAACTAAATACTAACTAAGATGACCATTAAAGAGACATTATAATATTCTAATAATGGATTGTCTTTAAGAGTACTATTATTATTATTATCATGAGCACATCTTGATATGACGACTTAACAGATATCATTTTTAATATTTAGTACGGTGTTCATATTACTTCCATGTAAAGCAAATTCACCCTTTACTAAGGTGAGCCTCTTTATAGTTGAATAATGCACTATAATATACATGGCACACTTACCTTGAAGACAATAACTTTTAAGATCAAGACAATGCTATATCATGTGAAATTATACTTAATAAAACCAAGTATAAGTTTAGTCGATGAGTTTTGAACATGAGTTCTTTATATCCAATTATCATATTAAATAATCTTATAATGGGTTGGCTATTCTACCATATTGATATCCACAATTAAAGAACGATTTACTTATAGATTTTAAGTGCTAAAGTTTATGTAGTCCAAAAACCAAGCTATTATAAGAAGAATGAGTTACACCATAAGGAAGAGGAAAGTAGAATGATAAGAATATTTTTATCACTAATATTATGGAGTGTACCTAATATGAAGACACTATCCTAGTGTTGCCACTTGTATTGAATGTGACTCGAATAGTAATAATTCTTAACACATTTGGAAACATTGACATGTCTTTCGAGGATCAAAATGAATTTATATATCTTTATTAGGATGATGTCATATATTTTATGGGACTCAATATGATTGAACCATATTGAAGTGGGACCCTACCCAAAGCCTTGAGGATTTTTGCATTGGTCTTGCTTTATATCAACATTATGACTACATGATATTTATTGACCTCTTAAGAACAATAATTTTGATAAGAGAATCATCATGGAATATATACAATGATGGTAAAATTGTGTAAGAATCATTTCTAAGGATACACCTAGATTGTCATACCTATGACATTCTAAATACTTGTGATATTGAAAATATTAGTAGAATGTTCTATTTTTGGAGATATTGGGATGCACATAACTATGGAGCATTTAGACATTATATTGAAGTGGCAATAGGTGTGATAAGTAACTTTAATGACATTTTACGTTCTTAGCTTAATGTACATATGATACAAGTATACAATGGTATTTAAACATTGGGATTAGGATTTTATGGCTACAAATTTGTTTTATCAACCCCTTGAGTATAAGAACCTAAATTAAACCTATCATTTGACTTGCCAATGGAAATACTTTCCCATGGGATTTGTGTGAACCGAGGTGAATTCGGGTTGAGAAATCAACCCAACCCATTGAGAACTAGTATGTAGGTGTCCTTTGAGAAGCCTTGTGAGGAGAAGCATGTGTAACTTAAGACCTTTTTGGAAGCAGGAACATAGGTGGTCCCTAGGGGAAGGATATCCTTGAGACCTCAAGTTTGTAGGGGAAGGGTCAAGGGGGGAATAACTCTAGGTATTGGGTTTGTTCCGAATTTATTTGACCTTCCCTCTTTTGTAGGCTTTAAAGGAGACCGTCTTGTATTGATTCTGTGTTTGTGAAGCTTTACCCTTGCCTTACATGAATCTATGTATACACTCCTAAATTAGTCGATTGTGTTTTACTTATTTATTTGTTTAGCTCTATGTTATTTGTAACTCTTACAATTGTGAACCACTAGGATTTTTATGCAGTGACAAGCAATCACTGGATAATGCCAATAATTGATGTTTGGGCTACTACAAAGGACTGGTCGACATTCGTGAAGCTACCAAGACTACCTAGATATGATATGATAACATTTAGCAATTTTTCATTGGATCGTACTGATAGCGGATGCTTATTTATTTTTTATTTTTTAGGTTGTAGGAATTGGGTATAGAACCCCCTTTAAATTGTAGTGTGCCTGGATAGACTTTTTAATGTGGATAAATTTATTTGACCTTCTCTCTTTTGTAGGATTTAAAGGAGACCATCTTGTATTGATTCTATGTTTGTTATGTGTTTGTATAGCTTTACCCTTGCCTTACATGAATCTATGTATACAGTCCTAAATCAATCAATTGAGTTTTACTTATTTATTTGTTTAGCACTATGTTTCTTGTCACTCTCACAATTATGAACCATTGTGATATTTATGCGGTGACAAGCAATCATTGGATCATGCCAATGATCGATGTTTGGGCTACTACAAGGAATTAGTTGACATTCGTGAAGTTGCCAAGACTACCTAGGAATGATATGATAACATTTAGCAATTTTTCATTGGATTGTGCCGATAGCAGATGGTTATTTATTTTTTATTTTTTAAGTTGCAAGAATTGGGTAGAGCACCCCCTTTAAATTGCAGTTTGCCTAGATAAACTTTTTAATGTGACTAGTGATTCTGGAAGGACATGTCCTTTGGAACCACATGAGATAGGGGGAGACTAGACTTGGTGACTTTGTGTTTCATAATAGGAAACTCTGGCAAATTGAGCCAGGCCCTCATCCAAATTAATAATGCTTAGAGCTACTATGTATCTTTTGGATTAGACAACATTTACTTAGTTCATGGAGGTGAATGGTTTCTAGGGGCTATCCAGATTTGATACGATGATGGTTGTAGGGATATTTTCCTTACCATGTGTGAAGTAGTAATTGGAGCTAGTTGTGGCATCAAGAGGGTTCACTTGGGATTGTGAAGAAGATAGATGACAATATCACTAAGGTCACTAGGTGGTATATGACAAAATCTACTTCTTCTTGGTTGGATAGACTTATCGCTAGTGACCTTAGGCAATTGTAGTTGGAGTCCATTGGGCTAGGTTGGTCCACTGCTCATGGATATCCGTGGCATTGAGGATGGACCCACAGTGTAGTATGGGATGCATTGAGTCCTCTTTCAAGTTGATTGATGGTATGCCTGACCTTATTGGGTTGAGGACAAACCCCCGGTGTAGTTTGAGATACACCGAGTCCTCTTTCCAAGCATCTTCTTGTGCAAAACACTAGGAAAATGAATGAAACCCATGGTGTAGTCCACAAACTATCACTCCCTCTCTCTAGGATGCACTATGGATGGGCGGTGGTTAGCCATTGTACAAAGCCTATGACCATTTTATGCATTATGTCTGTATGAGCCATTAACTAATGTCTTTGTGATTCATTTATGAATTAGTCTTTATGTTATTCGCGATGCTTCTATAAGCCTGTCACTTGTGCCTTTATGATTCTTTTATGAGCCACTTACTATCATCTTAAGCTGTATGTGGGAACTACTCACCATGTTTGTGATGGATGCTAAAGCTGACCATCTTATGCACACATGATGTTTATGTGCTAGTCTTTTGCATATATGTGATGTATGCTCGAGTTATTAATTGGTGATTTGTGAGATGACCTCTGTGTGCATGTGTACATTGACATAACCAATGATGGTGATGATAGATATAGAACCGACACTTGATGTGTAAAAACCCCTAGTTGGCTCCCAATTCAAATCTTGATGAACATATTATTGTTTCAAAGTTTTCTAATTTTTTGATCATATATCTGCTCTTTAAATATTTAGACGATAAATTGCAAAAGAATTAACCTTTTCAAAACAGTGCTTGTAATTTATTAAATTGAAAAGACTTTCATATGTTATAGTAAGGGCAAATTACAATTAAATATTTCAGAACCTGTAGCTCGATTTCACAGCCCAAGGATGCATGCTGAAAACCATTTCTCCCAGTCTAGGCACAACCAACTGCATTAACAGATGTTCAGTCAAGAGTGATCGCAGCCCTGATGAATCAACCAGTATGGGCGTCTATGGATTGCTGATGGAAATTCGCCCCACCTGGGCGTTTGAACAAGTAGTTCGAATTGGGACTGAATTAGTCAAAAATCGTCCACTGAAAATGGATGCAAGCAGCTGATAATATGAGCAATTCCACCTACCAAAACAGCAGCCCCAATGACGTTAGGAATGTATTGCCCAGAATTGCAGAATTTTGTAGATGTTTCCAACCAAGAACACAGACCTTTCTTTATTAATTTAGTCAGCAAAACCAATGTAGAATCTCAGCATAAAACATCAACCTTCCACACCAGATATCTCCAAGCCAAAGTAGACACAGTAAGGAAAATATCTAACCAATAACAAATCCACTATACTTCAGCAGTGGAATGAAAACACTTCTCAGCTACAGTGATGAACAGGTGAGAAGTTAGGCAATCTTAGCTATACCTCAGCAGCTAAATTGCAAGTGCAGTTCTCAGAATTTCCAACCCTTATACATCAGCAAGGGCATACAATTCAGAACCCAGGGAAAAACCACAAAGGCACAAAAGAAAATATATTTTCAAGCTTGGTTTCCCAATGAAATGAGCTCTCATTTATAAGCTTTTGTCGGCCAAAGTTTCCTTAAAACTCCACTTCAGAAATTGTGGAAGTTTTCCAAAAGAACTCAATACTAGAAACTTTCCAACTTGCTTTTTAGAAATATCTCTTGAAGTCATTACTATAATAATATAAACATTATTATAGTAATGCAACACAATGATTAATAAATAAATAAGAGCTCATGCAATTTATTACTTTATTAACTGTAGGTCACGACCAATTGCTGAAGCCACCCACTGCACTGCCAAAAGTAGCAACTGGCAAGTCCACAATTGAGACCCCCCAAAACACCTCGTTAGCTCACAAGGGTCGCTATGATGAGCTAACTCCATCAATTGCATAGACTTGTCAAAATTAGGGACATTGCATGATGACAATGGGTACCATTAATTGTTATGGGACCAAGTTAATAGATTATACTTAATTAATAGTCATGTTTTAAAAAGAGATTGGACATCTCATCCCAAGGAGAGTACACTCTCTTTGTGTGAACAATGAAGCCTTTGACTTCCCACAAGAGGATACATAGGCATGATCATCAAGAGTGAACCCTTGAGGCTTAAGTCTGGGTCTAGGGATTATGGAAGTTTAGGACTATCAAGTAAAAATGTATATTATGATGTTGCCACCATGGTGAACCAGGAATTTTCGAATCCCTTTCTAATTAAATGGAAGATTCTTGGTTGATTAGGTTATTGATCGATGTTGAAGAAATAAAAAAATTATAGTAGTCAAGGGGTGGATTTTACTTATTTCCCTAGAAAACAACTAAGTTTTGAATTCCCTTGCATAGAGTTGACCTTTGTTTCTTGGGCTCAAGCCTTATATGCTATGACAAATACCAAGCATATGACGATATTAGAGACCTGCTATATGCAAAAATTCTAAATGGAGGATTCCAACTCCAAAAAAGCCATATCAACACTATTGATATTCCTCCAGGATGGTGATATGGTTGGATGAAAATTTTAGCTCTCAAACTGTTAGAAGCTACTAAACCTTTACATGAATTAAATGGAAACCAAGGAAGCATTTTACGAAAGAGTTTGTTTTCTAGACAATTTAGTTAAGTTGGCTCATGTTTGGGGTCAGTTTCACTGATTGACCAGTGAACCAGACCCCAAACATGAGCCAACTTAGCTAAATTGTCTAGAATATATAAGTATATATTATAATGTATAATGTGTATATATATATTATTATAGTATATTATATATGCATCAATGAATTTATAAAAAATCTTTAGGATTATGCTTACATTAATACATTATTATAATCTTTAAAACATTGGGGTCTATAGTTTTTAGACCATGTGTATGACAATTGCTAAGCAAAACTCCAGAGATCAATCATGGGTATGTTATAAATTGCTGAGGCTATTGGCTTGACTATTGATTGGAACAATAAACTTGGACATGGACTTGACTCAAATTGGGGCCCCGCTCGACCTTAAGCATGCGTCTAGATTCCCATTGCTGAACCTAGTAATGTAGCAGTTTACTATAATCCTTTTGAAGATTCTTTCCATTTTGTTAGATCCTCCTTTAGTTCTTCCAACCATAGAAAAGCTATAATGTGGTTGAAATAGAAGAACCTATTAATCAAGGTTTTAAATCCTTCCAGAAAAGATAAAGGACAAAGAAAAGGGGAAAAGAATAATTGAAGAAACACATCCTTTTTGTGGTATGGTACAAAGTCTTCCTAGAGAAGGCATACTTCAGAGGTATGAAGAAGGAGAAGTTTCTTTGCACAAGGATGGAAGACATCGTCCCTTATGAGTATCTTACATTTAGGAGATTGATTTGTGTCCATGTTCGGGTTTTCTTTCCAGCCCTCTAAACCTGAAAAAGGGAACCTTCCTTAGATTATAGACATATAAATGATATTCCTAGGCTCTGTGATCATTTGCAAGAAAATAAAGATGATCTGTGTAAAGATGACTTGTACATAAGATGATAAGAAGTATTTTAAATGCTATTCATAATAACATTCAAAAGGTAGGAAATTATTGTGATTTACTAAACATTACACCTCAACGTATTGACCTTCCACCCTACTCGTAGCACATTACCACCATACTAGTCAACACTGCCACTGTACTAATCAGCACATTGCCATTGTACCAGTCAGTACACTACCACCTGGCATCATCATTGCCACCAGACACTACCGATTGACACCGCCACATGAAATTGCCAATCAACTTCGCCACCTGACACTGCCATCCAATATTACCACCTGACACTGCCAACTGTTTCTCAACATTGCTAATTGATACTGCCACTTGACATTGCCAACTGACACCGTCACTCTACACTCAATAGGTAGGCCAATCCCAAAAGATCACTTCCCTCATATTGTTTCTGCCATACAATAGCAAGACAAACCTTTGCCACTAGATTTAGATTTTGACTCCGTGACTTCGGAATGCAATACAATGGTTATTGAAGATCAAAGACAAAATCATGCAAGTTGAGATCGAATGCCAAGGACAAGATAGAATCCATATTCTTAAAATGTAAATAACTAAGAGACGATAGATCTTTAGGAAGGAACTTTATATTAAATAAGGATAGCACTTTAAATTATATCCAATGGATCTTCAATATGACAATTTTGGACCAAGAGTCAGATATAGATTGGCTTTCAAATGAAATCTTTTATAGAATCAATGCATAAAATGAAATATCAGAATGATATCTCCAATGATAGACTAGGGTAGTTGTGAACCACTGAAACTACAAATGCAGATTAGGGAGGATCTTCCACCTCCGATACTGCGCACAAATTACCTTCATCCTTCAGCTTATGAAAATACAAAGAAGACTCAAATACAATCCATGATGATTCACAATGCCCACCATCTCCTAATAAAGGTCTCCAAGTGCCTGGAAAGTGATAATATGAATGGGTTAACAATACTTTATTAATTTATTATTTCAGCCCCCTTTATTTAATAATAAAATAAAATAATTAAATTGAATAATAAAATAAAATAATTACAAATCCTTGTCGACCAGAGATTGCTTGTCTTCAAGCAATCCGCTTTCAAATCGATTGCCCATAGTGAAGCTCTAAAATCCCAAATCAAGTGCGGATGATGGTAGTTGTATCAACTGACAACTCCATCCTAAACACAATTGGATGTAGTCAAGACGAGTGTATCGCCATCAAGCTTCCACTGTGCCACTTTGATATAAACATTGCCATGCCGAAAACCACTAGGATCCGAAAAGAGCCAATCATAAAACACGATCGAAGGATAAATCTATACCAGACCAATTGTGAGCTTTGCCCATGAAAAGGATTACTGGTAGTGTCCACATCTTCATGTTCCTGATTGATCAATGTTGGCTTCCAAAAAAGTTGCGTGAAAGTATCCTCTTCAACCTTTCTTTTGTCATGTAGGCTTAGGTTTTCTCCACTTGTAGATGCAGCAATAGATTCTTGCATATCCTCATGTGACTTCATTGTCGTCATCAATTTTATTGCCATCACCAACCTGCTTAGCCTTGTGCAACTGAGATGTCAAATTTTCTTTGTAGTGCTTGAATAAACTATTGACCAATCTACATGCCACAATAGAAGGGATGCATTCTTGATTATAAACAACCCATAGCATTGTTATGACAAGTTGGGAAATTATATTCATCTCCTCAATACATGAAACCATAATATTCTCCATGATAGAGAAAGTCTTATTACCATAGTGCTCCTTTATGGTGACCAAAAAGTGATGAAACATATCATGGATCAAATCTTGCAATCCTAGATCAAAGAGGAGAGTACTTTGATATTTGCACAAATGACCGCGTATTTTCAACCTTCTAGCAAGCAGATCCCTACTGATGTCCTCAAGGCTATGAAAGATGTCATAATCAACTGCAATATCTCTATTAGGGTGTCATCATCATAAGGTGCTCAAGGAGTCGAGATTCTCAAAATCTCTCCTTGTCTCGCTGCAACTACTAACTTGATTTCTATCATGGTGTCTCAATAAATAGGGTTGTCTTAATGCGGCCACAATCAGAGCAAGGGTCCTCTATTTAAATCTTGAAGGTGATTGGCTCACCTTGCTCAAACATGCTTCCAATATGTCTTATAAAATATCAACATTGTCACTAAGCTCATCACCAATCTTCTATAGTGCATTCAACCACCACTATCCATCACTCGACGCCATATCTCCTCACACAGGCTGGCAAGATCACCAACTCTGATACCGCTGTGATGTACCGAACGACACACTTGAATGGTATAGACCTTCTACCCTACTCGGTAGCACATTCACCCTACCAATGAGCATTGCCATCGGACTAGTCAACACAGTGCAATTGTACTAGTTGGGACATTGCCACCCGCCATCACCACCCGACATTGCCACCTGACACTGCCAATCAGTGTCGCCACTTGACATTGCTAACCAACAATGCCACCTGACGTTGCCAACTGAATCACCACCCGATATGGCCACTCGACATGGCCACCCAACACTGTCAACCGACACTACTACGCGACATTGCCAACCAACATTGCCACTCGACACTGTCAACCGCCTTCACCACTTAACACTCAACACGCACGGCAATCTCAAGATCACTTTCCTCTCTCGAATTGTTTTTGCTGTATGACAACAAGAAAAATCTCCACCACTAGATTTGGATCTCGACCCCTCGACTTCGGAATGCAATGCAAATGATTATTGAAGATCAAACATGGAATCATGCAATTTGAAATTGAATTGCCAAGGATAGGAAATAACTTTTTTTCGTAAAATATGAATAACTAACAACATATAGATCTTCAGGAAGGAACGTTGAATTAAATAATGCTAACACTAGGGATTATATCCAATAGATCTTCATTATGATAATTTCAGACCAAGAGTCAAATACAGATTGGTCTTCGAATGAAGACTTTTACAAATTTAACGCATATAATGAAATGTTGGAACACTATTTTCAACAACAACTAGGGTGGCTACGAACCATTGAAACAACAAATGTAGACTAGGGAGGATCTTCCACCTTTGAAACTACGCACGAGCTACGGTCAACCTTCCACCTACACAAATACTAAGAAGAGAAGAGTCAAATACGATCCATGATGATTTGCAATGCCCTGCCATCTCCTTATAGAAGTCTCCAAGTGCCTAGAAAGTTACAATATGAACGGGCTGACAATACTTGTTTATTTATTATTTGGGCCTCCTTTATTTAATAATTAAAATAATTAATTAGTTTATTTAATTAAAATACTTTATTAAGATTGTGGACATTAGAAATATCTAGTTGATACCCATACAACTGTGAATTGCCTAGAAAATTGAAGAAAGGATGAGAAACAACAAGGCTGAGAGATGCATATTCTGGATTGGATTGTGTGCCATATTTTTTAATCAACATTTCAAATCACACTCAGTGATCCATCATTAGGATGTGAAGAGCTAGATGAGATAAAATGAGTGTGATTCGAAATGTTGATGCAAAAATATGGCACACAATCGAATCCAGAATATACATCTCTCTACTAGGACTGATTGTAGAAATTTGTTCATGTTAAACAACAAGGATCTTATTTTAACAAAATCTTACTAGATCTTATACAATCTTCATAAATTTGGAGATGATGTTGCTCCAGTCCTTCCTAGGTTTGATCAAGTGGATACATAGAAGAACCACCGGATGCTTTGGAATCATGAACAGGTCTTACACTCCCTTTATCTGGATGTCAGGTGTTAGGCATGCTCAAAATGATTATTCTTAGGAAGATATTAATGTTTTGTTTGAAGCTTCAAATTAGCCAATACTTCATCCAACTATAATAAAACTAACTGGTCTGTTTACTAGAAATTTGAAATAATTACTAATTTTCTTCCCTTGAAATGACAGATCGGTTATTAGATGCAATTTTGATATGGCCGAAATGTGACTGTACCTATCTTGCTACTGCCTGAACACTACACCCAAATATTGCACAAACTGTATTGATACATAACATTGATCTCTAAGATATTTGTATTGGGATGTGTATGGATACACAGGTACATATACAATAAGCGTGCCCCAATATATTAGATAACTTAGTAAGTTACTGTAAGGTTAACTGGAATATATAAGTGAACCAGTATATGCTTAATTAACATGCATAACTTTGACAAGGCTGTTTGATAACAATGTTATATTGTCATGCATGTTATTACTGATATATCATCTCAAACATTACTTGTAAGTTCAGGAAAGGCTTTCAGTAAGCATTTATGTAAAGTCGTTTTTCTCTTACCAATCTCAAGCTCATCATCAGAGCAGTGTTGTTTTGTGCACATTCATGAAAGATTATGCATACCCATATATTCTTATAATCTGAATGCATATGCCCTTGTGGGCTCTAGACTTTGAGATAATGATTTCTTTACCATAACAACTTTCCAAATTAATGATACAATTGTGACCAAGAGCCCAATCACAGTTTCTCATATTAATTTAGCATGGCATGTGCTTCTATTTAAGTGCAGAAATGTTAAGTTGCAGGATTCATAGGAAGCATAAATATGTCTAGGACACATCCTATATATGTACATGGAGGAACACAACTTGAGAATCTTGTAAGCTTGTTGCAGTTAATTTTGAGTATGATTCGTAGTTTTATTCAATTGTTTGTGATTCAGTTACTTTCTGGATGGCACAGGTGAGGAGGCAACTACTAGTGAGTCTAGAAAAGGAGAATTTAATTATGCCAGCTGATCTAACAAAGTGTGGAGAGTATGAATTGCCGTTGCGGTTGCCAAAGGTGGTTTCATTGGTTGATGACAACACAAAACTTTTCTTGAAAGTTAAAATCCAAAGGAAGTAGTAGTGTAATTTGTGTATTGACAATGGTATGCATTTTCTGCTATATTTTGGCATTATTGCTGCATTTGTGTTAAACTTTTCCATTTTAAAATGCTTTCTCAGTCACCACAGTCAGAGCTTCATTCTTGATTGATCAAAGTCTAATTGGGCTCTCTCCTTTTTTAATGATCTGTTGAAGTTGAATGTCTGTTCGAATAGGGAATACACTGCATTTATTATTTGCATCTTTGATATTTATTTATCATTACTTGTAATTGTTTTCTGCAAATTCATTTTTATTGGAAAATGTTAATATGTTTTTCTTAGGAGAGTCCTGTATCATCACTATCTTGAGCATCTGGTGATCTTCCAAGTTCATGTTTGCAGACACTGTACTATCATCACTATGTATGACTTCGAGGTTTATAGAATTCCAGAAAAGAGATGACACCAATTAAAAGCACAAATTACAACACCTATTGTAAGTATACCTATCAAGGAAGCAAACATAGAATCAGAGCTGAGCATAAGCAATAGAGGAAAGCAGAGCTGATAACCAGATGAATGATGATACAAGTCCTTGTGCTCATAATGTGGCTATGCCACATTTTGCTTATGGCAAATTGATCTACTCATAACAAGACCTGAAAAAAACAAATACTTGCACTTAATCTGACCAGCAATGGACGTCGTTTCAACTTTAACATGTGTGAAATCATATAGAAAGAAATCCCTACATTCATTGATATGGAATTAACCACTATAAACATACACAGGTCAAACTTACTCAAATGTTACCTTGGAATCTTGGATAACCCCTAATCTGGGTGAAAAAATTCACATCACAAGGAGCAATTACTTATTCCAGTATGCAAAAGAAAGTACAAATTACAAAAGCTAGTTCGGTCCATACGGGAATAAACAATGTCTAAAGAGTAAAAAATCAATCAAACAAGTACTCCCCAGGTAGAATAGACTTGCATATGCATGGCTCATCTTTCAATATCATGAGTGTCTAATCACCTCTCATGCATAGAGCAGGCAGTAACGACCTGCCCACGGCTTCCTTTGGGTGAAAAGGTGGAAGATTAACCGTCAAATTGGTTTTGAAACACTTTATATTCTAGATGTGAACTCATTGCCTGGATAGAGATGCATTTTCTGCTTTACCATTCAAATTGGTTGGGTAAATGTAGGGTTTTCTGTTATCATGATCTTACTACTCGACATGTTGAATTCACTATTGACAAAGACACAATTGTCATTGGAGTAAATACATGCTGCTTTAGTAGCCCTTTCTGACCTATTTCCCCTGGGAGGCTTATCTTTTGTGTAGGGGCTTGAAACGAGGTGCCATTCTTATTTGAAGTTGAACATTTTAAACTTTTGATTCCACCTTTATATTGATTTTACCCATACAAGACTACTATTGAGGCCAACACTGAGTATAACCAAACTTGAAATGCTTATCTTCCCGCGAAGATTCCAAAATGTCCCCTACCATCCCCAAACCTTCTAAAGTATTAAAGTAGGCTACTTCCCATAAACTCATAAAACTGCTTTGGATTATAAATTCTTATATTGGGCTTCTTGATGACATTCGATGAGATAATATGACATGATCCCAATGAGCTACATGAAGCACTTAGGTGTCGTAGGAATGTAAATTTCAATTCATATCATATCATGGACAACAATATGACAAACAATTGGGAGTTTTAGTCATACAAACTTTTTTGATTAAGCATGATCAACACTATGGGCATTTGCTTGGTTGTTGCAAGCATGCATATTGTCATCCATGGTAATATAGACATTCTACTTGTTCATGCTTCACATGTTTTATATGGCAAGAAGAAATAGATTCCATTCGCATGGGAAAGGGAGGGCAATGCAATATCATAAACGAGCACGATGATAACCAAGTCCATAACAATGAAGGTCTTTGTTAGTGTATTTTGTACAAATTCTTGTTTTTGATTAATACAAGCAATACACTAGTGTGCTTACTATTTACAATCAAAAGCCCCAAAGACAAGTAACTGCAAGCCAAAATAGGCCACTTAGTACACAGCCTGGGCCATGAACAAACCACTAACAGGTTACAAACATGCCGTATCTATCATTTGGAACACTATTGAAAGGGGAAGCAACGGGGGAGACTCCCATAGACAACTTGTCAACACATGAAATAGGTGGGGAAAGATGGGTATTCTGCACAAAAGGTTGGTGCTGAATAGGGGCAATAAGTAGAGTAGGAAGCACGCGATATGTTGATCACCACTAGGGATCAAAGGACACGAAGAGGTCACACCCATTAACAACCTAGTAGAAGTCACCATCATCATAAGAAGAGTTGTTTGAAGAAGAATCAAAAGCTTGGACGCTCAAGCAATCACCATTAGCTTACTTCCACCAAGTAGCAACACCTTTATGATGCAAGAGCATAGTTTATGGATGAGTGTTGAGAAATCTCAAAAAATTAAAAAGGGGGTGCCCTCATAATCTAGCAGTAAATGGAGATGTCAATAATGATTAGAATGAATGAAAATCTAGAATGAGCCATGAAGGAAGTGGTATCCTCAACCTTTAAGTGGTGATAGAGTTGCCAATGGCCTCATACTAATAGATCTCCAAGAAATAGTTAGCATAATTTTAGGACGAAGGATCAATTCATTTAGAAATGTATTATGTCCATTGTTCTTAGATGCAATATGGAGTACTTTGTATAGCTACCATGATCATTTTAGAATACCCATTGGTACGAAGCAACATTTATGGCAGCAAGGTATGTTGTGGTATGGTTCTTGATAATCATTATAGCATATGTACATGTAATTTGTGTTGCAATGTTGCCTACCATAGTGTGCATTGTGTTAGTGACACATATATGGTCTTTGAACATACCATTGCTACCTTCTACTGAATGACACTAATTGTGTTGAATACCATTTTGGATGTTGGATAGTTTTCTGCTATCAAAGAGGAAACATTAACATCTAGTTTAAACAATATTTGTGCTGAGCATCAATTTCTAGATGTGAGTATTTTTTGTTATAGCAAATCTACTATAAGAGCCCCCAGTCACACAATTCACTTTACTTTCCTCTACCTTGTGGCACTTGAATGTTGTGAGGGAGTCTTGCTCTACTCACTTGAACTTAGGTTTCAAAGGTGGAGTGAACTTTTAAAACTTTTTATAAGGCTTATGATTCATATTGGAATTAGATGTAAAACTCATAAGACACTTTAACATGTTGCAAGGCAAAAAATCTAACTTAAATGTATCATACTTTCATGTATTTTTACATATTCTTGTTCTTATGAAGAAGGTATGTGATTTAAATTAAAAATAATGCCCCATTATGAGTCCATATGAACAAATTATAGCTTGTAGAAGATGACGGGTAAAAATGATCAAAAGTGGCACTTTCACAATTGTGAGTTGTGGTTTTTAGACCTCTTGATAAAGGGGCAAACTTTGTCCAAGTAGAAATGAACTTGTGACAATTGGCGGCCTTTTTTTGGTTTTGAGGGCATTGGAGGAGTTGGCCCTAGGGGCCCCAATATCTTTGAGTCTCCTAAAATTAATCTTCCACGAGCTCTTTGGCCTTTCCATCTTCAAACTCTTCAATGCCAAGGGTTGCATTAGGGATCATGTTTTTGGATTATTAAAGTTGACAATTTCTATTTCATCGTCTTTGTGGGCAGCAAAGAATAGCTCTTTCGTCTCTTTTCAATCTGATTCGTTTAAGGATGATATTGCATGGAAGAATGCCCACATAAGGAATCCCACAACTAGGTTTTGGGTGCTAGGGCATCAAGAAGCATGCAAGGGTAGCATAGTTTGCCATCCTTGTTTCTTTCAAATGTTAGTAGATTGGGCTGAAATTTATGTGTTGGTTGTGACAACTTCATAGCTTGTATTTTTTGTCTATTCTTTTTGCTGTTTGGGTGTTTCCTTTTTTTTATGTAAAAGGTTTCATGATGTCTTAAACACATGATTTCTCGCTACTAAGAATATAAATATGCATCATTTGAGTGACCTTGTGTCTTTGGGTTCTATATAGAGTGCTTTGTACACATAAGGAATTTTTTTTTCAACACTTTATAGGAATGAATTGGGCAAAGTAAGGGAGGAGTAGAATTGAATGCTTTATCTCCAAGAGATAAATTATCGAAGAGTTGATAGGCTTGATGGAGGTTGCACGCCACAAGATAAATTAGTAATGTGTTATCTAATATATTTTTGCTTCATTCTAATGAAGTTTATCGTTTGAGCTAATTTTTCATTTACTCCATTAATAATTATGGAAGAAGCAATGTTATGGGTGAAATATTATGCTAGCCAATATGACATGTATTTTTTTAATTCCAGGTTTTGTGAATGTAAGTTTTTCGTCGAACATTAAGGTCTTTGTTTCACATGCATGGAAAAACATGACAATAGAGATTTTTTAAAGAAAATCTATCATTTCCATAGGTATTGATATCCTCTTTGAACAAAAAAAGCGTTAATTCAAATGTACATAAAAATGTTATGCATGCCAATATACTTCCTTTGGCCAAATTATAATTACTTTTGACTTACAAAATTAAGTGAAAACGTCACATAAAATAATGAAATCATATCCATGTGCCATATACTGGTATGACAAATTTTATACTAAAAACTAAATTTTTATCATTATAAAAAAATCTTGTGCATCATAACATAGATGCTACTTATACAAAATGTTGATTACTATGAAGAAAAAGTAAAAATTTATGCAATATGATTAATCAATTTAAAAAAATTTCTTAAGCATACTTGTAATCTACTTAAAATTTCTTATTAATCAGTATTTTTCTTAAGCTTCAAATTCTCAATGGATTAGTTGCTATAAGTGTTAGAAACTAAATATTTGTCGCAAAATGTTGATTCATTGCCCTAATTTGACTAAAAAGTGGGATTAATTATCATGGGTTGACATAATTGAATTTTGTTCAAGAAATCATATACGCTTTGGGAAGTGATTATAAAAGAGAGGTGAACATTCTTTGTTCAAGTGTTGGAGTGAAATAAGGTTGATGGAAGTAGGGAATGACTAGAGCCATGATTTACATACAAGAATAGGCTATGGGGGGACATTTGGTGCTTAGGGGGAATAGGGTTATCATGGGGGATCTATGTCTGGTGCAAAAATATACATAGCCATGACGAGGTCTTGGTGGTGCGACAAATAAACTCCACCCTTAATACTTTGTCATAGGAATGAGAACATAAAGGAGATTGATTTTCTCTTGGTGTCTAACGTGATATAGTAGGGTAAAGTGATAACCATGCACAGACCACGTATCTACCCTTCAATGTAAAATAACACATGATATGAAGGCTTATTAAGACACGAGGGAGGGAGGTATAACCTATCATAGCCATTTTGGAATCTGTTTAGCTATTCACAATTCTCCAATAATTTATTACTGAAACTTTGATAGTTGCCTGAGCTTTTCTTGGCCACTTGTCTTAAAATTCTCCAAACATGTGCCCTTCGCTATTAACTCTTGACAAACAATAATGTCTAGACTACCAATCTTGATTCTACCTCCAAACAAGAGTAAATAAATCTTGAAGAAATGGTATAATTATACCCTTACATCGCCATCCTAAAAGGAGTTAAGCCAACGACAACAAAAAGTCCAAAAAATCTACATTCTCATCAAAGCCTCATAGTTAACCAACTTCAAGCATTTTTTAGGACCCCCCATAACTACAATTGTTGTTCTTACAAATAAAACTATTGGTGTAAACAAGTATTTACTATTTATGCTTCGCTTAACTTTACTTAGTTTAATGCATTTACACATTAGTTGTCATGTAGACAACACTGTAGGTTGTACTCCAATTGAGCACTTGTTGTCTACTACATCTCTTAATGAGATACACCTTTGTATTCTTATCCTTTCATTGTTGCATAGACATTCATGCACAATGGAGGATAATCAACTCTTGGTGGACATGTGCTTAGTTGTTATGCTTATCTTTTGTATGACTCCTAGACATATCGGTGGCCTTTATATACAAGGCACCTCTATGATGTAATCATCCAATTATTTAATCCAATTATTTGATCAATCCATTTTCATTTGATCATATCTTGTCTCTCTTGTGCTCCTAGATCTTGGCATTTCATTCTTGCCTTAGGTAAATTCTTACATGGTATCAAAGTTCTACTAGATTCTTACATGGTATCAAAGCTATACCAAATTCTTACATGGTATCAGAGCCAAAGGAGCGTACATTGTATAACGATTGGAGAGATTTTTTTGGTAGGTTAAGATTGGAGCTTGTTGGTGCAAATCAGATGTTGGCATCACATTGAGAAGGTCCAAAAAGCCCTAAATCGACTCTTATTTCATCCAAATGAGACATTTGAGGCAAAATCAAGAGTCATTTGATTTTTTGAGGTGCAACGACAACGATTCAAAAAAATAATTATAGAGGTGATTTTCAAACAATGATATCTCCCTCATACGAAATCTTTTTTTTCAAGTAATATTTTTTGTTTTGGGTTAGAATTTTGTGATTTAAACATTGGTGAAGGTTGTTTGGGATCTTTGTTTCTAAATTTTCCTGAAAATTTCAAATCCCAATTTTTACAACTTTGGAGGCTTTGTTTGGGCTCATATGGACACATTTTCAGGTGCTATTTTTTTCAAAAGTGCATGATTTATTGTCTACTTTCCAGATCTAGTATCAATTTGGAGTAATATTGAGTGAACATAGTACTTTCAACATTTGGTCATTTTTTGGCTTATTTTGGCACTTGTAATTGATTAGATCTTTTAGAGATATTGTGTCCTAATTCTATTGAGTCTATTATTGCTTTACATTTTCTGTTGTAATAATCATAGTCAAAATTCCACTTTTTGCCAAATTGAGCAAGTGGCAATTGTATTCGCACTACATATAAAGTGCCAAAATCATCTATTTAGCAGGGGTTCTTTGATTCATTGCATTTGGAGGTAAATTATTGATGTAGTCATGGCAACATCACATCCAACTATCATATTGGTGGCCTGATTTTCAGTTTACCTAAATTTTGCAAAATGCTTGAGAAAATCAAGAAATTCTATGTCTAGACTGCCTAGGGTTTTAGAAAAAAATGTCATTCATGTTCAAATCCTAGGGCTTTGCTTTGTTTTGTTTCATTAGGGTTTAGGGTTTTAACCTTTTGTTATGGGATACATTTAAAACCATGCACATGCTTCATATCCCTAAGTTTTTGGCTCTTTATCTGTTTTATTTGCCTTGCCTCTAACATATATTTCAAGTTGCGATGTTGCGACTGTATATGAGCAATGTTAGTATGCTAATAGAAACCAAATTTAAATAAAGCTTCTACAAACTAAACAAAATTCATAAACTTCAAGATAGACTAAGATGAACTCTTAATTGAGAATATGAGCCATTAATGGACTCTCTCAATAAGAAGCTCTCTTGTTGAGTAGCTTTATCTAAATGGATAGGATGTATGCTCAATATGCTTCCAAAGGCTTCAATGGATGATTGTGGATTTTTGGTGTGGATAGATGGCTTTAGAATGGATTTGGCTCTCAAAATAGCATTATAACTTTACTTCATGGATTGTGTTATTTTGCAAAGGGGAAGGATCCAATTTATAGGCAAGAGGCTTGAGGGATTGAGGGCTAAGATGCAAGGATGGGAAAAAGCTCATGGAGGGCTTAGATTGCATGAGAGGAGAGCACATGGATTGTGCTTCCTTATAGCCAATCAAGGAGTGACACATGTCATATGGTGAGAGGATGGAGGAAAGGGCAAGGATGAGTCAACAAAGGAGGCTCAAGAGATAAAATCTTCATAAAGACCCTCATAATGACTTGTAAGAGCAATAAAAGGGCTTGTAAGAGTCATTTATGACCTAGTGGACTTCATAAAGTTTTATGGTTGAGATATTTTGAGGGTGATGAGAGCAAATTCGACTTGGACTTGATTAGGAAGGTTTTAAGCTTGCTTAGGCTTGTGCAAATGATTAGAGGATGGATTAGGATGGTTTAGGATTAGCTTAGGGATAGGCAAGTGGATGGCATTTAATGAGGGTGGGTGAAGGAGGAGATATTTGTTAACTTTGGCTTGGGTTAGTAAGTCTTAACCCATGTTTAGGGAATGTGACAAGGTTAGGAGGGGATTAGGATTAGGTTTAAAGACATTTTCTAGAAGAGTCTAGATTTTGGAGGAGGATAAAGACTTTCTAGAATAGTCTAGAATTTCCTAGGATGAGGATGAAGACTTTCTAGAAGAGTCTAGAACTTCTTAGGATGAGGATAAATTAGATTTTTAGGAAATAAATAAAGTTTTATTTATTTCAAGGGTTTGGGTTGAGGAGATATTTATTAAAACTTTTTTAATAAACATGAGGATTAATATTTAATCTTAATTAAATATTTTGAGTTGGGATTAGGGGTAGGAAATGATGGGATTAGCCTTTAATCGAAATTAAAGAAGGATTAGAAGATTTTGGAAGAGGTTATTGGTCATAAGGAAATTGGCCAAGTTTTGGGCAAAAAATAAATTTTTTATTTATTTTAGGATTTTTGGTCAATTTATTAATTAAATAATTAATAAATAAGGAAATAATGTTTAAATAAGATTTAAACATTTTTGGGAGGGATTCCTTAATTAAATATTTTTAATTAAGATAAAAGGATTTAATGGCATAAAAATTAATTAATTAATTAATTAAATAATTAATTAATTAATAAATGATGATGTCATCGGGAATTTTTCAGAAAATAAAAATACTTTATTTTCTAAAGGATTTTTAGGTGTCTACATTTTGCCCCTCTTTGATGTGATGCCGCAAGTGGCATGACATCAAAGATAAGAAAATAAGATGCCCAAGGCTAGAGCAGAAGAGGAGAGAATGGACTATGAGATGCCCCCTCAAGAAGGCAGCGGGGAGAGAAAGCGAGGCTTGGTGGCTTCTTGAAAAATACAAGAATCTGGGATGAGCAAGGAGACTCAAATTGGATTAAGAGAAGAGGTTTAGTTAGCTCAAACTCTTACTATGAGAGAATGATAAAGGGAGAATCAGAGGCACAAGAGGAAGCAAGCTTAAGATCTTAGGGATTGTAGAGGATGAAGGAGCGGAGCGCTATAAAAAAGAATCCAGGATAGGGAGATGGATGAGGGGATTATAAAGCTGATGCAACAGGATTTCAAAGAGTTAGATTGGCAGAAGATGGGTTTCGGAGATCCCTAGGACTAGGATTGTGGATCTCGAAAGATGAGGCTTGGTGGGTTGATTTGGATTGGTGGATCCCTAAGACTAGGATTGTGGATCAATAAAGCTAAGAGTGATGAGTGATTCAAAGAGATACTGATGCATCAGCTGGGGTAGGAGAGACGGATGCTGGATATGGATGGGGGATAATGGAGATGAAGGAAAACCATTGAAGCTTTTTGAGCGGGGGGATACTTCAAAGAGAAGTACCACCATGTAGTTGAGCACTAGATTTGCTATAGGACTATTGGTTAATTGCCAAGGTTACCAAGAACATCAAGGCCTTTTCACCAACCGTCCAAAGGACTGACAAACTAACTCAAAACAAACACACAAGGATTGCCCCAGCATCACACATGAATCCTAGAGGAAGCAGCGTGGAAACGACACTGGAGAACCCACAAGCAGAAAAGAAAAACAAACGAAAGACCTGATCAAGACCTTACGCTCTAATTGCCCCATTCGCAGCATACCATGATATGGAAGATCGTGGCAACCGTGAGGAGGGAACAAGGAGATTGCTTGGAAAAGATACTTCAAGACCCAAAAGGGAAGATCCCAAATCAAAAGAAAGTGAAAATCCAAAAGAGAGCCGTTTGCCAACGAGATGGGTAGGACAAGGCACTAACGGACCAAGATCAGACATGAGGAAAGCTATATCCTGCAAGGACCTATTGGAGAGCACCGAAGCTGGTGGATTTGGATGAGTGATGCATCTGGCAAGCTGAACTAAGAAAGATAACACTTTGGTGACAGGAAATCTAGCTAAAGGATGCGTTGGAATAGCTAACCAAGATGTGTGATGGGTGCAAGATGCTGATCAAGGATGAACTGACACGAACGCTGGATAGATACAATGGTACTAAGCTAAAGAGGATGTACAAGCTGATGGACCAAGATATGTTACAAATCTACAAGTTTTTTCATGTTTTGGTTTTTGTGAGATGGAAATGTTTGTGAAGGATGGGATGTCTATAATAGGTGATAGGTGGATAGGTAGATGGTTTGCGAAAAGATTAAGTGAAAATGGGGTTTTGTGTGTGCGCATGATAGTATACAAGCTAGGATACAAGATTATTTATAGGCTGGAATATGGTACAAACCTTGGACAAGATTCAGATAGACAAGGTATGGTACAAGATTTACAAGGTATAATACAAGCTTTGGTACAAGATTTACAAGCTGTACAGGAGGTATTTACAAGCTTCATCAGATTTTGGATATTTGGTTGGAACACCAAGGGAATAAGCAAGTGTGTCTTATGGGATGGTGGGTAAATGGATGAGGGATAGGATAGTGATAGATAATGGATTAGTCTTTAGTACACAAGGCGCCTGAATTACCAGGTTTTCACCAAGGTACCTATCCAAGGTGCTTGAATTGCCAAGTTTTCACCATTGGACGCTTATTTCTCTTTACTATTTTTTTCTTTTGTATTTTTCAAAAGCCTGGTATACCAAGGATCGTCAAGCATAGAACTTCTTGAGATGAATGATGTTAGTAGGATCATTCAAGAGTTCTCCTTCTGGCGTAGATAGCTGATAAGCTCCAGAGCCAAAGGAAGCAGTGACAACATAAGGACCAAGCCATGTAGGTTCAAACTTGCCTTTCTTTTCTCGATCTGCTTGGACTTTCATGTTTTCTTTAAGGACCATGTCACCTGGCTGAAAGTTTCGTGGAAGCACCTTCTTGTTGAAATTCCTTTTGAGACGAGTTTGATAGACTGTGAGATGATCATAGGCTTGTTGTCGCTTCTCGTCTAAGAGATCTAGCTGGGTGAGCCGAGCTACTCTATATTCTTCATCTGATATTTGCCCTTGCAAAGATATGCGCAAGGAGGGAAGTTCAACCTCTATAGGTAGTACTGCTTCGGCACCATAGACTAGGGAGTATGGAGTTGTTCCTGTGGATGTACGGAAGGAAGTTTGATAGGCCCATAGGGCTGGATTTATTTGTAGGTGCCAATCACGGCCGGAATCATTGACAACTTTCTTTAGAATTTTGAGGAGGGTTTTGTTAGTTGCCTCTGCCTGGCCGTTACTTTGTGGGAAATATGGGCTAGAAAAGCGGTGATGGATGCGGAGGGAAGTGCATAATTCTTCCATGTTGAGATTTTCAAAGTTACCTCCGTGGTCAGTGAAGATGGTGGATGGGATGCCGAAGCGGCAAACAATGTGGTACAAGATGAACTTGGAGACCTGAACTCCTGTAGTTGAGACTAGGGGGACTGCTTCCACCCATTTAGTGAAATAGTCTGTAGGTGTTATTATCCATTTATGTCCATCAGATGAGAGGGGTGTGATAGTTCCAACTAGATCAAGGCCCCAACAAGCGAAAGGCCAAGGTGGTGCAATAGGTTGTAGATCCTGTGCTGGAGCGTGCACAAGATTTGCATGTTGCTGACATGGGAGACACTTTCTGACAAAGTCACAGGAGTCTTCTTCAATGGTAGGCCAATAGTAGCCTGCTCTAAGGATTTGTCGCGCTAGGACAATACCACTCGTGTGGGCACCGCAAAGTCCAGAGTGTACTTCCTTTAACACCATCGCGGCCTCATTTTGGTCTAAACATCGAGAGAGAGTATCGTGATAACCCCGACGATATAGGGTATTGGCTATGATAACATAGCGGGATGATTTTCGGATGAGGTTCTGGCGTTGGGTATGTGTGAGGTGAGGGGATATGATACCATCGTTAAGGTAAGCATGAATCTCATGGTACCAAGGGGATTGGGAACCAACCAAGATACAAACACGGTTTGAATCCTCATTCACATAGGCAGGTGTGAGGAGCTGCTCCACTAAAAACTCATACTGTGTAGCTGCTTGGGGAATTTCCAAGAGCGAGCCTATAGTAGCCATAGCATCTGCTGCTTTGTTCTGTATTCGAGGCACTTGTGTAAACTGAAGCTTTGTAAAATGTTGGGTTAGCTGATCAACTAGCTCTTTGTAGGGTAATAGCTTTTCATCTTTGGTTTGATATTCATTTAGGGCTTGCTTGATGATGAGCTGAGAATTGCCAAAGATTTGTAGCTCAACAATGTTCCATTCTACAGCTATCTTTAATCCTGCTATGAGGGCCTCATATTCAGCTATATTGTTGGTGCTAGGGAATTGTAGCTTGAAGGCTTTTGGAATGTAATCTCCTTGAGGTGTGACCAACAATATTCCTGCCCCTGATCCATGAGATGTGTATGAGCCATCAAAATAAAGTTTCCATGGGGGTTGTTCTTCAATTAGACAGATATGCTCATCTGAAAATTCTGTGATCAACGGATAAGCATCTATTAGAGGTGCATCAGCTAGGTGATCTGCTATAGCTTGCCCTTTGATTGCCTTTCTATCCACATACTGGATGTCAAATTCACTAAGGAGCATAACCCATTTGGCCAAACGGCCTGTAAGTGCTGTTCTAGAGAGCATATACTTGAGAGGGTCAATCTTGGAGACTAGTTGGATGGTATGACTTAGCATGTAATGGCGAAGCTTTTGAGTTGAGAAGACAACTGCCAAACAAGCTTTTTCCATAGGAGTGTAATTGAGTTCATAACCAACTAGGGTTCTACTGATGTAGTAGATGGCTCTTTCTCTTTTGTAGTCATCAAGCTGTGCTAGAAGTGCCCCTAGAGCAGTAGGTGTTGCTGATATGTACAAAATTAGGGGACGACCAGGAATTGGTGGAACCAAGATAGGGGGATTGATGAGATACTGCTTGAGATGGTCGAAGCTGCGCTGACATAAAGGATCCCACTTGAAGTTCTCATCCTTCTTTAGTAAATGTGAAAATGGTGTACACTTATCTGCAAGCTGGGAGATGAAGCGCCGAACAGATTGGAGCTTTCCTTGAAGAGAGCGAAGTTGTCGCAGTGTCTGGGGAGGAGGCATGTCTAAGATAGCCTTGACCTTCTTGGGGTCAATCTCTATACCTCGTTTAGAAACTATGAAGCCTAGAAGCTTGCCAGATGTGACCCCAAAGACACATTTCTTGGGATTCAGCATGAGATGATATTTGGCTAACCTATCAAAGACTTTCTCCAAGTCAGCAAGATGATCCATGAAGGTATGAGACTTGACCAAGATATCATCCACATAATCCTCCAAAATGCTATGGATGAGATCATGAAAAATGGCTGTCATAGCTCTTTGATAGGTAGCCCCAACATTCTTTAGGCCAAAAGGCATCATGTTGTAGCAAAAGGTTCCCCAAGGGGTAGTGAATGCTGTCTTATGCTGATCCTCTTCTGCAATCTTGATTTGATTATACCCAGAAAATCCATCCATGAGGGACAAAATTTCATGTCCAGCTGTAAGATCTACAATCATATCTATGTTGGGCAAGGGAAAATCATCTTTTGGACAAGCTTTGTTAAGATCTCTAAAATTAGTGCAGATTCTGATGTCACCGGAAGGTTTAGTGACAGGGACCATGTTGGAGATCCACTCTGAGTAGTCGATAGGTCGGATAACCTTAGCAGCTAACATTCTTTCTAATTCAGCTTTGACCAATAATGCCACCTTGGGGTGCATTTTTCTAAGCTTTTGTTTGACGGGCTTGATCTTTGGATCAACTGCAAGATGATGAACTACAAGCTTTGGATCAAGTCCTGGCATGTCCTGATATGACCATGCAAATCGGCCAGTATTCTCTCTTAAGACCTCAAAGAGGAGGTCAGCTTGGTCTTGTGATAGGGATGCAGCAATGTGAACAAGTCTGGGGATCTCTGAAGAACCAATGTTGACTTCTCGAGTATCCTCAATTAGAATAGAAGACACCTCTGGTCGATTATCTTGAGGAGGCAATGCTAAATCCTCATGTTCTTCTTGTGGCTCTGGATTTTCTTGCTGAGGGGTTCTCTTCGTTGCCTTAGCTAGTCTCAGATTCACCTTAGTTCCAGTTTTGGGTGTATCGGAACTAGGTTGGGGATTTTCTCCAAAATACCCCTTGGGATCTAGCTTGTAGATATAGGCAGAATCTGGCTTTGTTTTCTTGTGAGGAGTTTCAGCTCCCATGAATCTTAGAAGTGCCTCCTCTGATGTGAACTCATCGATGTGTATGACACTTGGTTGGTCCCAATCTATGAGTTGTGGATGGGCGAGTGGTAGGTCAATGAGGTGGATGGATAGTTCTTGGAGAACAGAGTCTCCGAGGGAGATTTGGTCTAGGATATCGTCGTAGGCTCTCTTTTCAACTTCCTCAGGAATGTCTTCAATTTCAACTAGGTCGCGGTGAATGTTTGAAAAAGCGTGACCGTTCTCATTGGTGCCCCCAGTTGTGGGTATGCCAAAGCCAAGACTTGACTTCGATTCCCACTTGTGTGCGTCGATGGGGCACTGCATGCCTCTTTCTTCTGGTCCTAGACCACCACCTTGATAGTTCCATTTGTCAGTGATGAGCTTATGTTCTTGGGGATACTTTTGGCTGAAGTGATCAAGGCGTGCTTGATTTCTTTGAGGTGCATCCTTATGTAACCATTTGTTGATATCTGGAGTGAGCTCCTCATGAAGAGGGATTTTCGAGGATACAAAGGTTGTTGGGCCAAACTGTTTGTATCGAGGAGGTGGAATTTCCTTAGCTTTGTGATATGTCGGTCGTCCATGGGCATGTGGATCAAGTGGGAGTGCCCCGACAGCAAATGCATCTGACAGACTATACTCTCCACAACCTTTGTTATTGATCTTCACGGTAGACAGGGTAGAGGCAAGGATGGTTTTTGGGTCATTATAAGTGTGGGATGAGCTGGCGATGGATGTGCCGATATCAATTCCAGGGCAATGGTTTGTATATGAAGCTTCAACCGCATTGCAGTAAGCAAAGGGTTCTGGATCGGCATGGATGGTTACCTCAGTGCCTTGATGCGGAAATTTGATGCACTGATGGTAAGTGGATGGAACGGCTTTCATGGCATGAATCCATGGGCGACCGAGGAGGATGTTAAATGGTAGGTTTAGATCAATAACATGGCAGAGTGTCTCTTGGATGACTGGCCCAACCTTGATTGGCAGCAAAATAGTTCCTTCTGTGGTTCTTTCCAAGTTGTCATAAGCTTTGATGGTGATAACCTCACTGATGATATCTGCCTCAGTATACCCAGCTTGTTTTATGAATTTTAGGGTGCAAATATTCAAGGCTGATCCATTATCTATCATTACTCTTTTTACAACAAAGTTGGATACCATGATGGCTATGCGAAGCAGAAGGTTGTGATCTGGGTCGACCACGGGTATGTCGGTGGATTTGAACGATAGGGCACATGAGGATGAGAGGTGTCCAACAAGATTACGAAAATCAGTAGCATTGATATCAGAAGGGACACGAGATTCTATGAGAGCACTGTCAAGGATGTTCTTGTACACAGGACTAGTGCGAAGAAGGTCTAAAATGGAGATTTGGGCTGGCATGTTCCCAAGGTGTTCCAAGATATTGTACTGGCTTTTTGATGGAGCTGATGGTGTTGGTGTAACAGGTGGGCCTGCGATGTTAAATCGCGCTCTTCGAGTGGTGACTGCACACTCATTGTTTGGTCCTTGGATATTGATAACATTGACGGAAGGCTCTTTCTCGGATATACAACCTATAAGGCTACCATAGTCTATATAGGATGAAGTGTGGTCATTGTTCTTCCCATGCTGTTGGTTTGGCTGACGGTTGTTGGTGTTGTTGTTGTTGGTTTGGATAGGTGCTTTTCCAGGATTTTGGTTGTGGTGTGGAGGAAAAGCATTTTGATAGATCTGTAAGCCTGCATTGGGAGAGGTTTGGGCACCAACAATGATTTCCTTCCGATCAATGAGGTCTTGCACATAGTCTTTCAGTTTCATGCATCTGAGGGTAGTGTGACCTTTTACCCTATGAAATTTGCAGTACTCATTATCTTTGTACCATGCAGCTTTGGATTGGCTTGGGTCAATTTGCTGGGTAGGAGGAAATTTGATGAGGTTTTCTTTGACTAATTTCTCAAAAATGACATCCAATGGCTCACCAAGGGGTGTATAGTTTCTAGGTGTAGGTTGGAATCTAGGCTTTTGTCTTGCAGCTACATTGATGGCATTAGCTTGATTGCTAGACCCTTGAAAGTTGGGTCTTGGAGTGTGGTTTTGATAGCTTTGGTTATTCTGTTGTTGGTAGTTGATAGCTTGTTGATTTTTTGGTTGATATGGTGGGTTGGACTGGTTGTGAGAAGGACCAACAATATTCACATATCTGGTGTCAGTGACGCCATCTGTTGCAACGTGCTTGTTTTTGTTCCAATACCTAGACTTGTCATTGGAATGTGATTGATTTTGGTTGGCTTCCTTGTAAAGCTTGACCACACCATCTTTAATGAGTCCTTGCTCAAGGATCATTCCTTTCTCTTTGATATCTTTGTAGGTTTGCAAACAGTTCATGGTCATGTGGTGAGCCAAGCTAGGATGGGCATTATCAATAAACATTTTCACAACATGGCGTTCTGGCAAGGTGCAGGATATGCGGGTGGTAAGGGTTTGCCATCTTTGCAGGTATTCGGCAAGGCTTTCTCCACCTTTTTGCTTGGTATGGACAAGATCAACTATTGATAGCTCTGTTTCAACAAGATGGGCATATTGGGCTACAAATGCCTCAGATAATTCAGCAAAGTTTTTAATTGTACCATAGGGGATTCTATAAAACCATTCAAGAGCTGGTCCAGCTAAGCTTTTGGGAAAAAGGCGCAAGAGGAAGACATCATTGTATGCTACATCCTGGCAGTGCATGTAAAATTCTTTGATATGTGTGACAGGGTCTCCTTTTCCTCTGAATTTGTCAAATTTGGGTACCTCAAAGTGTTTGGGAAATGGTGTCATGGTAATGGCTCTGTCAAATGGATAAGGACACACATTCTCAAACCTGAATGTCTTCGGATCATTCCCTTCTTGGATGGCTTTCAGAGCTATCTTCATTTGCTCCCATTCTGAATTGATAGGTGATGGCTGGGGTGCCCCCAATGTAGGAGTGCCTTGAGGTAGGTATGTACTGGATGGGGCCACTGAATATGGATGGCTATGAGGGATTTGCTAATAGGGATTGTACATTGTTTGGGCAGCTGCATGGTGGATGACAGGTTGCTGAGGGGGAGGTGGCGCATATTGCTGCATATGCTGCGAGGCTTGCTGTTGATATGGGATTTGAGGTTGGGATTGAGGAACATAAGTTGGCTGTGGGATAAATGGATTGCTTTGTGGAGGTAAGGTATAAGATGGTTGAGAGGCTTGGGGAAAGGATCGGGGGGCTTTTGGGGTTTGACCAATATATGTGGGTTGTGCCTCCATTTGGGATGGTATCTGCAAATAATTGGTGGTTGGCTGGGGTGGTGGATTACCTCCTAGAAGTGGCATTGAAAAGTAGTTGGTAATTGGAGGTAATGGATTAGTTGGTGGTGGAGGTGGTGGGAGTTGAAAGCTTGGGAATGGAACTGATGGGGTTTGATAGCTTTGTGGTTGGATTTGGAAGCTTGGTAGAGTGGTGGCAGGGGTTGGGGTCACTTGGGAGCTTGGTAGAAAATTGGTAGTAGCTTGTGGGATTTGATAGCTTTGTGGAGTGAGGGTAGTAGCTTGTAGATTTGTGGCTAATGATATTGAGCTCCCAAGACCTAATGGAAATGATGGGATTGTGTGTTGGGCTGCAGTGAACAAGCTGGGAGTGATGAAAGGTTGATTACTTGGCCCCATGGGTGGCATCCCTGTTGTATATTGCTGAGGTTGGCCAAAGATGCTAGCACTGATTTGGGAGATGGGTGGATTTGGAAGGCTGGGTTGGGGAGCAGCAGCAGCAATAGTGAAGGGGGTGAACGGTGAGCTGTTTTGGGTAAAGGGGGTTTGGAGCGGAGAGGTATGAACCAAGGATGGAGTGGTGGTGGCTGGGTTGGCTTGCGGCATGGAGATTTCAACTTGGGTGGATGATGGTATGTTTGGGTCTGTTGGATCATATGGATTGGCTGGAGGCTCTTCTTTTGGCATATATTGAGGATAATTTGGATCATAAGAGCCTATGGGTGGTGGTAGCTGCCCAAACAATGGGTGAGATGGATCTGATAATGGAGGGGGTCTTCCAAAGTCAAAGGTTCCTACATTTTCCCTTCGAAAATTAGCCATGATTGTCTCTTTGTTCTTGTCTATAATGGCATTTACCAATACTGCATTTCCTGGTTGGTTCATGAAAGCTTCAATGTCAGTACGTGATGGCATAGCTTTCTCTGCGCTGAAGGATGGCTGAGTGCTCAAGGGGGGTGAGGCTGTTCGATCCAAATGATAGGGCTCCATTGTTTCTTTCTTCTTGGCTAAGCGAGTGACGGGTGGCATGAAAAATGCTCTTAGGGATGAGATGCAATAATGCTGATGGATGCAAAAGGGGGAAGGCTTCTCTATGCAAATGATTTCCTAGGTTAAGGCAAAGCTATACGACAAAACCTAAGGAGGATTGGGTTGGAGATTCTAACTTCAAAGATATGTTGCCAAAGCACGAAAGGTCTGCTTTCCTATGTGTAAGCTTGGTGGTGATTGTGTCAACTTAAGGATAGACCGATGATCCTTTAGGAAGAACACGAGATTGACCACTTGTGGATCCCAACCTTTAGCTCAAGGTGATGAGGGATAACAAGTGACAAAGCTGGATCACCCTAGACAAAGCTCTGTCAAAGGGATAACCTTGGTGAGATTGATGGATTTGGAAGATTTTAGGAGTGGCAAACTTTTGGCAAAAGTGACAACAATTGTGAAGGCTTGGATGTGAGGTTTTGGTTGCTGGCTAGATGGTTTGATTCTAAATGAGATGGATGAGCTAATAATGCTTAAGGGGATAACCTAAGATGGCTGGCTTTTCTACAAAAATGACTCTAAAGTGAAGCTTATCCAAGAAGATGTGGAGAAACAAGGGTGTCTAATCATAGAAATCATGCCTAGTTGGTAAGGCATAAGCAGGATTAACTCCTGGATGTTGGCTAAATTTGATGGTGCGCTCTAACCAGGCCTCTTGAAGTGCTTCGTCGGTAGCTTTTGCCTCTACTTTGTGGAGTTTGGCAATTCGTGGGCTTGGTGTTATTTCTTTTCTCTTGGCTGAAAGTTCTTGGTATGCTAGAGATGGTTTGAGTTTAACTTTGTGGAACTTCTGTTTGGGTTTGGGTTGCTCTGACATCAATTTCTGAATTTGCTTGGCTTTGAGAGATCTTGGTTGTTTTGCTTCAACTCATTCAACTTCTGGAATAGGCAGTGACTACACTAAGTATGCCCTAAGCTAGGATTGACCAAGTTTGGCAAACATTCATTCAACAAATAAAAGATCAAGCAATAGATAGAAACAACCAGATAGAAGTTTTTGATTCTCAGAAAGTGATACTTGCGCCAAGGAGTGTGTATGTTCTACAAATGTTTCGATCAGTCACCTCAAACACATTAACATCCTAGATGGTTGTCTACAAGGCTGACAGTTGGTTTAGCTAAGGAGTCCTCGATATACCCAAGGTACGTGAGGCCCAAATCCGTAGATGAGACCAAAAAGATGTCACACAGCCGAGAGGAGCGGTAACCCACTTCTCCTCTTTCACTTCTCAAGGGTATAAAGTTCCTTGAGGCTTAGCCCGAGTGACAAAATCTTGATCCCAAGAGAGGTGTCTTTCGATTCACCTTCCGATTCTTATACTCCGCCAGAACGCTGGAGTTGAGGTCGTCCAAGGGGTGATGAAATCCCCAAGCAGGCCTCCTAAAAAGAAACAAGGTTTTGGATCCTAATCTTATGCACCCAAGATGGCCTCGAAAGACGACAAGGGGAGAGAATACTTGGATAACCTTGGGCTAAAAAACACATTTGTTCTTTTACCAACTGACGCTTAAGTTTTCTGATCTAGACTTTGCAAGCACTCATGTTTAAGATACAATGTTTATTCCAACTTGAAGCGCTAACAAAAGTAAATCGATCGAAGAATGAAAACAATAAGAAGAGTTAGGGTCAACAAAAGCAAACTCGCGCGCCCAGAGGCCCTCCACGTCAAGTATCGATTAATTTTCTTTAAGGCATTCAAGATTGAGTGTGAGTTTGTTTTAAGCCCAAAACAAAAGTGTGTGAGATTCGATTTCAAGCGCGCGCCCGGAGGCTCTCCACGTCAGTTGTTGTTCAATTTTAGTGCCCAAACTTGAAGTGTGATCGATTTAATCTAGAGTTTTGATCATTTAAGAATTTTGATAAAGTTAAAGCAAAAATTCAAAGACCAAGTGAGTGAGTTAGATTGTGGAACATTTAACACCTTTTTCAAGTAGACCCATCCCCATAAATGGCGCTGAGATTGCAATCAATGGTTAATATTTGATGGGTGATTAGAAAAGAGGTGAGTCCAAGGAACTACTCAAATTGATTTTTGCAAATTTGTATTTTAACTTAACAAGGTTTCTTAAATGTCCAAAAATCAAACTTTACCTAGATTGCATGTGGAAAAGAGATTTGTTTTGTTCAATTTTTAGAAGCTCCAAATGAAGTGTTTGATATTGCAATAGTTAATTGATCCTTAGAATTCAAGATTGGATTTGTTGTTTTAACCATGCATTCAAGAAAAATTTGATTTTAATCCATGGCATTCAAGAGTGATTTTAGCAACATGCATTCAAAGAAAAGTGGTTAAACATTCAAGTGTTTTCTTTTGAGCATTCAAGATTGAGATTTTGTGTGTTGTTTTAAGAACTTTGAAGTGCTTTGTTTTAACCTTAGATCATTCAAGATTGTTTTGGACTCAAAAGTGAAAATGACTCTTTGAACTTTGGTTTTCATTCAAGATTTTGTGTTCTAGTTTGCATATTTTAAGCCCAAAAATGATATTCCTAGATTGTTTTGATGCATGAAAATCCTAAGAAACATTCAAGATTTTGCAATAAGACATTTGTTTGGAGCAAATAACAAAGCTTTTAGGACAATTTTTGGCAACCATTTAGGACTCTTAGTTTTTATGAGATTTTTTTTTTAAAAGAACTTTAGTGTGCACTTAGTGTTGATTTTGAACCTTTTGAAATGGAAACTTGAAGTTCTTTTTAAATTCTCAAAAATGAAGTGTTCCTAATTTTGCATGAATGTATCTAAAACCTTGATGTTGCAAGGATGCAAATGATTAGATTGGTTTAGTTTCGCTTGTTACAAGATTTTTTCTTTTTTGCAAATTTTTAATTTTTCAATGGATTTAAGTATGATTTGGGGGTTCATTTTAAGCACTAAAAAGAAGTGTGTATGATTTTGCTTTCTTAAAAAAAAAATGGCCAAGATCTCCCACAAGAAGAAGAAGAAGAAGTAGATGGAATAAGAAGAATATAGACAAGAAGAAGAAGAAGAATTTCAAGTTCTTTGTCCACCTATAAGCTTGAAAAATCTGCAAACACTATGAGATAGATTATGAGTTCCTTTGTCTTCTTCATGCTCATGTGGACCTACAAAACCAATTTATACAATCCTACCAATCACAAAAACAAGAAAAATTAGCCAAAATCAGCAAATAACATACAAAACTTTGACTAAAAAAGCTAATGAAGATGACCCATGCGGGGTCCCACCGGGCGTGCCAAAATGTATATGAGCAATGTTAGTATGCTAATAGAAACCAAATTTAAATAAAGCTTCGACAAACTAAACAAAATTCATAAACTTCAAGATAGACTAAGATGAGCTCTTAATTAAGAATATGAGCCATTAATGGACTCTCTCAATAAGAAGCTCTCTTGTTGAGTAGCTTTATCTAAATGGATAGGATGTATGCTCAATATGCTTCCAAAGGCTTCAATGGATGATTGTGGATTTTTGGTGTGGATAGATGGCTTTAGAATGGATTTGGCTCTCAAAATAACATTATAACTTTACTTCATGGATTGTGTTATTTTGCAAAGGGGAAGGATCCAATTTATAGGCAAGAGGCTTGAGGGATTGAGGGCTAAGATGCAAGGATGGGAAAAAGCTCATGGAGGGCTTAGATTGCATGAGAGGAGAGCACATGGATTGTGCTTCCTTATAGCCAATCAAGGAGTGACACATGTCACATGGTGAGAGGATGGAGGAAAGGGCAAGGATGAGTCAACAAAGGAGGCTCAAGAGATAAAATTTTCATAAAGACCCTCATAATGACTTGTAAGAGCAATAAAAGGGCTTGTAAGAGTCATTTATGACCTAGTGGACTTCATAAAGTTTTATGGTTGAGATATTTTGAGGGTGATGAGAGCAAATTCGACTTGGACTTGATTAGGAAGGTTTTAAGCTTGCTTAGGCTTGTGCAAATGATTAGAGGATGGATTAGTATGGTTTAGGATTAGCTTAGGGATAGGCAAGTGGATGGCATTTAATGAGGGTGGGTGAAGGAGGAGATATTTGTTAACTTTGGCTTGGGTTAGTAAGTCTTAACCCATGTTTAGGGAATGTGACAAGGTTAGGAGGGGATTAGGATTAGGTTTAAAGACATCTTCTAGAAGAGTCTAGATTTTGGAGGAGGATAAAGACTTTCTAGAATAGTCTAGAATTTCCTAGGATGAGGATGAAGACTTTCTAGAAGAGTCTAGAACTTCTTAGGATGAGGATAAATTAGATTTTTAGGAAATAAATAAAGTTTTATTTATTTCAAGGGTTTGGGTTGAGGAGATATTTATTAAAACTTTTTTAATAAACATGAGGATTAATATTTAATCTTAATTAAATATTTTGAGTTGGGATTAGGGGTAGGAAATGATGGGATTAGCCTTTAATCGAAATTAAAGAAGGATTAGAAGATTTTGGAAGAGGTTATTGGTCATAAGGAAATTGGCCAAGTTTTGGGCAAAAAATAAATTTTTTATTTATTTTAGGATTTTTGGTCAATTTATTAATTAAATAATTAATAAATAAGGAAATAATGTTTAAATAAGATTTAAACATTTTTGGGAGGGATTCCTTAATTAAATATTTTTAATTAAGATAAAAGGATTTAATGGCATAAAAATTAATTAATTAATTAATTAAATAATTAATTAATTAATAAATGATGATGTCATCGGGAATTTTTCAGAAAATAAAAATACTTTATTTTCTAAAGGATTTTTAGGTGTCTACAGCGACTGCTTTGGTCACAACATCGTCCCATTTCTTATGCTAATAGTTTGTAAAGGTGTGACTATGCGAAATAGTTACATTTCCTGGTTTCGCGGCTTCACAGTTGTTGAGGCTCAGTGCGCGGTTTGTGGTGCGAAGAAGCGATTACAATGGATCGCATAGTCGCATGGTCTTCTGGCATTAAATATTTTATTGTTGTGACTGGGTGGAGAGCTTAGTCATGATGGTTTTAGTGGTGTTCACAGGGTTGCAATGGATTAATGGTTACATGAAGTTAATGCTGCAACGACATGATGGCTTGGTTCGCGTGATTGCGGGGTTTACATTGAGTTACGTATTTTAAGTTGTGATGGCGAGATCAGGGTTAAAATGTCTCCTCAATCATGTGATTGCATGGAGTTAGAGCTAACCTAAGGTGTAAGTAGTGATGATGTGATCGTGAGATCATGAAATCGAGAGTTAAAAAAGGTTCAAGTGAAATTTAAAATATTGCATAATAATAATACGTGGATCTCACTAGACAGTCAACTAGGTTTTGACCCTAGGGTGGTGGAAATATTGAAATACAAAAACAAGAGCATGGTGTAGGCGAGCACCGAATAGATGAATGGGTTGGTGACTCAAGCAACAAAGTTTTAATAGAGATCAGATTTTTATGGTGTAGTAAAGATGTAAGGAAAATTAGATAGAAATTAGTTCCAATGAAACAACTACCAAGAAAGAAGTAAAATTGTCGAAAGCATTGCTGATATAAAGGCTCCACCAATGGTTGACAATGATTAGATTGATCAGGGATGTAGTTAGAAGCAAAATCATAAAGAGAAAGGCAGTAAAAGAAATAGGAGCTGAAAGCAAATACAATTTGTTAAAGGGAATTTGCTGATAAGTGCCACTTGCCAATTTTGCAACTGCATCAAGAAATTTTGTTCCAAATACAAAGAATGTTTGAATATAACTGATTATGAAATATGTTTGTATTTATTTTCCTGTCAGTTTCTGACAAGTGTCCTCCCATTTGAAGCTTGTTGCAATCCTTCCTATAAAAGGATTTCCAAGATGTGGAGTTGAGGTCCGAATTTCATGTAGTTTTCAGTGTTATACTATTGTTGCATTCGGTCTAGTTAGCCTTTGTGTCAATTTTGTGATGTATTCATTTGCAAATCTAAGAATACAAGTGAACATTGAATGATAAGTTGTTGGGTCTTGAAGTATTTCTGAGTTTACATCAGTATTGTATGATTTTCAATGAGAATTAATACAGAATGAAAGTTCTGCCATAACTGTTTTCTCTAAATCATGTCTCCATTTTTATGTGTTGGTTATGTTGGGATTGTGTAAGCAAGGTTTATGCAATTTAATGCAACTAGGTTAGGTTGTATATCAATTTGTTGTTGCTTTTAATTCAAGGAAGTTAGTAAATGCTTCAATGAATTGGTAGGATTTCCAATCATATAAGAAGTATAGTCATAAAAATGGGATCTAGGGATAATTGTTGATATAATTGGTTGTAAGGCAATTGATTAGGTCAAAATTTTGCTGGGTAGACTCTAAATACTAATGGATAATTCATTGATTATATATTTAGTTGCATATTGAAGAAATCATGTGTTTGCACGAAGCATAAAATGAAAATCAAATCAATCTTTGCTTTGTTGTATGAAGAATTTAATTGTTGGTTAGCACTTGTTTTCAATGAATCTTTGTGAGTTATAGTTAGCTGCTATAACCGAGAGTTATTTGTAAAACCAAGAAGAATTATGACCATTATCTTCTGTAAGGGATAAATATGAAGAAAGAATATCAATGAGTGAGTGAAGTGTGAAGGAAATATCAAGTATCAAGCCATTTCATCCCTGAGGTGGACCCACCTTGGTTTTGCAGAGGCAAAATAGTAGAGAATCTATGAGATTCTGTTGAAGTTGGTCCAGATCTGAAGAATTTTTAGTTGAAACTAGGAGGTAGCTAACCCTTAGGATTGTATTTGTCTTCTGAACCTTGGTGTCAAGTCTCTTGTAGCCTGGTAGTTTTAAAACACCAACACATACAATTAAATAGGGATAATTATGCATTATGTGCCAAAGGCATCCTCGCACATTGTAGGTGGCTTAATATCTTACCTCATCTTTATGGTCTTATACCTATGCCAGAAAAAAATTGTAAGCAAGAAGCATGGCATTCTAAAAATCAACATATTAGAGGTAAAATTTGTAAGAGTCATGCTTCTTGGAGATATCATATAGCCTACCATACAACCTTGAATAATGGTTCCCCTCTCCTAGCTTGGAATCTTACTTGGGAACATTTTTGAGATTCAGGTATTCCTCCATTACCAGTTGATCCTTATGTAGATTGTCTAATTCCACTTTCTGATGTAGATAATATTCCCTATGATGATGACACATTTCAGTTCATTAGAGATCTTGCCAGAATAGAGCGTTTTGATGATCCAAAGCCTAAAGTTGCCTCTTCCTCTCCAATAGAGATCACTACAATTACTGTTGTTTATGATGATTCTTGTATTCACGCATTCACGTATTCAAGTGATTCCTTACAACAAGACATTCCTTGTCTTCCAATTGTAACTCCTTGGGATGACTTCTTGATAGACATTGCAGGTTTGTTTCTGGAGTCCCACATTGAGGATATGGGAGGCACTATTGATGATATACATCTTCTCTTTATTGAAGATGATCCTTCTTTGGTTGTTGCAAGGGAACACTCTGAGCCTCATGATTCTCCACTTGATCTTCTTTCAAGTTTGACATGATTGTGGATACTTTCTTACATCATTTGTAGGAGGTCTCTTTCACTTCAGAGAAGACATTTGAGTCTTTGGAGATTACTTTACATGAATCTCAAATTTCACTTGAGATGTTAGATTGCATGGTAGATCATACACGTGTTGCAGATTCCTATGCAGTTTCTTGAGACAATTTACATTTTGAGAGTTCTTCCTACTAATTGGAGAGGATTCTTTTGTACACCTATGGCACCATTTCTTCCTTAAGAGAGGAACATCTTTCAATTTTCATGGTGCAGCTTCTACTTTGATCCAAGAGAATCTTTCATGGGTGTACATTAGACATTGAGGGGGTGGGGGCATTTGAGGAGACTTACTTTTCTTTGGAGTTTGAACCAAATTCTTACATGGTTCAGTTACCATTGGTTCCTTGCTTCTCACCTTCTACTGTTGGTCTTTATCATGATTGGCTCGTGTCATCTTCATTATTCAAGGACATAGTGACACATCTTTAGACTTCAGAGACAACATACGTCATATGGATTCCCCTTCCATCTTCCTGTCCACAATGGGAAGCCTTCTTACATTTGTATTTGGCATGTCTTCTTCCCAAGGCGAGAAATTTAATTTGTAGACATTGGATTATATTTTGTCTTCAAACACTTCCATACTTCCATTTCATTTCTCCTTATTTCCTTCTCATGGAGGGATTCTCTATTATATATGCATGATGTATGTCATAATAGGGGTCTTGATTACTTCATTCATACATGCATCTTGCTTTATTTTTCTTCTCTCTTTTGGGGGAGGGTTTTTCCCATGTGGCTTTCCCTCTTTCTTCGCTTTATGAGAGATTGCATTGCATATCTTTTGCACTTGCATATTGTACATGGGTACTTAAAATGACCTAGTAGTTGTGACCCATCTTGCATTATTATCTAGCTTTTGTGAGCTTAAGTACATTTCCCTAAGTTGCACTTAAGGGGGGGTGTTCGTGTAAATAAGTATTTACTATTTACACTTTACTTATGTTTACTTAGTTTAATGCATTTACATATTAGTTGTCATGCAGACACCTAGGAGTTTGCATATTCATATGATTTGTCATGTAAACAACACTATAGTTTGCACTCCAATTGAGCACATGTTGTTTAATACATCTCTTTATGAGATACACCTTTGTATTCTTATCCTCTCATTGTTGCACATACATCCATGCACAATGAAGGATAATCCACTCTTGGTGGATATGTGCTTAGTTGTTATGCTTATCTCTTGTATGACTCCTAGACATATCGATTGCCTTTATATACAAGACACCTCTATGATGTAATCATCCAATTATCTGATTAATCCAATTACTTAATCCAATCATCGTATTGATCCATTCTCATTTGATCATATCTTGTCTCTCTTGTGTTGTCTCTTGTGCTCCTAGATCTTGGCATTTCATTCTTGCCTTAGGCAAATTCTTACATGGTATCAGAGTTATCCCAAATTCTTATATGTTATCAGTGCTATACCAAATTCTTAGAAAAACATTTGACAAAAGTGATGCAATGTAGGCTAAAAATATCAATCTCATAATTAGAAAAAGATACAACTAGGGAGGAAAGAGTTGCCATCATTATTAAGAGCAATAATTACTTTCCTAGGGAAATTAAATGTCTTTGTATATGAAAATCTGATGGATTGGCAATACACATGCCAAATACATAATCAACAAACTTGGTAATATAGTTCTCATGGGGAACCCATTAATAGAATTAATAATTAAGAGGTAAGGGTTGCCCATTATAAGGATCGTCATAATTTTATATAATTGGGACAAAAGCAATTGCCATGTCCTCATAAATGCAAGTACCATCTTCATCTTGATTATAACATGACCACTTAAGCCAAATAATATTCTCAATATACCTCGCCATACACATAATGGAATTGTTAATCTATCCCATCAAGATAATCCACCTCATCAGGATCATAATAATAATAATTTGTGGACTTGTAGAATGTTGACCCACTTCATTTGAAATTATTTTATTTCGACTTGATGGGATAGATTCCTTCCTCGAATGGTTCCAAATTTGAATCTTAAGACCCTCATTAGCATCAAAGTCAATGACATGATTTCCTTCCTATTATAAAGTTATACTTTAAATTGTGTATATTCCTTGAGAATTGTTAGGCTTAGTCTTATTAGAGATTTGATCTGTTGTTGTCCTATTCATGCGATGATACTATTAAGATCCCCAATGAAAGAATCTTTGATAAGGCAACCACAAACCAAAGTGCCAAGAAATTTGTAAAGTGATTTTAGAAGCATGGAGTTAAACATGGGCATGAGTAGAAGGTGATGCATGTTTATCATGATTCGATGGAGATATCCTAGTAGTATCAAGGGTATCACCAATAGTTATAGGAGGAGCATGACCTACAATAACACCAACAATATCCATATCAATAGTAGGGGCATCACCTAGATTTACAATAGGAGTTTCTTCCTTGTCATGAGCCCAAACTAGTGTTTACAATTAAAACATACTTTTAAGTACATACACTATTTAAATACCTTATTATAATAGTTAATTAATAAATACAATATTAAACATTAAAATATAAATCTATAAATATTAAATAACTGATAAAATAATAATTAAATAAAATATAAGCTATTATTATTAAATTAACCATAAATTGAACATTAACATTAACTATTAATATAATGATAAATGATTATAATATATCAATTAATTAAGTATGATAAAACATTATATATCAATATAATATAACACGATCCAAATATCAACATGATATTATATTATAATATAATATATATTTATAAATATAATATAAAATAATTATACAAATTTAATAAATAAAAATACATTGGAATGATATATTTATATATTAGTAAATAATAATTAAAATAAGGACATTGTAGAGTCACACCCATTCAGACATGACAAGTATATAAAAGATATCAAAAACATTTATGCGAATATAGAGGAGTAACATACAAGATATATACAAAAATGGAGAGAATTATCCAAGGATCATCACATTCCTCAACATAAACTTGCGAGGAATCCTTAGAGGACAAATCAAAAGCAATACTAGTCAAATAAACCTCATTTGCATTCTTTGACCAAGTAGCAACACCTTTTTGGTGCAAAAGAGAGCAATATGCAACCATATGCTCAATAGAAAAACAATGTTGACAATAGAAGGGAATACCCTCATAGTTTAGTGCTAGAGTTCATGGCCTATCCCCAAACACGAGCACCACATCCCCTAGAAGTGGTATGGAAATATCTAAATCCACCAAAATGTGGGTGAATGCAGATATAGTATGTTTGTAATGAAGAGTTGCCTAAATTCTTAAGGGGCAACCTATTCATTTACACCATAAAAATCCCATGTCCGCGGGCCAATTTTGCCAATACTAGTTCAATTTTGTACTATTGTTGGGTCCAAAGTCACTTTGAAATTATATTTTCTGGATAGTCAAGACTTAGCTAGTTGCAATTGACTTTTTTTTTATAGCTAATGGATACTTTGCACACACATATCTATAAATAAAAACATGTAATGAGAAATTAATAGGGTTTCATTAATAGTTACATGAACATTGGAAAAACCTAGATTTATTAAGTATAATTCTCCAAAATCATTATGGTTAGGTTTCTTAAGATTTTTTGTGGTTTTTGTCAGTGAAACATAACAAACATATAATGATCATATTTTAATTCCCAAAACTTTTGGAAACTAGTTTTGATGATTTTAATGAAGGTTTAAATCTTGACACTCTATAGCTTATTACGTCACATGAAATTTTTGTAGAGATATGATATATGTAACAACACCTACTTGATGACTCTTCTTCAAACTCATCTATATGATGTAGGAGCATCTTACGTACTGGGGCAATTTCATGTCAACCAAAATTATTTCCTATTTTCCTATTCTAGTCTATTGTTTGAAGGAAAACCCTTTCTATTCATGTTCTTTCTTTTCGTATAGTTGGTTACTTGATGTAGTTCAATCATGGATCTTTTCACTATTTTCACATAACTTAATTCCATCTCGCTGAAGAGTTATCTTTCTTCCTTGCTCGAGGCATGTTCCTTCCTAGTCTATTGAGTAACATGTGGTAACTGGCTTTTGTGAGGTTCTTGTGGTTTCAAGGCTTTTTATGGCCTTGGAGACATCTTTTTGGATCACATGTGGACCTATCTTTGTGTCTGTGGAAGTTAGTTTCTTAATTGTGTGGTCACTAATTTCCTCTTTGGGGAAGTACCTATGTTTTGAAACAATTGTATTTGTTTGGTTGATTTTTGGTCTTGATGGCTATATATTTGAGGTCTAAGATGAGAGTAGAAGGGATGTAGTTAGTAAGAAAAAATATATATGTATTTTTGATCTATGAGCACAAGCTTCTAAGCTCATTGATTGTAATTATGTTGTTTATGGTTGCAACTAGGTAGGCATTATGCCTGAAACATTGTATGAATTATCTCAACATATCTACATTGGAATAAATATATTATTTGTTCTTCCATCTTTTTGGTTGTGCTTTCGTGTGTAACTCTAGTAGGGTGGTTGGTGAGTGTCTTCTTGGAATCATTCTCCCATCATCCCTTGCACCAGGTGGTATCAAGCGAAGGTTTCCTTCCTTTTGGCATTTTGGGGATCATGGAGAACCCTAATTTGATTGGTTGTAGGGTTGCAGACTTGGTTTCTAACCTATAACTTGCACAGGGTTATAATTCTTCCAGGAATGATTGTCAAAATGGTTTGAGGTAAAGGAAATAGAGATTATACTGTTATGGACATGTTGAGGCAAATTGTAATAAGGCTTGAAGCTACTGAGACAACCCATAGAAGAGGAGTACATCCTGATGATGTAGTGATGAAGAAAAAGCAGTTCCAGCTAATCTTGAACCTAAGGTGTAACAAGAGAAGGAGTGACTCTTGAGATTTTTGACTAGACCAAATTCCAGACCTTTTTATGATCCTTCTAGTTTTTGTGGAAAGCTTGATACAGAGGCTTTGTTGGATTGGGTCTCTGAGAAGGGAAAAATATTTTGATTATGAAAGTACCTCTGATGATAGGAAGGTGAGGATAACAACCACTAAATTGAGAGGACATAGATCTCTTTGGTGGGAATACTTGCAAATTGATAGACAAATAAGAGGAAAAGAAAAGATCAAGACTTAGGTGAAAATGGTTGGTAAGTTGAAAAATATTTTTTTCCTACTGATTATCAAGTTAATTTGTTGAGGATAATCCAAAATTTGAGACAGACACACATGATTGTAAAGGATTATTCTAAAGAATTCTACAAGTTGGACATCAGATTGGGACATGTTGATGATGAGGTTGAAAAGGTTGCTAGATATCTTAATGGACTAAGAACTTCAATTCAAGATGAAATCAATTTTGTGAAGATGGAAAGCGTGGAAGAAGCATAATTGTATGCCTTAAGAGCTTAAGCATATTGGCAAAGAAACAAGAACATAGACAAAGAGCAAGATAAGGAAGATTTCAAAAAAGTAGAGGTTACCATTTTATGAAGAAAGTAATAGATTTGATAGTACATCTCATGACAAAGGTAAATTAGAGGATAATGCTAGGAGAGGATGAGGTAACTACACAAGAGGAAATTTGTCTGGTTAGTCTATAAGTAATGGTAATGGCAAAAGGGAAGATAGATCTTGGTTTAAGGACACTTGTTTTAAGTGCAAACAATGACATAGAGCCTTTGAATGTATGTTTTCTAGCAAAAAGATATGAAGCGATAACATACATGCCTTAATTCAAGAAGTTAATGATCCACCTAATGAACCTGAAAATGGAGAGAACTTGATGATCATAAGAGCTTTACAGAATAAAAAACTGAACGAAGAACCAGTTTTGAGGTCTTTTTAAGACCATATGTAAGGTTTTAGGGAAATGTTGTGAGGTAATAATTGACAATGGTAGTTCATATAATTTGACATTAGAAAAATTGGTTTCTATATTGCAATTGTCGAGGTTGAAACATCCAAACCCTTATCACATTGCTCGGATCAAGGATGAGCACAAATTATTGGTAAGTGAACAATGACTTGTGAAATTCAAGATTGAAAATTACTATGATGAAGTTTTGTGTGATATTATGCCTATGGATTGTTGTCATGTTCTTTTGGGAAGACCTCAACAATATGATAGACACTCTTTGCATGTTGGCATATTGAATCTATATACTATTTGGGCTAATAAAAAGAAGCAAGTCTTATTACCTTTAATAGAGAAACTTGAGGAAAATCATTGTACAATAGTTAGAGTCTGCTTGGTTGAAGAAAGTCAGTTTGTCTGAGACATGAAGGAACAAAGTGTTTGTTTTTCTTTGATCCCAAGCAAGGTAGAGAAACATGATGAACTTGAGCATTCACCTAGGATTAGATCTTTGTTGACAGAATTTCAAGACATCATTTCATATTATGTACCTAATGGTGTACCTCATGTGAGCGTCATTAGTCATTATACAAACTTAATACCTAGAGCTACTTTGCCTAAAAAAACACTACATAGGTTAACCTACAAAAATTTAAGAATTGAATAGACAAGTACAATAATTCCTTGTGCAGTACCCACAATATTAGCACCTAATAAGAATGAAGAGTGAAGAATGTGCATTGATTCCAGAGCTATAAATATAATACCAATAAAGTATAGATTTCCTTTGCCTAGGATGGATGATATTATGGATTGTTTGAGTGGGGAAAAATACTTTACCAAAATTAATTTGAAAAATTTGAATCATCATATTAGAATTAGAGAAGGGGATGAATGGAAGATTTCTTTAAAGACTAGTGAAGGTTTGTATGAGTGGTTGGCAATGCCTTTTGGTCAACTTATGCACCTAACACTTTCATGAGATTTATAAATAAGGTATTGAATAAATTCTTGGGAAAATTTGTGATTGTGTAACTTGATGACATACTAATATTCAATAAGACCAAGGAAGAACACCTAATTAGAAAACATTGAAAAGTTATTTTCTTATCGAATAAATAAGAGAACACATACATGACATATTAGTTTGAAATTATTGACTTCATAATAACAACAAAATGTTTTTGAAAGAAGATAGTCAACAGAAATTAGAGTACTCAATCCTTCAACTTTCTCCATACAATCAATTAAAAATTCTCTGTATTAAAATTAAAGCTTTGCCTTCTTCCCCTTCCTTCACTGTGGCTTTTAACTCCTTTTTATGTCGATATAATTTAGTGCAATATCCTTACTATTTCTATGGGAGAGTAATACTACAATCATCTATCCACCTCCATTTTCTAGAAATATAGATTCAGATATCATGGAAGCAATATTTTTAAAATATGTTACTTACAAAGCACAAATAGTTATCACACTTGACATGCCTGCCATGTCTAGTTTGCTATTTTCTCCTTCAATCTCTTCATCTGATTGATACCAATCATCTTTAAAAACAAATTTAGATCCACTATCGACTAAATATTCCTACTACATTTGGAAGCCTTTAAGATGGGCAAAAGGCACCAATCCCCAGTCTTCTCAAATTGAAACTAGCCTGATATTCATAGTCACTCTAAAACAATGATCTATTTGTCAATACTATGAACATTCCTCATCAAACACGTATTATGAAATAATTGTTCTTTGTGTAGGAAGACTTAAGTCCCAACAAAGAATGGCCAAATAACTGAGTTGGAAAGATGAACAATGAGTTTAAAGGAGATTTGATTTTCACCTATAACAAAGGACTAACAATTTTATTTTGATTACAAGAAACCTCACAATGCCATTAGTAGAGCATTAATATGGAACATTTACAAGTATATTATTTTGTACCTAAATTTTATTGGAACAATCATTTTCACACCAAAATTTTAAATTAGAAAGTCACAAAAAAGCTCATGCAACCAAATCAAATGAATAGTTATCAAAATACTATAGATGTTCTATAATTTAATATCCTTAAAAAGATCTAATAACTATTTACAATTCTCTTCAAAATAAAGTTACAGGGAAAAAAAAATAAATCTAAAGAGGCTCTAACAATATTTTTTGAATTTATTTTTCAAATAATTTACCTCTAATTTGAAAAAATCTTAATAAACTTATAAAATATACAAAATCACCCCTTGGATAGATATGACCATCCCCTATGATTTGGCTTTCCATTAACAACTATCATATGACTTGAGACACTTGTGTGATTCAAACCTTAGACCTCTCTTACATGAAAGTTCATCACCTCTAGAATTCTTCTATAAGATTTTTAGGATTAGAGAAACAAAAATAACAATCACATGCAAATATAAGCAATATCACAAAAGTAATAAAGCACACATAAACGAGCAAAAGACAATTTCTTAACATGGTTCACCCAATCCTTGGGCTACGAGTGTAATGTCCCTAATTTTTAATAAAATATTTTAATTAGGTTAATTAATTAATTTTTAGGACCATTTAATTAATTAAACTAATTAAATATTGGGACATTCAACAAGTCCAATATTATTGTCTAGTGATTTCAATCTGATTACAATCTCGTGCAACTCAATATTGTCATAAGAAGCTACTAAATCATTATACGTCATGAAATCCCTAGCCCTAAGCCATTTTATACAAGACTTGCCAAAATTAGGTGTAAAATATGTCATCTAATAAAAACTAACTTTTGATGTCTTTTACAGTAGTAGGTTCATTTTTCACCTCAGGGGCATTGCCCCTCGACCCCACCCTGTATCGCAATAGGGAGCACACCTCAGACGCGACCTGAGGGCCTTGCCTTGGGTGCTACCCCTGGACCCTGCAAGGGGCGCTACCCCTTGCCCCCTAACATGGGGGAACAAACCCCATAGGAAACTTTGGGAGGAATTTGTGTCGAACAAAATGAGAAAAAATTAACACTGGAGTCTAATTAGGCTCCACATAACAACAAATACATATATCTATCTATCTTTATTATATAATAAAAAAAGTTGACTAGAATACATAATTTCTTCTCTTGCACGCCATTACTCTTAAGAAGCCTAAATTACTTTTCTAAAATTGTATACTTACCATGACATAGATTCATCATATGTTTAATTACATAAATTATCATTTTTATAATACCATATTTTTAAAAATTATATAAATATATCTTTTTTATAGACATTGAGATGAGCAATACACCATATACATATACATAAACTGTCATATTTTTATCGTACAAAATATTACATAAATATATCTATTTCTTTCAATGAGATAAACATTATAAAAAAAAATTAACATAACTTTTAAGGTAAACTAAGTTGTACTAGAGACTCCCCCTTGAATTATTGAAGCGTGATTTCATAAATGCTAATTACTTTTTTTCACCTTTTAATCTCTTCCTATTATTTTCTTATGAAAAAGACACACAAACATCTATTATTAAAAAAGTATTTATTAGTAAATAAGAGAGTAAGGAAATAAAATAATAAAGAAATAACAAAATAAAATAAAAATAAAATAATAAACAAGAGAGGAATTTACAAGAACCAGAATAACACATAAGCCCCAAACATAAGTGCACGAGAAAGAAAACATAATTATTTTCTTAGATTCACATTTATTGATAGAAATCTCTTGATTCAAGAGTAGTATTGCAAGCTCCAACTATAAACCATTAGAGTCCTCCAAACAATATACAAAAAATTTATAAACCAAATTTATTGAAGAAAATTAGAACAAGATGGTAGTAAATAAAATATATAATGTTTCATAGCTAAATTTCATTAGAACAATCATTGTTACACCAAAAGTTTTAATTAGAAGATTAGGAAAAAGCTCATGTGATGAAATCGTATGGAAAGTCAAAACATTATAGATGCTCTATAACTTAATATGTTAACTATTTAAAAAAAACACCCTGAGAGGTGTAAAAGGATTTATTAAAATTCTTTTGAAATAATTTCCAAAAATCTATAAAAATCTTAACAAATTTGTAAAATAATTATAAAATTTTCTCGAGGATAGAAATCTCTTGATTTGAGAGTAGCATTGCAAGCTCCATTTGCTAGAACTGTAAAATGTTAGAAATCTCTAGGTAATGCTGGGATTGGCTTAAACAAAAAATTGAATTAGTATGCTCCCTCTCACCAAAATTTAGAAGACCACCTTAAAAGTTGGCCTGACCATAATATAATTTTTTTTTTCAAAATTATGAAATATCTCCCCTTCTATCCTACTATGAGAAATATGGAAGGAAAGAAACATACAACTCTTCAACAATATAGAAATGGATCTTCCTACACTCCTTAACAAAGTGGAAGAGAGTATCCAAGAAGTTATGAACAATTATCCAAGGAAAACAAAATAGGAAGAAGGCTCTTTTTCGGATTGGGATGCGAAAATGAATTTGTTTTGGTCAAATCTGATCAATACCCCCTTAGTTTATGTCAAGAAAAACCTTCAATCACATAAGGAATGCAAATGGATACCCCCTCTAGAAGGGTGGATAAACTCAATTTCGATGTAGCTTCTAAAGGAAACCTAGGCAAAGCAGGAATTGGATGCATCATCCACGTTGATATAGGGGAATGGATAGTAAAGAGATCTAAACCTATTGGGATAGCTTCTAACAACATTGCCGAATTAGAAGCTCTTATAATAAGATTGAAGATTTGTCGAGAATGACATATAAGAAAACTCATCATCGAAGGCGATTCAAAAATCATTATCAATGGTCTTAGGAAAAGATCAACCCCAAATTGGTGCATCAACTCTAAACTAGAAACTTTACTTGCTATATTGGATTCATTCGAAGAAATTATACTTCAATATATCTATCGAGAAGGAAACAAAGAAGCGGATCAACTGGCCAATGATGAAGTAAATGAAATAGACGCGATACAAGTAATTTAACACTTTCACTTCACAATCTTTATCTTGTTTGACAATTATAAACTTTAGCTTACATCCATTTAGATCATCTATATATACCTTTTCTTTCAAGCTTTTCCTTTTTCCCTCCCTTTTATCACCCTCGAGACCTATATTTCCATCTTCTCTCTGCAACTTATTTTCCCATAACTTATCTCATTCATTTTGACTGTATGAGGCTAGTAGATTGATCCTTTTCTTAAATTAAATTATGTTGTACTCAATGCAATCATTAATCCATCCATCCCAAATTAACATAACTCAAAACAATGATAAATTCATATGATCTCATAGGAACCTTTATATCTTTTAGAGGCATCAAGGGGGGCTTCCATTTTCCTTATAAAATAGATGGTTTTATTCTTTACACCTCATGCATCCTCTTGAACAATTTCTAGTTTAGACAGACATAGGTTTGTTACAATGGAGTCTACCACTGTCTTGTTTCATGCATCAGAGGTGCATACTATGGCTTTTAGAGATCTAGTAAAGCCATAGCACTGGAATAGGATTCTTAATCCTATTGCTGATATGTTTAGGGTGGCCATTCAAAGGATTCTTGGTGTTGGTATTTCAATTATGATTATACCTGGTGCACTAATAGCTCCATTTTAGGAACTTTCATCTCCTGCTTGGCTTACGCCCTAATTCCTCATTGGGATATCATCAATTTGTTCGACCCCACCTGGCTTGAAGGTTTAGAGAAAGTGGTCATGAACATAGATAGGAATTCAAAAATCTCCTTTCCAGAGGACTATATGTCCTATCCCGCTACTAGTCTCACCTTTGTAGTCGTTACTACCCGCCCCATATTCTGTGTCAGAGACCAACCTTTTCAACAAAGAGTGGCCTAAGATGAAAGCCAATGCAAACTTTCTGATACAGTGAAGAGGTATTGTCGAGGATCAAAACAAAGAATGGCTCATTAACTATCTGCATATCTTCGATTCCTTCATAGAACCGAGGGTTGATTTTGCAAACTTGAACAAATTGTATTTCATTCTTCCAAATTTCAACAAATCTAGTTGTGAGAAGTCTTTCTTGAAATCCAACAACTCGACATTGAGGAACTCAAAGACTTTATCATGGTACATGGAAAATCTAAAGATCCAGCTTCCTAGAAGATAGGTTGGTCATGGCTTTGTTGCTTTGCTCGCGATCCCTTCCAGGTTTTTGTTTGCTTGGTTTTTCCCTTGCTTCCTCCTACTTCTCCTTTCCTGTATTGTTTTGTATGTCTCATCATTATCTGATAGCTTTTTTTCTAGGTCTATCTTAGCTCTTGCAAATTGTATTTGTTCATAGCAATCTATGTAGATAGGTCTCTTAGATTATGTTTGTGGGATTAATCGTCCCATTTTGTACTCTTCTATATATGTTAATATTATATCAAATGCTAGTTTATTTGTCATTGACGTTGTTCTTTTGTGATATTACTATCAGGATTTAACTATGTGATTTTGAGTCAAACTCATTGACCCATGTTTCATGAGTAGTGATTCAACATGATTCCTTCTCTCATGAGAATAAATGGAACACTTAGCACTCATTGGATCTAGGTGATGCTCATAGGGGTGAAGCACTGAGACTTCCCAGGAGGTCACCCATCCTATTACTACTCTAGCCTGAGCACACTTAACTACGAAGTTTTCTCCATGGTTAAACCCAAAATTTGCAAAACCTTCACCAAGTGTTGTGCCTTATGAACCATTCATTAGAAAGCCCCTTAAGCTCATCAATTGATAAGTAGGAGATAATTTCCACAAGTCAAATTGTGATATTGCTATTAGGATTTAACTATGTGATTTTGAGTCAAACTCATTGACCCATGTTTCATGACTAGTGATTCAACATGAATCCATCTCTCATGAGAATAAATGGAACACTTAGCACTCATTGGACCAAGTTTTATTCTTTTGACTTTCCTGAACATCTATGAGGATTTGGATTATATATTAATTAACCAGGTTAATCTATTTAACATTTCTAAATTGAACAATAAGAATTTTCATATAAAATCTGCTCTCCCTTTTGAACATATCCCCTGTCAATGCTCCTTTATGTATTTAGTCATGCTCATCTCTTCATCTCTCTTTTCTCCAATTAACTAGTCAAATTATAAAACATTGGAGTTTAAGAAAGATTAAAATCTGGCTTCCTAGATTTTGAACTCTCTCATGCCATACAGATCTTCCCTGCTGTAAATCGGATAACATATTATAATATTAGAGCAAGTTTTAAGAATCCCAATAGTTCCATTAAACACAGAAGAATCATCATAGAGAAAACACCTTATAACAAGTTTGTCTATAAGGGTAAATGTATATAAACTACAGTTCCCTTCACCCGATTATTCTCACTTTTAACAATTACATTTAACTAAAACATCCATTTTAGACACTCCAATAGTACTATTACATGAAATTCCTATTCAGTTTAAGTCTTAACATCTCAATAACAACTTTATTAGAAGGAGGACAAACTAATTTTATTACATATTTTAATACTAACCACTTTTTTGCGAGTATTGTATGCTTGTGAATTTATAGGGAAACAAGGATATCTAAGAGTCTGCCCATCATACTTTCAAATCATCACTCGCCCAAATGAAGGACCTCTATTAAACATCTTTCACATGTAGTGATGGAAAATGTATATTATAATAATACACTCTAGTAAGGGAGCTAATCAAAACTACAAAATATAATAGACTTATTTGTGTCAAATTAAGAAATATATAAACTAGGGTATGCCCCTTTCATTTATGTAATAATAATAGGACTTCGGTTCCAGATAAGACTGGAGTTTTCTTCTTCGTTATTTCCTACCAATGTCCATTTTAACAAAGAACCTCATGTAATTTATTTTAAATATCAATATAGGGCTTCAACCTTTTACGGATAAAAAAATTAATAATATCAGATTTCCACAATCCATTACTAATGATGATTATGCTTCTGGATTTGATTGCCTTTTTTTTTTTTTTTTATCATCAAAACACATGCCATCAAATCCAGAAGCATAATCATCATTGATAAAAAAAAATGTTATAAAAAAATAAAAATCAATTAAGTATATATTTTTCTTCATATCTAAGTTACCGAAAAAAAGACAATAAAAGACTGTCAACTTTTTTGGCAAAAAAATTATTTTTTAGAGAGCTAAGATCCCACAAATAGCCAATCAACTAAATTGGAAACTGATATGAAATTAAATTAATTTTAGAATCAATTTAATTTAGAAGATAAAAATATATTTTAAATAATTTAATTTAATTAATCAAATGATAGGATAATGGAAATTAAATTAAATTATCCAACAAAGATCAATTAATTAAAGTTGATTAATTAAATAATAATAGTTTAATTAGCTTTAGGAAGGTGATTAGGTAACGAAGAAATTAGGTTATAGATGAATAAAGATGATAAATTGAATGATTAAAGAACCAACAATTAATAGATGAATAATTAGCTGACAATCATGTCTATTTTTGGTGTATACAAGAAGGGGAAAATAGTAGATCTTAGACATAATTTAACCAAGGTCACAATCTCAATGTTTGCCTTTCATTTCACAATCTCAATAACATAAAAAATGGGGACCTTGGTGCTAAGAGAGACTACATGAAAACTCACAAGGATGTCATTGCTATGTAAATACGAGTCTTTAATGAACTAAATAAAATGCGAGGCATCTTAAATGAAAGAGTCAGTGTTGCTAATAAGGGTAAGATGATCTTGGAAAGAAAATATGATATCTCATAGGTAGGAAAGCTTATAGTGTCCACAATGGGACTTAGTGCGGTGCCAAATATGTGGATTTTACAAACCCCATAAATGTGAGGAGTTGCCTCCTTAGAGGAATTTTTTTTTGGTGGCATCATTGAAGAAAGAATTGGCAAATACTGATTTAAAAATCTTAGAAAATTGTTACAAGCAAGGACTTTGTATCTTCTAGTGTCAAAGAGGAGAGAGAGCATTTTGAGACATAGTCTCACTTGTCTCAGATAACTCTATCATGTCCCTTGTCAACTTTCAAAATGATTAGATCATTATTTCTATTTACCTCATTAAATGTTGCAATCTCATTTTTAGGAATGTGGCATCTAGTAGATTTAACACACTTGAGGACCATTACACAATCTTCTCATATATCCTCAACCACTTGGGTGGGAAGAAAATGCACAACATTCTCAAATTTCAATGACAAATTCTATGTGCAAGATGGAATGAGGAGCTAAGGCAAAGGCAAGACACCTTTTTATGAAGTTAAAAGCCAAGGAATCTAAGAAACCACTTGATAAGTTGATAAACAACTATCTTTCCTAATGATTGATTGGGAGAAGCTTGAGGGAAGAAGAAGTTATTGAGGGAATGACAAGGAATACGAGGACCAATGAGATAAATCATCATTTTAAAAAACTGGCATACATGGGATGTTACGATGAAAAGAACCAATAATTTTGTCCATTTTTTTCCCTTCATGTAGGTGAACTAAAAGTTGAGGTCATAAATAAAATATTTTTACGTATTTTTTTTAAAATAATTTAAAATCAAACTTAATCTAAATTGTATTGTTATCATGGATGTTATTTTGTCTAAATATTTTTACGATATAAATAAATATACTTTTCTAAAGAAATGTCCATCCTTCGATGCAACCAATTAACATGTGTATTTAAAAAAATCAAAAAATAATATAGTTATTCTTAAATACAAGTTCTAACATCAACTTTATATTTTCATGAAAGGACTCTTAGTTGGAGAAATCTAGAGGAAAAGGTTTTTTTTTCTTTGTTTTCTTTTTTTTTGAGTTTTCTTCAAAAGAGGAATTGGGGAGCTAAGATACCATATAGACAATTCCAAATGAAACTCCCTTGATCAAAAGGTTTTCAGTAAAAAAAAATGTATAAACAAAATACCATTTTAATATTCAGTTAAAATTTTAATGATTTTGGTTGAAAGGTTTTCACTTGAAATGAGATATACCTTGTAGATGCTATGTGGTTGCCATTCAAAGTACTCTATTTGAATCTATTAAGGCAAAGTGGTCCCACTCAAAAATATTTTGTTGAACAAAAGTGTGACACAAATATGTGATTTTACCTTGGAGTATTATTAAAGATAGATGATAAAGTGTGGGACAACTTTAGATAGAAATTTACACACTATAATTTTGCTTAATAGTTCTATACATACTTAAGCCACACGTTAAAGCTTGTTAATTAAGTACTCAATTTAGATCATTTAGAAAGAAAAAGTAACATAATCTTGAAACAACCCTTTCATCATCTACTTTAGTATCCACTCATTTATACATGTTGTATTCTATTCATTTACATGTCCTAGGTACAATTGCTAGTGTAATTTTGTCTTTTAGACATTATGACAAACTACCCTCTTAAATTCAAAATATACCTCTTTCTTATTTTAGTCACTTCATATCAAATACAACAAGGACTTTCCTCTCATGCACCAAATTCTCCAATTTGAGATAAAGCTATCATAGTTATATTCATGCCTAAAGAAACTAGTTTTGTAAGTGAATAATTGAAAAATGTACTCAATGTAAGAGGAATTAAGCATAAAATGATTTGTTTATTCTAGGTATATATTATTCTATACATGTTGGAACATTGCATCTTCACTCATACAAATATTAACAAGTTTTAAAATAAGATATAATAAAGTATCAAAGTTCAATCCATATAAAACATACTCTTAAGGGCATTCTTCAAAAGTTCATTCTCTATTTGAATATCTAGCAAAAATGAATTAGATTTGTAACGTGAAGGATAGATGACTACTAATAGATGAGATGATGGAAGTGTGTTGGAATCATAATCACTATTATATCTAGAAACACAAACCAACCTAATCTAATTTTCCATAATCATGTGTGCAACTTTCTAGTCTCTAATGTAATCTACAATCGACATTAAATATTATGTATTAGTCAACATGGTACAATATCTTGATTGTTAACAATATTGTGATGACTTTATATATATAATTTAATTTTGCCCAACTATCACATTCATATTATTCATCATCTTAGTAACCAAGCCAAATTTTTTTAATTATAAAAATTCTTTGTAGAAATATTATAAAAATATTTATTATATGAAAAAGAACAAAATGATATATTTTTGGAGTAAAAGGAAAACAACATTCTTGTGAAAATGGAAGGTAGAAATACTTAAACTATTTTTTTAAAAGCTTCCAAAATTATTTATTATATGAAAAATAATACAAAGAAATACTTTTAAGTTAAACGAAAATTATATTCTTGTGAAAATATAAAATCTAATTTCAAATTAAAAAACAAATATATTTAGGTCTTCTTGTATTGTTGATATCATTTATATGGTTCATGTGTATTTTAAATATAGATACATCATTTCAAAATGATGAACTTATATCTCTATTGTCAATAGATGTTGTGCACGACTTTAGTTTATAAGACATAATATTAGAACATATCATTGCTATATCTTGTTAATAATTAATCTATAAGAAGTGGTAAAATATTTATCAAGACATATCCTTAGATAAACTTCATACATAAACACATGAAAAATTATTAATACCATATAAAAAATCATAAATACATTTATAACAATCACAATAAGTACTTTAAATATATAATAGCATAAATATCTAATAAATGTGGGCAGGTCTCTATTTATGCAAATAAGTATTGTTCTTGTATGAACTAATATTATTCTTATCTATATAGAGACTTAGATTTTAATGTACACATGCTAAAAGAACTCATATCATATGTTTGTCCTTGATAAATGTAAAAAAAAACTAAATATGTCACATATTATTAAAAAAGTCTCAATCACCTTCAAAATTAGATATACATTATAATTTAAATAAAAATACAATAGTTTTATAATCATAAATAGTGTTTTGTGTTCAATTATAAGATTATTTATTGTAGATATAAAGATAACTGAATTTAAGATTACCACAAGGTATTTAAAAGAGTACGAATACATATGATTTATATTTTTAAAAGGAGCATAATATCCCTACAAAAAATGATATTTTTATCCTAAATTATCAAATTATCAAGGATTGATCAAAACACAGTCCAACAAGATGCAGAAGATGTTGGCACAAGCAAAAATGGGAAAATATCAAAATCCATTTTTTTGGTATATTCTATGTTTTAGTATTTTGCATTTTCGGAGGCCTCTGGGGCATTTTTGGGCTTCAGTGAGGCAAAAAGTCACAATGCTACGCTTATGACTTTGGACAATTTATGAAGAACTCTAGAAGATCTTTCTAGAAATTCTGATGGTTCGTGATTTCAAGCTACGAGTAGAAAGATATGACTTCTACAAGTAGACATAAATTTTAATATAGATTTTTGTAGTTTTTATAGTTGTTAGAGTTCATTTTGTAATTAATTAGCTTGTGGACTTTTTGTTTTCATATCCAAAGGATAATGGTGACCCTTGGGATCCATCAAACTTGTATAAACTTTACGGTTCGAAATGAATGGATCACTTTTTGGCTTGCAAAAACATCTACTGTTGCATTTTAATTGCTTTCAATTTAGTCACAATACAACAGGTTTTACACCAAGTATTGTAATTTAAATTCTTAATTTAGATCAATGGTACCAGAGCTTGTTCGCTCCTATATGTCCCATCGTACATGGTTAGCTTAAGGTTGGGATTGGCCATGAGAGATCTCTCAAATTATCTTCCTTTGAGATGCCCATGGCTGCAGATGGCAAAACAATCATTGGAAGGGATGAATGAATCCTTCAAAATACTATTAGAAGAGGCATTAAATAAACAATGTGAAGAAATGATGCAACAATTTTCACAGATGCTTGAAAAATGAGAGTAATATGCAAGTCCAAGTAATTTAAAATTTGGCGGGCAAACCTCATTCAATGTGCAGGTAAATTTTGACATTCCAACTCTTCAAGGAAAAATAGATGCAAATGCTGTTGATGATTGGTTGTCCAAATTGGAGAGGTAGTTTTGTGTTAATAATTTCTCAAATATTGAAAAGATAACCTTTGCCCTCCTCAAAGCTGAGAATCATGGGAAGTTGGTATGAGAGGTACACTTAACAACAGAAGAAACCCAAGAATATTAGGATGGACGTGAATTCTCTATGTTATTTGATGGAAAACCCACATGGGAAGAATTTATAGAGCATATAAAACAAGAATATTACCCTGAAGCTACCTATGAACAAAAATATTTGCAATGACAATTACTCCTACATAAGAAAGACCAATCAGTTTAGGAGTACACCAACATTTTTCATGCTCTCTTTGCAAAGCTTGGCATCAAATACTCCAAAAATCATCGAGTTCTAAAGTATAAGAGTGGTCTTCATAGATACATTTAGACTGAAATGGATTTCTTGAATATAGAAATATTGTCTAGTGTTTTCAAATATGCATCAAAAGTTGAGAAGTTCAAACAAAAAGGGAGGAGGGAAAGTCCAATGAACAACAAATGGAAAGGTGATGGTAATAAGTCAATGAGAAAACAAATAGCCAAGGAACCATCTCCAAATTCACTAGCAAAGAAGACATGGGGGGTAAAGAAAATGGGGCAAGAATCAGGTATGTGATGTGAAGTCCATAAAAGTCCCTCTCATAACACTAAAGATTGTAGAACTATAAAGAATTCGATGATAGAAACCCATAAAGAAGTGAGATGACAAAATTTGTAAAACAAGAGGATGAACAAATTATTGAGGCTGACCCATATGCCACCGTGGCCACTGCAAAGGTGTTTTCTTGCGATGATGAAGAGAGATTATTTCATTCACAAATGTGGGTAGGAGGAAAAGCTTTGCATTTTGATCGTGGTAGTCAAAAGAATTTGATATCTCTTGAGACTATAAAGAGATTGAATCTAAAGACAACATCACACCCACAACCATATTCTATGGAGTGGGTGAGCTAAGGGTGAGACGTTCAAGTAAACAAGCAATGTTGTCTTTCATATTCCACAAAACCATTCAAACATGATGTGATATGTGATGTAGCTGCTCTTGATGTGTGTGATATTCTGTTGGGGCAGCCATACATGTATCAACGTCGTGGAGTGTATGAGTCAAGACCACGAAGCGTGACAATCAAATTAGGTGGACAAAAGTACCAGATTCCAAAGGTAAGTCCTGCACACTCTGCATCTTTCATTAGTGCAAAACAATGTAGAAGGTTAATAGCCCAAACTGGTACATTTGTATTATTAATGATCCATCCAGAGGAACAAAAGAAAAATGTGTGTAATTCCCATTCCATGGCATCCATCATAGCAAAACAACAAAGATCAATGGATCAAATGTTAACAAAATATCATAATGTGTTTAAGTTACCAATAGGGGCACCGTCACATTGCCAAGTTAGACACTCTATTGATTTGGTACCAGGAACCCCATTGCCTAATGAGCCAATATATAGGAGATCAGTTGTAGAAAATGAAGAGATAAAAAGGTAGATACAAGAATTAATCCAGAAAGGACATATCTACCCAAGTGCATCTCCTTGTAGTAGTCCAATTGTTCTTGCAAAGAAAAAGGATGGCACATGGAGGTTTTGTATTGATCACATATCATTGAATAAGATCACTATGAAAAATAGATAACCAATTCCTCTGATAGATGATCCCTTCGACTAGGTTAGAGGGGCAAATTTTTTCACTAAAATTGACTTGAAATTTGGGTACCATCAAGTACCAATTGATCCAACAGATGTATGGAAGATTGCTTTTAAATCTAAAGAGGGACTATTTGAATGGTTGGTGAAATGCCTTTTGGTCTCACAAATGCCCAACCGTATTTAAGAGGTTGATGACTGATGTTCTTAGGCCATTCATTGACTCATTTGTAGTTGTATACTTGGATGATATACTAATTTTTAGTAACACTTGGGAAGAGCATCTGCAACATGTGGAACAAAAACTTTCTAAATTACAAGACCATGGACTCTATGCAAATAAAGAAAAATGTTACTTTGATATGCAAACTATTAAGTACTTGGGATATGTTATTGATAGTGAGGGTGTTCACGTTGATCCTAAAAAGATCCAACTAATTAAGGATTGGCTTGCTCCAAGGAATCTCACAGAGTTGCGTAGCTTCTTGGGGTTAGCTAACTTTTATCGCATATTTGTTTTGGATTTTCACATTTATCTTGGCCTTTGAATCATTCATTACGAGGAGGTATGAAAGTGAAATTCCAGTGGACAAGTGCTCAACAAAAGACATTTGAGGAGTTAAAACAAAGTTTATGTTTACCACCAGTTTTATCTCTTCCTATTTACAACTTTCTTTTCAAATACAAACTGATGCATCAGAATATGCATTGGGAGCAATCCTCATGCAACATGGACATCCAGTTGCCTACCATAGTGAGGCATTTTCTGATACAATGCATAGATATCCCACCTATGACAAAGAATTGTGTGCTATTATTCAAGCTTGCAAGTAATGGAAACATTATATATTGGGAAAGGAGACTATCATCCACACAGATCACAAAACCTTTCAGTTTTTGCAAACACAATGTAAATTACAGAATGATAGGCATCAAAGATGGTCAACTTATTTTCAACAATTTCATTTGAACATTTGTCGTCATAAGAAATGAAGCACTAATAAGGTAGCAGATTGTCTAAGTAGGCCTCCAATTGTAGGAATAAGTATGGTATTAGAATCATGTGGTCACCAAACATAAAATTGGGCCCATTTATATGGACATGATAATGATTTTTTCAATATTTATACTCAGCTAGTGGATGTGAATGATTTTTATTTGCAAGATGGAATGCTCTGTCACTTTGGCCAAATCTGTGTTCCTGAGAAAGAAAGTAACAAGTTAATATGGGAAGCTCACTACAGTAAGGTTATTGGTCATTTTGGAATAGGTAAGACTACTGCTATACTAAAAAGATATTTTTATTGGCCAAAAATGAAAAATGATGTGATGAAATACATTCAAGCATGTACATCATGTGCCATTGCAAAGCCTACAAATCATAAGTTGGGTACATATTTACCACTTCCTATCCCAGATAAACCTTGGCATTCAATTTCAATGGATTTTATGTCCGGTCTTCCTACCACTAAACATGGGCATGATTGTGTAGATGTTGTAGTTGATAGATTTTCAAAAATGGCAATCTTTGGCTTGTAGAAAGGCAATCTCTGTACAAGAAACTGCAAAACTCTTTTTTGAGCATGTTTGGGTTCAATTTGGGCTACCAAAAAGTATTATTTTAGATAGGGATAGTTGATTTCTTAGTAAATTTTGGTCTTCATTATGGGAAATGATGGACATAAAACTCACAAAGTCTACTGCTTTCCACCCTCAAACAGATGGTCAAACAGAGGTTGTTAATCAAATGATTATTCCAATCTTGCGTATGTATCACTTGAAACACCCTCGTACAGGGGACGAGAGCCTTCCCTATGTACAACATAGCTACAATAGGGCAATTCATAGTTCAACTGGCCATAACCCATTTGAAGTTTGTTTCGGATATCAACCCTTAACACCAATAAATGTTTCTATTCCTATTATGCAACCTGACTTGGTACCATGCTTGGATAAGGAGAAGAACAAAGCAATGAAGTTCATTGATAGAATTCATCATTTGCAGTAGAAAGTTCATGAAATTTTGGAGCATACCATTAAGAAGTATAAACAGAGGCATGATGAGCATCAAACTCCTCATAATTTTTAGGTTGGGGATAAGGTATGGTTGTTTACCGTATGGGGTAAATAGATTAATGCATACAGACAATAAACAAGAACAACAAACTCCTTTTATTATTCACATATGCCAAAGACATACATTATGCTGATGATGATGAATACAATGATCTCGGATGGTGTACATATACTTTCTAAAGAACCTTCCCGAAGGGGTCTGTCAGCTACATAACAATTATCGACAACATCAACCCATCAACTACATAACAATTACTGATGACATCAACCCATTGACTACATAACATTTACTGACGACATCATCCCCTTAAAAGAAAAAGTCATCTCCAGATGACAATTACAGAATATTCAAGACAAATTAAAAGAATAGAATACATTAACTGACTAACTACAACAAGATAGATATGTTTTTGTCACACCACTTTCACATTCGTTCCGTGCCTGCACCAAAGTAGTCTTCAAACCACATTGCATCTATAGCCTCTAGTTGCATTTGTAGCCTCTGCTAACACAATATTGTCTCCTTAATCAAGATGACCTTGATAGCCACCCGTGCTGCTTTCTTTGTTTCCAACTCCTGGGTACCTTGAGCCAAGTGTCGCTGTATTGCCTTCAATTGAATGATCAGCTCCTCTCGAGCTCTCTATGCATCCACCAAGACAACCTCACATCCAACACCTACTCCAAGTGGCTCAGAGCGTATCACCCCTCTCGAAAGGCTTTCTCTGTTGCTCTCTCTACCTCTGGTACACAGACACTCTATGCCTGTAGCAGCTCCAGGTCTCATCAATTGGTCACACTTCCCATGACTGATAATTGCATCGATTGGGGGTCTAGGGGGCATCACCCCTAGTGGAGTTGAGGGGCAGTGCCCGTGCGGGTTCTTGGGGTAGCACCCTAGGTTGATCCCTATTGTGATACAGGGCAGGGTCAAGGGGCAGCGCCCCCACCGCTAAGACCAAATTAGCACTCTAAAAGCCACACAAAACTTCATGGAACACATCATTTTTGTGATTTTCTTCCAATCCCACACTCTTTCTGGCAACTGCTTATGTTTTACTACCTGTTTATGTCTTTCCCTTCCCTTGGGCATCATGCATTATTCATTTTGAAATTTTTGATTTGTCGTCAATTTTTTTTTAATAGTTGTAAGTTTTTCTTCCACTTGCTCTTTCCCGCAGACTCCATTTGTTCTTCAGCTTAGTTAGGTCAGTTATCCCTCCATACAAACCAACTGTTCTACAAATTTCTCTCTTCTTTCTCACCTTCGTCAACCCTTAACATATTACAGCTCAAAAAGAGCTCGTAATCCTCCATCTGCCAATGCAAAAGGCCGTTCACTGAATCTAGATCATCGTCCATCGATCCACCTTCCAACCATAGGACTCCTTCCTCATTGAGTTCCAATCGTTGCTTTCCTTCATCCTCTTCTTCAGAATCAGATGATACAGCTTCTTCACCCACCATTTGTGTGTGTAAATTAGTAATAAATTTTCATCTTTTTTTTTTCCTAGTGATAGTGTATTCTTCTTTCAGTCATGCTTAACCTTTGCTTGTATGAGCCATCCTCGGCCCAGAATGGCATCATATCCTCTCCTCTTCAGCGAGATGATGATGAAGTCGAGCAGGAACGACTATGTTCCGATAATGACTAGTTGTGCCATCAGGACTCCTAATGGTTTGATCCTATGCTGGTCTGCCATGAGCAACTAGAAGTTAGGTGGCCACAACGTTGGTTGTCCCAACTTCTTCCAGGTGTCTTCTGGTAGGACGTTTACCCCTGAACCTTCATCCACAATTGTGTTTAAAAGGACAGTTCCTAATATACCTATTTCTATGAGCGCTGGATGCTGTCTAGATGTGAGGGCTAGTAGCATTGGGTCCGCTGTACTTGCTCCACTTTCTTGCTCCCTTTCGTGTTCTCTTGGTAGTTCAGTAGCTGGAGTGATGTTTGTGAGTGTCGATTGGAGTTGAGGCATTGTGAGCAACATACTGGTACTTCAGTTTGTAATATCTACCATATGATGTTTTGTTTCGTACAGTTTCTTGCTGAGGTACCAGTAGTGTCCTTCAAGTGTGCTTTCTCTGCTTGTGTTGCTTTCTCAATTTCTGCTCGCGCTTCCTCCAATCTCTTCTTTTCTTCCGTCGGGTCAAGGTATAAATTTTTTTTTTCGTGTGATTGCTAGAACTTCCTCTTCGTCCATTTCGATGGTAATCAAATTGACTCCTGATTTCAGGCACTTGGCATCTTCATGATCTCTCGGACCACACCATCTGCATAACAACGTTGGTGTGTTTGCCATTGTATAGTCTTGGGCAAAGTGGCCCCACAAATTGCATGCTTGACATTGTACCATCGAGCGGTCGTTTGCATCGTACTGAATTCAGCTGCGACTTCCATTATTATTGTTGGCATTGTTGTTGTTGTTTTGCCTTCATCTATTATTTCTGTACCCTCTTGATGTGGCACCCTCATTACTGGTGTTTCCGCTCTCTCCTGACACGGAAGCCTCCTGGGTTAGGAGCACTTGTTGAGGTCATCTTGTTTTCATATTGAAGGGGCATTCTTTTAAGGAATGTCCCATAATTTGGTAGATCTCACAGAATTGGTTCTTCGGATAAGATCCCTTCATGTGACCTTCTGTCTTGCATTCTGTGCACCATAGCTCATTTCCCTTCATCTCTTTTTGCATATTCTTAAATTCCTTCATCATTCTGATCATATCCTTCTAGAGAGCTTGGACCTTCTTGCTGCCCTTCTCGTCATCACTGCTATCTTCTTCTGAAGATGCGTCATCATCTGAATTGGATGAGCTACTCTTCTTCTTTTTTGTTTTTTGCTCACTTTTTAAGTTCATCGCCTGATTGTATGCTTTAGTGTATGATGATGGCAGCACAATCTTCATTTTCTTTTATAACTTCGGCCGTACTCCTTCAATGAACCATCTTTTTTTGCAGCCCATCAATTGGCCAACTTTCCATTTTATTTATCAAGTCTTTTAATTTCCTGGCATATACTGGGACTGTTTCATTTTTTCTTTGTTTTGTGTTGTATATCTTTGCTACGATCTCATTTTCATCACGCAACAGTTGAAATTAGGTGGTAGATTCCTTTTTAACATTGTCCCAATTGGTTAATTTTTGGGGATTCATGTCAACCAACCAATCAATTGCTAGCCCCCTTAGGGTTGTCAGAAATTATCGAACCCATTCATTTGTATCTGTAATGCCATTTGCCCTGCAAATTGTTTCACATGTCTTACAGTGTTGAATTGGATCGGCTGTTCCATCACCATCAAACTTTGGCAACTTTTCCTTTGGTTTAACCTTTACTATTCGAGGTTGAGGGATTTGTTGTGTACTTGCGCTATTTTGCACTCTCGTGCTATTCTGCACATTCACACTACTTTGAATACCCACGCTGTTTTGGATAGTCATTTTATTTCTGATAGTTGTGCTATTTGGTGAAGGGTTTTTGTCAAGAGAAGTTGTCCATTCCGAAAGTGTATTTCGGACGAAGAGTTCACTCCATGCTCGTGCTTCCTCGGCACTTTGAGCCGTGCGAGTTAATCCCCTTCCATCTAGATTCTCTTCCCTCGGTGTATGTAGGTTAAGAAATTCCTCCCTTGCTTCTTCCACCAAATCCAACTGCTGTCGAGTCTCTTCTAGCAATTCCTCAGTGCTTCGGTGTTCGTTGGCAATCTGCTAAAACCTTTGTCTATGTTCGACCTGTTGTGCCAGAATTAAATTCCCTTGTGCTGTGCGTATTTCATCTTTTTCCTTTAACTTATTCTTATTTTTATTCAGCTGATTTGGCATTAGTCTTCATTCCTTTGCCTTCGTGCCAGGTCCATCGGGCAACGACGCCAAATGTTTATCGTATGGGGTAAATAGATTAATGCATATAGACAATAAACAAGAACAACAATACTCCTTTTATTATTCGCATATGCCAAAGACATTACATTATGTTGATGATGATGAATACAATGATCTTGGATGTGTACATATACTTTCCGAAGAACCTTCCCGAAGGGGTCCACCAACTACATAACAATTACCGACGACATCAACTTGTTGGCTACATAACAATTACCGATGACATCAACCCTTTGGCTACATAACATTTATTGACGACAATGGTTGCATTTCCAAAAGGAACGCTTACAAGGCCCTCATAGGAAGTTGCTTCCTCTTTGCTATGGTCCCTATAAGATCATAAAGAAAGTTGGTGAAAATACACTTGAACTCAACTTGTCTCCATTTTTGGGTGTTCATCCAATCTTCAATGTAGAACTGTTGAAGCCATATTTCCCTCCTTTAGTAGACATTGTAGATGTTGTTGAAGAAATGCTTTAGAGGCCTTCGAAAATGCAAAATACCTTAGAAGAACTCTAGAAGATCTTTCCAAAAATTCTGACGGTTCGTGATTTCAAGCTACGAGTAGAAAGTTATGACCTCTACAAGTAGACATAAATTTTAATATAGATCTTTGTAGTTTTTATAGTTGTTAAGAGTTTATTTTGTAATTAATTAACTTATGGACTTTTAGTTTTCATATCCAAGGGATAATGGTGACCCTTGGGATCCATCAAACTTGTATAAACTCTATGATTCAAAATGAATGGATCACTTTTTGGCTTGTAGAAACATCTACTGTTACATTTCAATTGCTTTCAATTTAGTCACAATACCGCAAGTTCTACACCAGGTATTGTAATATGAATTCTGAATTCAGATCAAGGATCTATACTAAGTTTCCCGATAATCCCCTCCATGAGCAATGCTGATGTGATATATTAGGAGACGATCTCCAATTTCTTTTTTTAACTGAATTAAGAAAAATAAATTACAAAATCAATTAAAACAATCTTTACCGTTCAGCAGCGAGACCACGACCGAAAAACGGTCATGAACAAAAGTTAAAAATATGGCCCCTTGCATATGATGAAACATTAAAAAACTAAAATTCTAAACAATTTCATATCTGGCTTTAGTTTTAAACAATTCCATGTCTGGCCCCTCTCCTCTAGATCTAGTTCTGAAATCGAATGTCGAAAAGCCAAGATTACTTTAGTTTGGACAAGCATATAATGCATTCCATGCCGATTTTGCTCCATTTCATCAAAAATGCTTCAGCTTACACACTTAGTTGGGTTCATATTTCATATGCAGCGCAAGATTTTCACTTCTCATGAATCCAGCTTATTATGTTCTGTTGATGTCACGGCATTTTGTAATACTATATCTTCTTCTTATATTCATTTATTGAGAACTAACATTCTGAAAAAATGCTCAGCTCATGGAAAACGTATTCATTCCCACATCAATGAAAGAGGAATTGGAATAGGAAGGGTTTTGGGCAACACGCTTATTAATATGTATGTAAAGTGTGGGAATTTGGTTGATGCTCGCAAAGTGTTTGAGAAAATGTCTGAAAGAGATGTCTGCTCGTGGACTGTCATTATTGCAGCTCATGCAAAGCAGGGTTTTTCTGAAGAGGCGTTGGTACTATTTCATCAAATGCAATTGACGGATTTGGAACCAAATCACTTCACCTTCTCTAGTGTTATTTCGGCATGTGCGAACTTATTGTATCTGGAATGGGGTGTGGAAATCCATGAACAATCAATAAGAAGTGGATTTCAGTCTCATGTTTCGGTTGCAAATGCTCTTGTGGACATTTACGCAAAATGTGGCAGAATTGAGGATGCGCGACACGTGTTTGACAAAATTCCTCAACGAGATGTTGTCTCCTGGACAGCTATGGTTGCTGGATATGCACAGAATGGGCAAGCTGATAAAGCCCTAGAGTTGTTTCTACAAATACCGAAGCGAAACGCTGTTTCATGGAATGCCATAATTTCTGGGCTTGCTGAGAATGGATTAGTTGGCAAAGCTTTGGAGCTTTTTGAAGAGATGCCCGAAAAAAATGTGGTATCATGGACAGCTATGATTGCAGGGCTTATACGAATTGGGTACAATGAGGAAGCCCTTAAGCTTTATCGGCAAATGCTTTCAGTGGGAATCGAACCGGATTCCAAAAGCTTTGCTACTGTTATCCCAGCCTGTTCTAACTTAGCAGACGTGGGAATGGGCATGGAGCTCCATGAAAAGGTAATAATGAGCGAGCTTCAGTTTGATCCTCTTGTGGTCAATGCGTTGATCGTTATGTACGCAAAATGCTTAAGCATTCGGAAAGCTCGTGAATTGTTTGATAAAATGCGCACCCGAGATGTTGTTTCTTGGACAGCAATGATTGCAGGATGTGCGCAGAATGGGCTTATAGATATGGCGCTTAAACTCTTTGAGGAAATGCCTCAACGAAATGTAGTGTCGTGGAATGCAATTATTGCTGGATTAGCAAAGAATGGGCTTGTTAATGAGGCATGGAAATTATTCAAAGAAATGCCTCAACGAACTGCAGTCTCGTGGAATGCAATGATCTCAGGTTTTGTGCAGAATGGTTTGGTTGATGAAGCCATGAAACTTTTTAAGAAAATGCCTCAACAAACCATGCTCTCCTGGAATACCATGATTACAGGATTTGCAGAGAATGGGTTTGTCAACGAGGCCCTGAATCTCTTCAAAGAGATACCCCAGTTAAATGTGGTTTCATGGAATGCCATGATTGCTGCATTTGCACAGAATGGGCACGGTGAAGAGGCCTTGAATCTTTTCCAAGACATGCAATCGGCAGAAGTAAACCCGGACTTAATGACCTTTAGTTGTATTCTTCCTGTATGTGCTAACTTTGCAGCCCTGGGGCAGGGTAGGGAGATTCATGAAAAAATAGTTAGAAATGGATTTCAGTGTGACGTTACCGTGGTGAATGCCTTAATAGACATGTATGCAAAATGTGGGAGTATACAAAAGGCATGGGATTTATTTGATAAGATGCATCAACGGAGTGTTATCTCATGGACAGCCATGATTGGAGGCTATGCGATGCATGGCCGCCCCAGGGAATCCCTCAAACTCTTTGAAGAGATGAAACAATCTGGCATCAATCCGGATCATATCACCTTTGTTTCAGTTTTGTCTGCATGTAGCCATGCAGGTTTAGTAAAAGAAGGTTCTCAGTATTTCAGCCAAATGAAGAAACATTATGGTATCCGACCTACTATGGACCATTATAACTGTATGGTTGATCTTTTTGGTCGAGCTGGACATTTGGAGAAAGCACGAGACTTTATTAACGAAATGCCAATGAAACCTGATGCCAGTGTTTGGAGTTGTCTGCTTGGTGCTTGCAGAGTACATAATAATATAGAGGTAGCTGAACATGCTGCACAAAATCTTTTTCTGTTGGATCCAAGAAACGATGCACCTTACGTGCTACTCTCAAACGTCTATGCGGCAGCTGGGATGTGGAATGACATTGAAATTATAAGAAACGTGATGAGACACAGAGGCATTAAAAAAAGCCCTGGATGCAGTTGGATTGAGGTCAATAAACATGTCCATGCTTTCCTCACTGGAAATATATCAGATCAATAAGTATAGAACATGATTTATACCTAGTATGAGAGTTGTGCAGAATCATAAAGCGAAATCCTCTCATGATAGGGAGGCACTGAGAAGCTTATGATAACGTTATGACTGATCCTTTCATCAACATTATGACAAGTTGAAACCTTTGAATGCATAGTATGTGAAACAAATTTTAACACCATTGCTATCATTACTAGTCTGCCATTTCTAAGTCCTCCAAGGTACGTTTATTGAGTTCACCAAAATAACCTTTCAAAAAAACTCTGAGAATTTTATCACCAACATTTAGGGTCACTCTCCTAATTCATCACGGTTTCATGATATGGTCTTAATGTTCAGTTATGTTTATAGTGCCCATCTTGATTTCCATTTTAAGAACCAAAACGGTCAAAATGAGTTGACAAAGTGAATGGGTGGAGTGATAGAATAATGAAAACAAGTTCAATGAAATCTGAAAGCCAAAACTGGAGAGGTCTGTAAGAATGACAGCAGCTGGCAGCACCCAAGGAATAATGATTTCTGCAGAACACCCTATCAAGCGTTTGTTTATGTGAGTCATAAAAACAAGTTAAACAAAATCAGAAAACCAGAGTTGGGGAGGGATGTGAAGGTGACAGCACTTTAAAAATCGATTTCTGTAGAATATCATTTCTCTTTGTTGTGGAGGAAAAGGGCAGGACGATACGTGAAGGATTGATGAGTTAAAGGGGTTCTGTAAGGAATGGATAATAAGTCACAACACTAATTGGAAGTTTTGTAAATGAGGTAGCAAATAGATGGATTTAATATGGAGGAAATTCTATTGTCAAGCATGTGTGAATTGTAGTAATATTGGGTCAGAAGGCCTTATGATTAACCTCTGTAAATATCACAACGCTATTATTATTCATATTGTAGCAACTTCTTGTGAACCACTACTCAAAAAACACGAGTCAATATTTGACTCAAATACTATATAATTTTATTTTCAAATAAATTTATCTCTTAGAAAAATCATTCTTTTATAAAAATAAAATTTATATAAAATTGAAAATAAATGAACCCCTCTCTCCCAACTTGTTTGAATTCTTTTTGTTTTTTTTCTTGTTTTCCTTATATGACACATAATAACATTATGTTAGTTGGATGAGTTGTAACTTATGCAATAAAATAAAAAATTATTAAATGAACTTTCAACAATCTGCGCATGTTTCATTTAATTCCATGCACATGTTTTCTGTTATCAATTGCATGTGCTTTCTCAGCCGGACATCTTTTGACTATTTTCTAATAATGATATTCTTAGTCAAATATCTATAACTTGATTTGTTGAAGATTAAATTCTTTCCTATAAAATTCAAATTTGTCTTTGTTAGTGTATCTAATATCATTCTCTCTTCCTTTGTCACCTCATATTCTACCATTTCTATTGTTGCACAATTTTCCATCTTTATTATTTTTGTACATTCATAAGGAACTCTGCTTGTGAATTTCTTTCCTTGCATCTTTGAACACATTTTGGATGATAACTAAACAACTTCTACCAAAGTACTAGGCATTAATCTTATTCTTTCTTGAGGATATTCTTAAATTATATTTCTCAACAAAGATGAATGTGTTTCTTCTATTTGTCTTCTAGAATTTGAATCCTTAGGCTGTAATAAATTGAACTATTAACTAAATTGAAATGTAAACTTTGATTCGAAATTAATGTAATAATTTTATATAGTTGCTTGTAGTTATCACTTTATTAATCTTGATGTAAACATCACATACTAATAATTGATCTTAGACTAAAAGTGTTAAATAATCAAAATTGACTTAATTTTTTCAAACTTAAATTTTTCCTTAGTATATGATTTTCAAGGTTGATCTCTTATCGACATATAATGTTAAATTATAACCAACTCACTGATATTCTTAATCTAGACAATTAATCTATTTTAAAAATAAAGTTCCAATACACAAGAAGAAAATAGATAAGAGAAGAACTAGCAACTTGATATTATTGAATAATGGTAGCCTATTATTACAATGAATGAACAACCTACAATCCTAAAATACTGCAAAAGAAATTGACAACACACTTAAGAGGATTTGACAACACAACGAGAGTAATGGACAAGTGGAGTACTCTAGACAACTAAGTGGATCTAAAAGAAAGATCTGTAGTTAGTCATTTGTTTAAACTAGAACTCTATGACACCACTACAATTAAACTAGACTTGTGCAGTCAACAACTAAAATTTGAGTTGCTACATGTGCAACAAAGATTATTCATTATTCTAACACTCCCCCTTAAGGAATAATCTGATTTTCTTTAACTCCTAAGATGTCTCTAAAGGTTACAAACTTTATTTTACCAAAGGACTTAGTAAATATATCAGCTACATTGTCATTGGTATTACAATAGTTCAACTCTATCTCTTGAGACTGAATTTTCTTTCTTACAAAATGATGTTGTGTTTCAATATGCTTTGATCTTGCATGATAAATATGATTATTTGCAAGTTTGATTGTACTTTGATTGTCACACTTCATTGAAGTAGGCCCTTCTTGCTTTTGTCCCATATCTTCAAGAATTATCCTTAGCCAAATTATTTCACAAGTAGCATTGCATAATGCTTTGTACTCAACTTCAGTAGATGAAAGAGAAATAGTTGGTTGCTTCTTGTTGTTTCAAGAGGCACCGCCTAGTCCTATGTTGAATGCATAACCAATTGTTGATTTACAATTATTTGGATCTCCCACCCAATTAGAATTAAAATAACATATCAACTCAACATTAAAATGGTTAGTATATTTGTTAATTGTAGATCTTTTCTGGAGAATAAATCTAAACACTTGAAGAGCAGTTAGTAATATCTTATTTTAGGATTTCTCTTAGTATCTTTTCCTTTTCTGATTAGGTAGATCAAACATTGTATGATTTCTTTGCTATTATTGAAGATTGAAATAGGATAGATTGAATGACTTTGTGAAATCGATGACTACTAGAAGAGATACAATGTCAATGTGATTGATTGTATTCTCCCACAACCATTAGAGAGTATTAGTATTACTATTGGAGGTCATGATCATGAATGGTTGTGACTTGTCACGGGGGAGTCACAACCATTCATGATCATGACTCCTTTCAAACACAATCGATATGAAAGCCAATTCATATTATGCATTAATTCAACCGATACATATTAGTTAAGAACGTATGTAATATAAAATGTGATATATATATATATATATATATATATATATATATATATATATATATATATATATATATATATATATATATAGTATGTGTCAAAATCACATTTATATATCTGTTCATCCATCATTATTAATTTCAAGTTCATGATACGAATGCTTCAATCCGATGAAGCTATATTCTTAATACTTCCTCTTAGAAGGAGGATTGAATGCATACTTCCTAGTAATGCACTTGAATCTACCATTATCATGATTCATATTTATTCTGAAATTGAATATAACGATAATTACCATATCAAGACATTCAATACATTCTTGGATTTTAACCCCAATGCAATCAACCTTGATATATCTGTTATTATGTGTTCCAATCATTGGGAGACACATAACAACATGTCAAACTATTGTTAAGATTATCACCTTACAATAGTGACCTCAACTACATGAAAGATCGTCACCTTTCTTGCCACAACATATTCACAATATTAGAATATTGATTTGATTAAATATTCAATAATAAATTTACAAAATATTGAATTACATTTTGATCATACTAAGTTTGTTCCCGAAGTACTCAAATTTGAACCGTCAACCTTTTGTTCTTCAATGCTGATGTATATCAACTTAATAACATCTCAATCCACCATATTTCTTATATAATTGATGCAAGAGCATTCAAGGTGTAAGGGAAATCTTGCATCACCCAAAAATATTTTATTTTCAGTCTTTTCTATTTTAACAATGACTAGTAGACAGGGTGGTTACTATTTATGGGAACTTGCTATTTTTAGTAAGTTTTTCATACGAGCTCAGAATGTTCTCATTTTCTATAGGAAGGTTCATTTTAGAGATATAAGCCTACCATAAAAATCTCATTGCTCTAGCTTAAGTATCGTAGAAGATATTGCAGATTTTCAGTGGAAAAATTTGCAGAAAAATCTTCAAGCTCATCATTGGAGGCCTTAGAGTGCTCAGATGAGGTTTGAAAACTCGACATAAGGGTGCTAGCAATGTTTTGATTCTGTAGATCAAGAGCTGGCATTTTCGAAAGTGGTTATAATAGCCAATCAGAGCAATGGTTTGTGATTTGTGGCCTTTGGAAGTTGGGCTATCGAAATTTCTAAAATAATTTGTCAAAGATGTATTTGGCCAACTTTATGTGTATTGTTAGGGTCTGTCAGCCCTAGGTATTAAGTTTGAGTATCTAAAACCATCTCGGGTGGCATAAAACTACCTATTTAAGAAAGGCCTGAACATTGTGTAGGAGAATTCTGGGTGATAGTTTGCAACACCGTCTTACAGATTGCTGTAATGAAGGCACCCGTTTGGGTTAGCATATTGTAATTGAGAATTTTGTAATTCCGCATTTGTGGTGATAATAAGAAGTCCATATTTTGTTCTCTCATTTGTTGTTTCTTTGTTTCTGTTATGAGTTTATGGTATTAAGGGGAGTCCCTTGCATCAAGTGGTATCAAAGCTAGGTTTCTTGAGTGTGTGAACAAATCATCGATTGTGAGGTAGTTTGCACTAGGACCATGTTTTGGGCTAAGTGTGTAGATAGATCATCGATTGTGAGGTTGTTTGCACTAGGGTTTCAGCAGAAGCGCGAAAATGCCTCTCCACGAAGAGAGCATGGCAGAAGGGTTGTAGGTGTTACACCTGAGGGTTTCCAAGCCCTCCAAAGGAAAATGCAAAGAGGAATAAATCTTCCTATGAGATATGAAAGCGAGGATGAGGGCAAAGTAGAAGAAAATGCCGAAGCAGAGGCAATTCTAAACCTAGAGGAAGAGAGGCTTTTTAGGGCCATCTCCAAGATTGGAAAAATACCTAAGTTTAAGGTTCCCACATTTTCAAGAAATCTTAACCCAGAAGAGCTGATCGATTGGATCAATGAACTAGAGGAATACTTTGAATATGAAGATATTGAGAATCTGGACAGGGTCAAGTTTGCGTAGGCAAAATTGAAGGGACATGTGAAGATCTGGTGGCAAGAGGTTCAGTTGGAGTGAAATAGAAAGGGAAATGACAAAATCACCATATGGGATCAGATGATACCTAAAATGAAGCGACAATTTATTCCTATGGATTATGAGCTTGATTTGTTAAAGAAGATGCACAGAATGAAGCAAGCGGGAAAATCTGTTCGAGTATACCAAAGAGTTCTATCGAGTTCTCATTAGAACTGGCCATGCAGAAGCTGATAAGGAGAAAGTTGCCTGTTATCTTAATGGGTTAAGGCCAAGCATTCATGATGAGCAATGTCTGGTTTGAATGAGTACTATTAAGGAGGTGTACCAGTTTACCCTAAGAGTTGAGGAGAAACTGAGTAAGAAGTTTGATAATAAGAATAGTGGAAGAGGTCATGGTGGAAGATCTAGTGGATGATCTTATGGAGGCCATAATGATGATCAAAAGAACAAGGATGAGGCTGGAAGTAGCAACCAGAACCAAAGGGGAAATAATTCCAATCATTTCCATGATCAGAACAATAGAGATTCGAGAGGAAGAGGTAGAGTACAAGGATCTGGAAGAGGAGGCTTTTGTGGAAAATGTTTTCACTGTGGAGAAGAAGGGCATAGAGCATTTGAATGTACCCAACACCAAGGAAGGACAGATCAAAGAACAGAAGGTTAGGTGAGAGTTGCACATGTTGATGAAGATGCCAGATCCTCACATTTTGAAGATGCTGAAAGAGGAGAAGTCCTAGTTAACAGAAGAGTCTTGCTGAGTGGTGAGAATGAACTTGATCAAAGAAGGAGTTTTTTTCGAACAAGGTGCAGATGTGAAGATGAGTGTTGTGATGTGATCATTGATGGTGGAAGTACTGACAATCTGGTGTCGAAAATGATGGTCACCAAGTTGAAGTTGAAGAGACAGAAACACCTACATCCATAATGTATTGCTTGAGTGCAAGATGACCACAAGGTTATGGTCAATGAGCAGTGCTTAGTGAAGTTCAAGATTGGAAGCTACCAGGATGAGGTACTATGTGATATCATACCTATGGACATATGTCATATGTCATTGGGTAGGCCATGGTAGTTTGAAAAACATGTTGTACATGATGGGCAAGAAAATACCTACACTCTAGCTAAGGATGGAGAGAAACATAAGTTGAAGCCGTTGAAGGATAAAGAAGAAAAGGTATGTAGTGCTGCCAGAATATATTTTGTTGATGGAAAAGAGTTTCTTAAAGGTATGAAACATGAGCATATGTGTTTTGCTATAATTCCTAAAGATAGTAAAGAAGAAGTAGAGGAGGTACCTGTAGAAGTTGCAAATATGTTGGAAGAGTTTTCTGATATTGTATAAGATAATGTACTTGACAGATTGCCCCTAATGAGGAAGACTGGTCACCAGATGGATTTGGTTCTAGGAGCTAGTTTTCCAGACAAGGCAGCACACAGAATGACACTAGCAGAAAATGAAGAGTTGAACAGGCAAGTTCATGAATTGTTGCAGAAGGGGTTGATTTGAGAGAGTCTGAGTCCATGTATTGTACCAACAGTGTTAGCACCAAAGAAGAATGGAGAATGGAGGATGTGCATAGACTCTTGTGCTATCAACAAGATCACCATCAAGTATAGATTTCCTTTGCCGATGATGGATGATATTATGGACTGTTTGATTGGAGCTCAATATTTCACAAAGATAGATCTAAAGAGTGGGTACCATTAGATTTGTAACAAAAAAGGTGATGAGTGGAAGACTGCTTTCAAGATAAGGGTAGGACTGTATGAGTGGTTAGTCATGCCTTTTGGGCTAACCAATGTACCGAGCACTTTCATGAGGCTCATGAATGAGGTACTGAAGGATTTTCTAGGTAATTTTTTCATTGTTTACCTTGATGATATATTGATCTTTAGTAAGACATTAGAGGAGCATTTGATTCATATTCACAAGGTGTTTGAAAAGTTGAGGGAAGAAAAGTTGTTGATAAACTTGAAGAAGTGCAATTTTGTAAAGAAGGATTTGGTGTGCTTGGGATTTGTAGTCTCAGGAGAAGGTCTGAAAATGGACCCAGAGAAAGTGAAGGCTATCCTTAAATGGCCTACTCCAAGGAGTGCGACAAAGGTAAGATCTTTTCATGGAATGGCTACATTTTACAAAAAGTTCATAAGAAGATTTAGCAGTATTTATGGACCCTTGACTGAAATAATGAGAAGAGATAGGAAAGAGTTTAAGGGGACTATAGGAGCAGATAAAAGTTTCAATTTGTTGAAACAAAAGTTTATTGAGCAACCTGTTTTAGCACTTCCTAATTTTAACAAGGTGTTTCAAGCAGACTGTAATGCTAGTGGTACTGTAATAGGAGCTATTTTGAGCCAGGAAGGTAGAATAGTTGCTAATTTTAGTGAGAAGTTGAATGATGTAAAAAAAAAAATTCTATTTATGATCAGGAATTTTATGCTATAGTTCAAGCATTGAAGAAGTGGAGATACTATCTTCTTCCTAAGGAGTTTGTTTTGTATACTGATCATCAAGCTTTGCAATATTTAAATAGTCAAGGAAAATTGAACCAAAGGCATTTAAAGTGGGTTGAGTTTTTGTAGAGTTATGCATTTGTTTTGAAACACAAAAGTGAGAAGTCTAACAAAGTTGCAGATGCTCTTAGTAGAAGACAACTCTTGCTGATAGAAATGCAGATAGAGGTGGTTGGGTTCAAGTAACTTAGTACATTGTATCCAGATGATCTTGATTTTGATGAAGCGTGGATGACTTGTATAGAACCTGTTACACTTGACAAGACAAAGTGGTTGGATTTTATGATCCAAGATAATATGTTGTTCAAAGGAAGCCAGTTGTGCATTCCAAGAAGTTCAATGAGAGAGAACCTGATTGAGGAGAAGCATAGTGGAGGATTGGCTGGACATTTTGGCAAAGATAAAACTATAGCTTTGGTTGCTAAAAATTATTACTAGCCACAGTTACAACAAGATGTTATGAAGTTTGTACAAAGTTCTCGAGTATGTCAAATGGCAAAAGGAGTGAAGCAGAATACAGGGTTGTATCAGCGATTACCTATACAAGAGAAGCTGTGGGAGGATGTCAGCATGGATTTTGTTCTTGGATTACCGAGGACACATCACGAGCATGATTTTATTTTTGTGGTGGTTGAAAGGTTTTCAAAGATGGCACATTTTACTCCTTGCAAGAAGACTAGTGATGCTGTTCATGTAGCAGAGTTGTTTTTTTTAGAGAAGTGAGATTACAAGGTTTGCCAAAGAGTATAGTTTCAGATCAAGATACCAACTTTGTTGGGTATTTCTAGCATACATTGTTGAAAAAGTTGAAGATAGATTTGAAGTTTAGTTCATCACATCATCCACAGACTGATGGACAAACAGAAGCTGTGAATCATAGTTTGGGAAACTTGCTAAGATGCTTGGTTGGAGATAAACCAAAAGGATGGGATATGATTTTACCATAGGCAAAATTTGCATATAATAATTCTGTCAATAGGAGTACTGGTAAATCACCATTCTAGATTGTATATGGGAGTAGTCCCAGAAATGTTTATGAAATAAGGAAGTTGGATAAGGGAGAGATAAGTAGTGCTGAAGTAGAAGATTTTGTTGAATATTTGAAGAACATCCATGAGGAGGTGAGGAAGCACATCATAAAGATGAATACACAATATATGGCTAAGGTAGATGTGAAAAGGAGATATAAGGAATTTCAAATTGGAGATGAAGTCATGGTTTATTTGAGAAAGGAGCGTTTTCCAGTAGGTACATATAATAAGCTAAAGATGAAGAAGTTTGGATTGTGCAAGATAGTGAAGAGGCATGATTCTGGAAATGCATATGAAGTGGAGTTGCCTGCTGAATTGAATATTTCACCAGTATTTAGTGTTTTAGGTCTGACAGAGTATTATGAAGGAGGTGATGGATATGAAGCTGTAGAAGCGTAGTGGAGCATCATGGCTAGAACTTATGAGGAATATCTGGTCAAATGGAAAGAGACACCAGTTGAGGATTCATCATGGCTAGTAAGGAGGAGGTCAACCATCTTGGTTTTCCTCTGAACACCTGAGATGTGATGGGGTCACTTCTCAAATTACCTTGGGTGTCTGATGTAGGAACATCCTGGTGTAAGGGAAATTTTCCATCACCCAAAAATATTTTATTTTTAGTCTTTTCTATTTTAATAAGGACTAGTAGATAGGGTGGTTACTATTTATGGAAACTTGCTATTTTTAGTAAGTTTTTCACATGAGCTCGAAATGTTCTCATTTTCTACAAGAAGGTTCATTTTAGAGATATAAGCCTATCATAAAAATCTCATTGCTTTAGCTTATGTATCAAAGAAGTTATTATGAATTTTCGGTGGAAAAATTTGCAGAAAAATATTCAGGCTCACCATTGGAGGCCTTAGAGTGCCCAAATAAGGTCTAAAAACTTGATAAAAGGGTGCTAGCAATGTTTTGATCCTATAGATCACGAGCTGGCGTCTCTGAAAAGTGGTTATAATAGCCAATCAAAGCAATGGTTCGTGAGTTATGGCCTTCGAAAGTTGGGCTACCAAAATTTCTAAAATAATTTGTCAAAGATGTATTTGGCTAACTCTATGTGTATTGTTAAGGTTTGTCGGCCCTAAGTATTAAGTTTGAGCATCTGGAACCTTCTTGGGTGGCATGAAACTGCCTATTTAAGAAAGGCCCGAACATTGTCTTGGACAACTCTAGGTGATAGTTCACAACACTATCTTGTAGATTACTGTAATGAAGGTGCCCATTTGGGTTAGCATATTGTAATTGAGAATTCTATAATTTCGCATTTGCGGTGATAATAAGAAGTACATATTTTGTTCTCACATTTGTTGTTGTTTCTTTGTTTCTATTATGAGTTTATGGTATTAAGGGGAGTCCCCTGCATCAATACTGATAAGGACTCTCTATGTGCTTGGACCCATTATGAAAAATTGGGTTAACTGATAGTTTAATGCAACTTTGATTATTATAATGAATTATAGTGGAGTCTAGTGGTTTTCCAAATGTTATGCATAACCAGTTGTTAATTTACGATCATCTGGATCTCCCGCCCAATAAGAATTAGAATAACCTGTCAACTCAATATTCAAATAGTTAGTATATTTTTTAATTGAAATTTTTTTCTAGAGAAAAAATCTGAACACCTAAAGAGCAGTCACTAATATCTTATTTTAGGATTGCTCTTTATACATTTTGCTTTGTTGATTATGTAGTTCAAACGTTTGTATGATTTCTTTTCTATTATCGAAGACTGAAGTAGGATAGATTGAATGACTTTGTGAAATTGATGACTGCTAGGTGAGATACAATGCTGATGTGATTGATTGTATTCTCCCATAGCCATCAGAGATTATTAGTATTACTACTGGAGGTCATGATCATGAATGGTTGTGACTCCCCCATGGCACTTTCCACGGGGAGTCACATCCATTCATGATTGTGACTCCTCTCAAACACAATCGATATGAAAGCTAATTCATATTATGCATTAGTTTAGCTGATACATATTAGCTAAGAACATACATAATATATAATGTGATAGATACTTATGTGTGTGTGTGTGTGTGTGTCAAAATCACATTTATATATCTGTTTATCCATCATTATTAATTACAAGTTCATGATATGAATGCTTCAATTCAATGAAGCTATAGTCTTAACACTCCCTCTTAGAAGGAGGATTGAATGCATACTTCTAGTAATGCACTTGAATCAACCATTTTCATGATTCTTATCTATTCCAGAATTGAATATAGTGATAATCACCATATCAAGATATTCAATACATTCTTGGATTTTAACCCCAATGTAATCAACCTTGATACATCCGTCATTATATGTTCCAATCATTAGGAGACACATAACAACATGTCAAGCTATTATTTAGATCGTCACCTTACAATAGTGACCTCAACCACATGAAAGATTGTCACCTTTCTTGCCACAACATATTCACAATATTGGAATATTGATTTTATTAAATATTCAATAATAAACTTACAAAATATTGAATTACATTTTGATCATACCAAGTTTGTTCCTAAAGTAGTCAAATTTTAACCTAGCAAGAGGTTTAGTGAAGATGTCAGCCTTTTGTTCTTCAATGCTGATGTATATCAGCTTAATAGCATCTTAGTCCACCATATTTCTTATATAATGATAAGGAATCTCTATGTGCTTGGACTTGTTATGAAAAACTAGGTTACCTGATAGTTTAATGCAACTTTGATTGTCACAATGAATTATAGTGGAGACCAGTGGTTTTCCAAATAGTCCATATAAGAGTTTCCTTAGCCATACTGCTTCACATGCTCTTGTGGAGCCTTCCATATATTTTGCTTCCGTAGAGCTCTAAGGAACTACTGACTATTTTCTACTAAACCAAGACATCATAGTCAAACCAAGACTAAAACAACATCCAGTTGTACTCTTGCAATCAATACAATCACTTGCCCAGTCTAAATTAGTATACCCTTGAAGTTGTGGCTCAGTATTCTCATACTTTAGCCCCAGTGCAATTGTTCCTGGAAGATACCTTAGAATATGCTTGCCTGCCATTAGAATCATCTTATTTGGTTAACACATGAAGCGACTTAACACATTTATAGCATAGAAGATATTTGGTCAAGTGTTCAGTAAGTACATAAGAAAGCCAACAATTTGTTGATAGTGAGTAGGATCTATTGATTATGAGTCTAATGCTTCACTCTTAAGTTTATGAAGATTAGTTTCCATTGGAGTAAATAGTGGCTTACAATCTATCATCCCAAATCTAGTCAATATATCTATAGTGTACTTTTCTTGATTTAGGAAGATGTGATTTCCCTTTTGTTGTACTTCTAGACCCAAAAAGTAATGTAGAAGGCCCAGATCCTTCATGTCAAATTCAACTATGAGATCCTGTTTACATTTGGCTATAAGATGATCTACACCTATTGTCAACAAGTCATCAACATAAAGAACGAGTATCAACATTTCATTATTAGATATTTTGAAGTATATATTCGGATCAACTTTATTCTTGGAGTACCCAAATTTGTGAAGATAGTTATCTATTCTCTCATACCAAGCCCTGGGAGATTGCTTTAACTCATAGAGGGCTTTCTTTAGTTTACAAATGTATAGGTTCTGATCATGTGTAGTGAATCCTTCTGGTTGTTCTGTATATACTTCCTCTTCAATGACATTGTTCAAGAAGGCTATATTTACATCCATTTGATGTATTTTCCATCCTTTGGATGCAACAATGGCAATTATCATTCTTACTAAAGTATAACATGCAACTGGAGCAAAATTTTCTTCATAATCAATTCCAACCTTTTGAGAAAAAACCCCTTGCAACAAATCTTGCTTTGTGTTTTTCAATGCTTCCGTTAGGTGTGTACTTGATTTTAAACAACAAATTTGAGGATACAACAGATTTTTTTTTAGGTCTAGGAACAATATCCCAAATATATATTTTTAGAATAGATTGATATTCCTCTACCATTGCATCTTTCCATGCTGGACATTTTAAGGCCTCCTCTACATTAGATGGTTATGTTTTTGTGAGTTTTGTCAATAAAGCAACATAGCATTTTTGATTTCTTGTTTTCTTATTTTCTCTAGAGACCTCATCTAGTTCCACATTGTTCTTTTCAATCATCTTCCTTGCCCATAGTGGTCATTTCTTGTGTCTTAAAAATTCATCATTCTCAACATTAGATGTAGGTAGGTCTTTTCCTTTAGAGAGAATCTCCCTCATAATTTCGTTGAATTATCTTCTATGATGTTCTCCCTTTGATTATAATTTTCTTTTGTGATAAACTCCCTCTGATTTTCAATATTCCCATCTTCTTTTTTTAAAGATGTTTTCAAGGTGACATCTTCATCAAACTTCACATCCCTACTTATTTGAATAGACTTTTGTCCTGGAATATATACTCTGTATCCCTTATTTGTTTCACTGTAGCCAAAAAATATGCCTTTCTTTTTGGAAGGTTCTAATTTAGACCTTTTCTCTTTGGGAATGTGAATGTAGACTGGACAATCAAATGTTTTTGGATGGCTCAGATCTGGTTTGATCCATGCAAATGCTTCTTTGGGAGTTATATTTTCTAATGTTACATGAGGGCTTCTATTTTGAATGTAAATTGTTGTACTTGCTGCTTTGACCAAGAAAGAGATTTTGATCATGAATCATTGCTTTTGTTGCTTCTATAAGGGTAACAGCACAAACTTGTGTAACCCTTTTGTAAAAGAAAAGGCTAACAAATGTATAACTGTTCACCTTTAATGACATAAAATTGGTATTATTATTTTGAATTTGGAAATGAAGTAAACTAATGAAATGTGTAGAAATAGATTAATTTTAGGATTATAATTTTTAATAATTATTTGGAATAAGAATTGACATATTTTCTTAAATTTTTAAGCTAATTTTTTAGATGTTGAATAATGCTGAAATTAGGGGTCTAGTTCCCACCACATTTTTCAAAACAAATCTATTATAACCAAGAGATAAATAATACATTCTAGAAGAGGACTCTCTCCTCTAGAACATCATATAATATTTATATTTTCTTGATATGATTGATTATATTTTTTTCTTTCTCAAAGTTGACATCTTTTCGAGTGTTAAAATATTTGGTTGTGGATTTTTTAAATTATAATATACTATATCTAATCAAAACACTAAAAAATCTACATGAGAATATTCTTGATTTCGAGCTCTATAAAATGGTGTTTATATGTTATTAAAAAAATATCATTAAAAGTAGTAAGAGTTATTGAAACACCACTTTTCCAAAATAATTTTATTTCTTTAGTAATTGGATAGAAACTAGTATAAAACATGCATTTAATAGACTTTTCCAATTGGAAAAGTGTGAGACCATATATAACTTAGCTAGAATGATCTAGATGATATGTTTTAATAAAAATGTATTTAGATAGAAATACTCAAATTCTATCGTTCTGATAAGTCAGCTTGAAAGGTAACACAACTTTGTACTTTTATCTAGAATAGTTCTAGTTTTTCTTTCTCCAACTTCATTTGTTGTGGATCATAAGGCACTATAGTCTCCCTCTTAATCCCAACAAAAATACAGAAATTCTTTGAAGATGTCAAATGTGTATTCACCTCCATTATCTCATCTTAATGTTTTTATTTTCTTTCCAGTGTGGTTTTCCACTAGGGCTTTAAATTCTTTGAATTTTTGTAGAACTTCATTAGATTCTTTAAGTTTTAGAAAATATATCCACGTTTTCCTGGAGTAATCATCAATGAAGGTTACATAATACAATAATCCCCCAAGTGAGGGTGTTGACATGGGTCCACAAAAATGAGTGTGGACAAGTTCTAGTACAAATTTTGACTTGTGTTTACTTAAAGAAAAGTATCATTTCTTATGTTTTTCTAGGGCACACCCTTTACAAATGCTAATGTGATCAGACTTGAGATTACGTATGCCAGTGGTGATTTTTCTTATGGTTGGAAGAGCATTAAAGCTAAGGTGTCCTAATCTTCTATGCCAAAGTTCATTTGAATTAAAGACTTCATGATTTAGATCTTCTTGTTTTTTTTAAAAAATATTTAATTTGTAAAAGCTTCCATCTCTTGATACTTTATTAATGACATTCTTAATGTTGGAGTTTTTAGTCCATAGTAACTCTTTATCCTCATTGAAGGTGATGCGATATCCTTGATTGGCTAGGCCAGAATTGGAAATTAGGTTTCTTTTTATCCCTAGTACGAATAGAAAATATCTTAGTAGAAGGGTCTCTCTTGTTTTTATTTGTAAAGAGTAGGTCCTAATTCCTTTTACTGGATACGTATAATTATCTCTAATTGTGACTTCTTCTATGCAATACTCTTTAAACGTTTCAAACTGATTTTTGAATCCAGATATATGTCTTGAAGCTCCACTATCTATTATCCAAATATTATTACTTCTATTTAATTCATTTGACAAAGCTACATAGAATAGAGAGTTTTCTACTTCATGAGATTCTGATATGATAGCTTGAATTTCATTTCTTTCAAGACAATATTTTTGGATGTGGCCAAATTTATCACATTGGTAGCATTGAACTTTGGATAGATCCTTTCCTTTGTGGTATTGAGAATGATTTTCTCTCTTTGATTCAAACATCCTCTTCTTCCCTTTGTTTTTGATGTGTAGGGCTTGAATCTCTCCTTCTTGATTTGTACAAATTCCTCTGGAAATTAACCAAGATTCCTCTTGAATACACTCATTCTTGAGTTGATCAAATTTTGGAAGTGAGGGACAACTTACACATTGAATGAAAGGTTCCCATGATATAGGTAAGCCTCTTCGAGAAATTAGTGTAAGTTCTTCATCATCAGCATTGTTTCCAATAGTGGTAAGTTGATCTCTTATCCTAGAGATTGTTAAGAAGTAATTTGTTATTGACTTTCCTTTGTTTATTTTTATATTGAGGAGTTGATGTTTTAATGTTAGTATTCTACTTGCATTGTTTATCTCAAATGTATCTTCTATAGTTTTAAACACTTCATATGTTATTTTCAATCTTTCTATGGAAGGAAGTATGTGATCCCTTACAACATCAATTATAATCTTTTTAGCTTTATTGCTACGTCTTTTCCAAGTTATTTTTCCTGATTCTTCTTCTATAAAAGAGTCTAATTCAAGTTCTTTAAGTAAGGCTATAATTCAAATTTTCCATGAAGAGAAGTTTGTAGCCCCTTCCAATCTATCTTCTATTTTGATTCCATTCACCATTTTGATTTAGATAGAGTTTGATTTCTATAATGCAAAGAACAATCCCAAATACCGATTTTTCTCTAGTTAAGCTTTAATACCATGTTAATTGTAGATCTTTTCTAGAGAATAAATATGAACACCTAAAGAGTAGTTAGTAATATCTTATTTTATGATTTCTCTTGATACCTTTTACTTTGTTGATAATGTAGATCAAATGTTGCCTGATTTCTTTGCTATTGTCGAAGAGTAAAGTAGGACATATTGAATGACTTTTTGAAATTGATGACTACTAGAAGAGATATAATGCTGATGTGATTGATTGTATTCTCCCACAACCATCAGAGAGTAGTAGTATTAATGTTGCAGGTCACAATCATGAATGGTTGTGACTCACCCGTGGCACTTGGTATGAGGATTCACACCTATTCATGATCGTGCAAAAAGAGGGGTAAAAATTTATTAAGACAGAAAGGAATACAACAAGGAGAGCTCAACAAGGAGCTCGATCCTGAGCAACAAGATCATCAAATTCTTGCACCATCTCAAAGGACAGTTTCCCCCTATCCCTAACATTCCAATCCGGATCATGACTAGAAGCCCATTTGGCTAAACAATCAGCAGGTCTATTCCATTCTCGCGGAATATACTTGAACCTAATGAACTGAAAAGAGGAAGAGAAGAAAAGAATCTGCTTAACAACAGTGGCCAGCTGCCAACTGACATCCTCAAGCTCTTGCGAAGAAAGCATGTTCACCACCACCTGGGAATCAGACTCACAAATAATCTTACTCCATCCCCACAAGCAACACTGTTCCACAACATATAAAATAGCCTGAGCTTCCATGAGATTGTTAGTATAATCACCCTTATGAATTGAGAATAAAAATTTAACATTCCCAGAACTACAACGAGCCACTCCGCCAATACCAGCCGGACCAAGATTCCCACAAGAAGAACCATCAGTGTTAATTTTCAGAACTCCACAGGGAGGAGGAGTCCAGTGCCCATCCCGGTTAACCCGACCCTTCCTCTGATGGTGGAGCTGCCTAGACATAGAAGGAAACCTATGAGCCACAACCCCATCCTACAGATGAAAATTGAGGCGATTACAGATAGAAAGATCAACCGGATCCATACCCCCATCAAGCTCACACTTCACAAGAATAGTTTCCTGGAGAGAATGTGATATTTTCCACCAAAGATGCAAAACACCAAGCCGAACATCTTGGAATATGCGACGATTCCTCTCCAACCAGATATGCCAAAGCATGAAATATGGGCCAGCAATCCAAGTAGCATGGAGAGAAGAAGACTTGGAGGGAGCACTACCCAAGCGAGCCCAAAACTCAGGCAAAGAGGAAGCATGCCGACAAGAGCAACCCCAAGCGCTCCACCAAAGGTGTCATATCTGAGTAGAATAGGAGCAATGGAAGAATAGATGGGAGACAAACTCCTCTCCATTACCACACAAAACACAATAAGAGGGGCCCTGAAATCCACGTTTACAAAGATTATCCCAGGTAAGACAATGGTTGTGAGCCACTAGCCACATGAAAAAATTGCACTTGGACCAAGAAACTTTATTCTAGACTTGCTTCCACCAAGGGACCTCAGCATCCCCAAATAATTGTCTAGTTATCTCCTAATACCCAACAGAGACATGATATTTACCAGACAAGGTACCGCCCCAAGCCAATACATCTGGACCAAGCAAAGAGGAACACTCTCTAGAGGCTAGAATTTGAGAAAGCTCCTGACGATCCATGTCTGTACCTCCAGGAGGCCAATCAGAGGAATGCTTCCATCTATAACCAACAACAGGTCCCAATTGATAAGGAGTCTTGTAATGAGCGACTTTATCCCATCCAACGGCAAGAAAAGAGTCACAAAGAGGCTGAAGATGAGGGTATATGGATAAAATGGAAGGGAATCCATCCCAAGCATCAGACCAAAACAAAGCCTGAGAACCTCCTTTACATATCCAGAACAGACCCCTCTTCACCAACATCGCACCTGTCTTCAAAGTATGCCAAACCATTGAGCCACGACGTTCAAGAGGAAGTGCAGAAATAGAGCAAGGATCAGGACCATGAAAATATTTATGAGTGATAATACGAGCCCAAAGTTGATGTTGTCCAGAGCACCATCGCCAATAAAGTTTAGCAGCCAAAGCTTGTCTACTCAATAGAGCAGAATGAAGACCAAGACCACCCTCCTTTTTAGGCCTACAAACAGTTGCCCAATTAACCAAGCTCCATTTAGTACTACGCAAATTACCACTCCAAAGGAATTGTTGAGAAAGAGCATCAAACTCCTTGAGAAAGTAAATAGGTGCAGCATGAACCATGCTTCTATAAGTAGGAAGAGCTTGGATAACAGCTTGAAGAAGAGTAACCCGGGCAGCAGTAGAAAGCCATCTATGAGTCCAATGATTTACCTTATCCTGAAGCTTGGTAATCAAATTTTGCCAGAAGAGATGTGGCTGCCTGGAAACAACAATAGGAATGCCAAGATAAGTCAGAGGAAGTGAACCTATCTGAAACCGTAGGATACCAACAATCCTGTGCTGAATAGAATCAGGAGTGTTAAAAAAGTAAATGAAATATTTGTGCTCATTAACTTTCTGGCCTGAAGCTGCCAAATAAACATCCAAAGCATGCCGAAAGGCTTCAGCTTCCTTGATCCTAGCAAGACCGGCAAGAGCAGAATCATCAACAAATTGAAGATGAGAAAGAGAAGGTAAGCCATTACCCCACCACCAGCCTTGAATAGAATTCTGGGACACCTGATGCTTAATGAATCTGCCCAAGCCTTCAGCCATGATGATAAATAGATATGGGGAGAGAGGGTCACCCTGGCGGAGGCCTCTAGAAGTACCAAATAGTTGTGAAGGTTGACCATTAATAAGAATAGAAAAAGAGGCAAAAGTAACGCAACTCATAATCCAACTCACCTTGTCAGAGCTAAATCCAAAAGAAAGAAGAATACTCCTTAGGAAGCTCCATTTAACTCTATCGTAGGCCTTAGCCATATCCAGCTTAACAGACATGGCTCTCTCCCTCGAAGTAGCCATAGAGTGAATAGCCTCAGTAGCAATAACCACCCCATCCAAAATTTGTCTTACAGCAACAAAACCACCTTGTTCTTCTGAGATAATAATGGGAAGCCACCTTTTCAGTCTCTCAGTAATCAGCTTAGTAATAACTTTGTAGACCACATTACATAAGGCAATTGGTCTAAAAAACTCCAATTGATTAGCACCCTCTCTCTTAGGAATAAGAGTCAAGAATTTAGAGTTCAAAGCTCAAAGCATCTGCTTGCTAGCATAGGATTCTTTAACCACCTCCAACAAATCATGATTAATGATGTCCCAAAATTCCTGAAAGAATTCAACTGGAAAACCATCAGGACTAGGAGCCTTCCCCTTAGGCATGCCAAAGACCACCGCCTCCAGCTCTTCCAAAGAGATAGGACGCATGAGATAATCATTCATTTCCTGAGTGATAAGGGAAGGAATACAGGACAAAATAGTATTTTCTTCATTATCAGCAGGAGGAGAGTCCTCAGAGAAGAGGGTAGAGAAGTATGAAATAGCCTCCTAGAACAAAGCTGGCAAGGAATTCAGTTGGATACCTTGAGAATTAACCAAAGAAGAGATAGTGCTCTGATTCTGGCGAGATTGCACTGTTTTATGGAAAAAGGCAGTGTTTCGATCACCTTCCTGGAGCCAATCAACTCGAGCCTTTTACTTCCAAAAAATTTCCTCTCGAAGTTCCCATTCTTCTAGAGCTCTAGAAGCAAGGCATACAACCTGGCCAAGATCCTCTGAGAAACCTCGATCTCTAATCTCCCTTGTGATGACATCAAGATTTTCTTGAGCAAGCCTCTTCATAAAGTGAAGATTCCCAAAGCATTCCCTATTCCATATCTTGAGCTGCCTTTTAACATATTGAAGCCTTTTAGAAAATGAGAACATTGTAGTACCATATGCAGGGGCACCATCTTTCCACCAACAAAAAATAAAATCATGAAGAGAGGAGTCACGAAGCCACATCAACTGGAACTTAAAAGGAGGATGCTTCAGAACATAAGCCCCTCTAGCAGAAAATTTGATTGGCCAATGATCTGAACCCCTCCAATCAAGGATTTTTGAAGAGATAGTAAGGGTGCCACTAAGCCAGAAGCAAGAAACAAGAAATCTATCCAGGCGTTCTGAGATAGCAGCAACACCAGTCCTGCGATTATTCCAGGTATAGAGGCCATTAGAAGGCTTAACATCAGAGAGATGAAAAAGAGATATGTGTTGCCGAAGAAGAGCAGAAGAAGGCCCCAATCTAGCCAAACCACCATGCTTCTCTTCCAGACTTAAAACTGAATTGAAGTCCCCTGCTAACACCCAAGGATGATAAGGATGACAATTTCTAACATATTGAATATGTTCCCAAAGTTCCTCCTTTCCCATAAGATCAACAGGTGCATACACATTAGTAACCATGGTTACCTCTCCTGAGTCTAGAGCAGAAGCTACCATAGAGAGAGCTGAGCGAGAAGACATCCAGCCAAGAGGAGAAATTTTTTGAGGATCCCAAAATATAGCTAAACCACCAGCACTGCCTGTTGCCCCAACACACTGGCATTGGCCACGAGACCAAATACTAGAGGCATGTTGGACCATAGACTCCACAGAGAGCTTAGTCTCTTGGATACAAAAAACATCAGTACTATGATCAACCACCAAGTTATGAATAGCCTTTTGTCTAGGGATGCTATTCAACCCCCTTACATTCCATGAGAGAATAATCATCATTGGGTAGATTTGGGAAAATGAGAATCCAAAGGTTTCACTGAACCAGACTCAATCAATATATCTCCTGTGAGTTTAATCTTCTCTTGGTCTGTTTTGCGCCCACTCCTTAGAGGGGGAGAAGAAGAAGCCCGCTTAAAGGGTCGAGGCAGCAACCCCAAGGGGAGAGGAGATTCCTTGCCCTTACCTGATGGTAGCACATCCTTAACCAAGTCAGCCAAAACAACATCATCATCTTCCAACACTGCAGGAGTCACCAGAGCCGTTGTCACAAGAGCTACAGGAACCTCACAATTCTGATATACTACAACTTGAGATGCCCCACAAGCATCATTAGGAACAAATCTCTCATCTGGGAAAGCTGGATCAGAAGAGATAGGAGGAGGAATACCCTCCTCTAGAACCATACTATCCAGCACCTCAAAACGGTTAAAACCTGAATCAGATAATCTTTCTTTCAAAGGCCTCTTTTGACCACGTCCCTTAGCTCGAGGATGAACAGGGGTAAATCCATCCTTATCCTGCATTGGAGCCTTACCCTTACCTGTAGCATCTTGTGGATTCATCCCCTTGGTAGTATTAACCATTTGAGATTGTCCTTTCCCTGTAGTATCTGCCAAACCACCAGCATTTCCAGCTGTAGACCGATCCACTCCTTTGAAACTCGAGTTACGGGGGCACTGCCGCAGTAAATGATCATACTCATGACAAATCCGGCAACAGAAAGGGAGGGATTCATAATCTAATTGTTGCACCCAAGAAGAATCCCCCAGACAAATTTCCAAAGAATTTGGTAATGGGTTAATCAAATTAATTTCAACACAAATTCTAGCAAAAGAAATAACCTTTTTATCGAGGGTTTGATGTGTGATCGTAGCTAGCTTCCCCAACAAAGCAACAATTTGTCGAAGGATGTCTTCATGCCAAAATTCCAAGGGAAGACGAGGCAAGCGAACCCAAACTGACACTGTTGAAGGAAGATCCTCAGTAGAATTAAAACCTGAATGCCAAGGTTTGACAAATAACCCCACATTGTTGTAGAAATAAGGGCCTCCTTCAAAAACACGATCACGATCAGACATGCAAGAGAATACAACAAAAAAGTAACTATTCCCTGCCAACATAATCTCCATATCTCCTTCCACCTGCCAAGAGCGGTAGATCCATGCCTCAAGAGCGGATAGGGAAATCTGGATTTCAAGAAATTTGCATATCAAAGCATGCTTGGTCCAATAATCAATGTCCTCCATTACAGCCATTGGAGGAATAAAAAGAACAGGGCGATCATGGCTACGCGGAAGACAACCATTAAATTTTTTCAGCTTGGAGCTCTCCCCTGAATAAAACGATTCAGATCGCATTGCATGCATAGTTGGAGAAGAACCATTTGTTCTCACCAACGGAGAAGAAATCCTAGGCCCTGCCATGCAAACAATAAAACCCCCAATCCAAAATTGAATACAGAAGATCTCCAAAAACACCGACACAAATTATGTCCAGTAGCTAACAATCCAAACAGAACAGAAAAATAGTGAAGATCAAACACCAAGAACAGGCTAGGGGAAAAACCCTAGCCCAGCCGGCAGCCAACGCTTCTTAGAGACTCCATCCACCTATTCAAAATCGTGACTCCTTTCAAACACAATTGATTAAATGCTGATTCATATTATGCATTAATTCAGCCGATACATATTAGTTAAGAACATATGTAATACACACGCACACACACATGTTCATCCATCATTATTGATTTCAAGTTCATGGTACGAATGCTTCAATCCAATGAAGCTATATTCTTAACAATATTCAATGCCAAAAGATATGCTGCCTTGTAGGTATGGAAGGAATCTTTTTGTTTCATTCCAATGAAGCTCAAGAGGATTAGCCATGAATTGGCTAAGTATGCTGACATAATATGAAACATTAGGTTTTGTAGTGGTCAAGTAGTTTATACTTTCCACCATCTGCCTATACAATGCCCCCATTGACTTCTAAAGTGTCACTATCACAAGAGAACTTGATTTTTTTTCCCATGGAGTACGCGCTGCTTTATAATCTTGCATATTAAACTTTTGGATCAACTTCTTTGCATGCTTACTTTGAGTAATCAAAGTCCTACCATTTTGTTTCCACACTTCAATTCCTTGCAATAATGCGTTTATCCAAGATCTTTCATTTCAAATACCACCAACAGAGCTGCCTTGATTGTATCAATAAACTCTATAGAGCTTCCTGTTATGATTAAGTCATCCACATACAAAGAAATGAAAACAACATTCCCATGTCCATAATTCTTTATGTAAAAATATGGATCATTTTTACTCTTTCTATATCCTTGTTGCAAGAAGAATTTATCAATTTATTCATATCATGATCTTCATTCTTGTTTGAGACCATATAATGTCTTTTTTAACTTACATACCAAATGCTCTTTTCCTTGTTTTACAAAATGTTCAAGTTGAACAAGATAAATGTCTTCTTTTAAATCACCATTTAAAAATGTTGATTTGACATTCTTTTGGTGAAGAACCCAATCAAATTTAGTAGCAAGTATAATCATTAGTCTAATAGCATTCATTTTAGCTACTGGTGCAAAAGTATATTTATAATCAATTCCTTCCTTTTGTGAGTATGCTTTTGCAACTAATCTAGCTTTGAATTTATCAATAGTACCATCAACATTAAATTTTGTTTTGAACAACCATTTACTGTGAATACCCTATCGCATTATCTCAATGGTAAGAGAGGGGAGATAAATTCTCAAGTCCAAATCCTAAACCTTTTTAGCCATTAGTCCAAAAATATATCAAAATTGTACTTGTCCAAAAATGAATCAAAATTGTTATTCCATGGCCCGAACTCGTTTCTTCTTACTATCACATATCGGCTATATGATTAAAGCACATCGATGAATACATGAATGTATTCACCCAATCTTAGATATTTGTTTCCACACAGCTATGATTAGGAATGAAAGAACAAGAAAGTAGAATGAAAACAAAAGGAATATAATGCATAAGTCCTCTGCGATCTTAGAAACTAGATCATGGAGAGTTTAAAAGACTTCTGTCGATTTCTACAACCCTCAAAATAATAGATATTCACATACAAATAAATAAAAAATCATATTTCTTGAGATTGATTCCAAACAACAAATTTATTTTAAACTCAAAACCGATCAATATATTATAGTTATAAAACAAAACCATCCATAGATTCTTTAACTTCAAAAATATCAATTCAGGAAAGAAACACAGGAAATCGTATAGTTGAACACCATCAACTCATAAAAATAAAAAGAACTCAAAAAAAATTTCTACATCTCTTGGTATCCTATCTCTCCCAATTACATTCCAAAATTTAGCCTTTTTCATTCTTTTTCTTTCTTTCCATCCGAGATATGAAACATCAAAATTAGGACAATTATCTGAGTTGAGTACCCTCCGAATGCGTCAGATGATGTAATTCGTGATTATAACCCCTTAGTTTGATTTTGTATATGTTTTGCTATGATGGGTTTTCGTATTTTACTTTATGAGTCTTTGGTGTATTTCTATTAATTAAGTCTAATTAAAAGATTTAATTAATGATTTAATTTAATGGAAAATTATTATGATATTTTAATTTTTAATTTTATTTAATTAATTTGAAAATTAATTAAATAAAAAGAATTAAATTTGAAGATAAAAGTTATAAGTTTAAATTTGGAACGTGATAATATTAATTTAATTTAATAATAATATATTTATGGTTCATTTTTTAATAAATGCTAAATAATATTATTATTTAAGTTAATAAATATTTTATCAATTAATGTTTGGAAATAAATTAGAAGTGGAAAAGAAATTAATTTATTAAAAATTTTATGACCACATGATAAGTGCATGAGATTTAAAATTAATAAATTAATTTTAAAAGGAGTCACGTGAATATTAAATAAATAAATTTAATTAAATAAATTAATGTGCATTATTTTAATACTTATTCACATAGGAGTATGCGAACTCTTGTGAGTTGTCATGTTGACAACATAGGAGTTTGCACTCTAATTATGCACATGTTGTCTACACTTGGGAGTTAGCACATTATTTGAGCACATGGTGTCTACAACATTCTAGACACCTCATCATGTTTATCTTCTTATCGTGGAAGATATGTGCTTAGTTGTCATGCTTATCCCCTAGTTCTTTCTAGACACATTCTAGATGCATCTTAGAGGCCTTTATATACAGGCTCTCCTAGTGTGTATGTACAAGCTCATATGCTTCTACAAGCTCGTATGCTTCGACAAGCTCATATGCTTCTACAAGCTCATATGCTTCTACAAGCACTCCTGGTCACTTGGGGGGGTTTCGGTTCTTGGAGGAATTATGAATGTTGGAGAAGGAAGGAATTTTCAGAAAGGAGAAGGTTTTGAGAGGAAGAGCTTCTCTACAATTTTTTGAGGTGTAGCAAATTAGCATCAGTGTCCAGGTAGGCCCTCGTGATTATTTCGCATATTTTATTACGCTCTTTCTCTTCTCGTCTTCATTGTGTCTATTATGTGTGTTTGAATAATTCTCTATGAATGAATCTTCAATTTTGTAATTTGGGCATGCATATTGTTTCATCTAGTTATGGGAATTAAAAATATCATTGCAACCTTCCCTTAGAAGAATCAAAATTTGGAAATTGATTCGGGTTTGGGTTTGAATTAAAATAGAATCTTATTATTATGCATTAGTTTTATATGATTTATTAACTAATCTAATTAAATTCAATTTAATTAAGATTAGTTAATAGTAGAAGGAGTCTATTAATTATTAGTCAATTTTAGTAAATGGATTTTTAAATGAGGGAAAATTAAAAGGAAAGAGATATTAATAAGTGTTTAGTGAAATTAAATAATTGAATTATTAATGAGATTGATTTTTCTTAAAATCAATGAAGATTATTTTAAATAAATGATTGTCCTTGAAGTGTTTTAAGGAAATTGTAAACTAATTATTTGAAGGTTGATAAGTATTATTCTAATAATTTGAATAATGGGAGACGCTTCTTGGAATTATTAGTAACATTGATTTTTAGTGAAATAATGCGAATGATTTTATCTAAAAGTCAATGGGAACTAGTTCAATGATTTAAATAAGTAAATAATTATCTTCTGATTATTTTGGAAAATTGTTTTAAAATAATGGAGAGATAATTCTATGTTTAATTTGAAGAGATAAATGGGTTGATTTGGAGATTAAACGAAGAATCTTATACACTTGAAACAAAAATTGAAACCTCACATTTGGCTTAACCATGTGATTGTGAAAGCAAACCAAAACATGTGTTTGTATCTTGTTTCTCTATGCTATATGTGTTTTGGGGTTGATTAGATAGTTGGCTAGTTATAGGACGTCTACTAGAGGCTTGGGGGTTATGAGATGTGATGCCATCTTGATGTTATTTGGTCTTGATCTTTTTAAAACCCAACCATGGTAATGTGATGGAATGCTCTATGATGTGTATGGATTATTGATTGTTATTGCTTTCTAGTCTTCTTGTGTGAAGCTAAGGTGTATGTATATGAGATACTTGACTTAACCATTTTTGAGTCATCGATCACGTATACTTGAATTACTTTCCAATCACCTTGATGGGACTAAAGTGTTTGTTTTGATCTTGATGATGTCATATTGTGACATGTTTGACTTGACCATTTTGGAGTCTTCAATCAATATTACTTTGGGATACTTTTCAGTTCCTCGTTGAGAACTATTGGATATTGTGATTTATCATTGGATGCTTTTTAGTTACTCATAGAGAACTGATGTGATTATTTTGATTATCGTTATGATGCTTTCTAGTAGCTTGTATAGGATTGAGGTGATTTTTGGATTTGTGCTTTTATTGAGCCTAGGGTAGGTTATCTACTTGCAGTGTCAGGAAGTGGCTTGCAATGGGGGCCAAGGCCCTAAGCGACTGCCAGGGTAACTCATTGTAAGTTGTATTAATAAGTGAAAAAATTACACTAAATGGGGATTAAAATGAACCTAATAAGATAATTGTATGTTCTCGCCCATGCCTCGAGTGCTAGTACAGAGTAGGATGGAAGTAAAGAGAACGCTTGGTTACGACCTTGCATTCCGTAGTATACCTCATCAGTACGAGAGGATACTAGTGGTTGCATAGGGATCACTAGGGGGCCGGGGTCTATGGAGAGACTACTAGGGTAACTCTAGCACGATTCATGCAATGACACTTTCCTACTTACATAGTAGATTCCTATGTGTCTTGTGTGCCTTTGGGATTAGATGTCAGCTTATGTTGGAACCTTTGAGTTAGTATACTTCTAGGATTTCTTAGACTTAGAGAGTATTTGTGTTATGTGATTTGATATCCTATTTGGGACTTGGGATTATATCCTCAGCACGGTGGGAGTGGGCCATTTAGGTTCCACGTGGTTGGGTGGTAGTGCTTTTTCACTCTTACCATTTGAGATCTGTCTGTAGACACCGTGGCTGGAGCATTCTTTGTTGGCATTTATCTTCACTCTGTTCTTGGATCTTATGATGGATGTTATTTACTAGTACGTTTCTTTATATTGATGATTAGCATGTGATAGATGATGTTATCTACTTTGTAGGATCATCTTATGCTTTATTCTTGCATGTTAGATTTCTTTATGCATATGTTGTAGCATGTTTTAGGAGTGACATCCTTATTACTATAGTACCGATGATCTCTTCAGTGGCTTGGGATGTTATGCATGGGGGATGGCTAGGGCCCACATTGGTTTAATGATGCTATTGATGGTTGGGAGGAACTGCACACTTAGTTAGTTGTATTTTATGATGGATGGTTATCTTTTATGATGGTTGTTATATCTTTATTGATGGATGGATGTAACATGTATGTTAATAGTTTCATTTAATTTATTGTACTTGTATCATGGATTCAATGAGGATGATGTATCTTTATTTTTACATATGTTTAATCTTTTAAGCTTTTCATACCCTGTGACATGTACAATGGATGACTGAGCATTCTGAATTTAATTGCCAAGAGGCATTTAGAAAAAAATGTATATTATGGACATTGGAATTTTTAATTATTCTTTCATATGGATGTGGTAATTTTTAGACTTAGTATTAATTAGATTAAATGTGACTCAACGTCTTGGGATCCTTAAGGAATGCAACCTGTTATGTATACTTTCAGTTGAATGTGTGTTATTGCTTCCACTACTAGGTGTTTGATGTGAATGGTTCATCTTTCATGTAAAAAATAAATAAATAAAAAAAATTGGTTGGCAAACTTAGTAAAACTTTAGGTTAATTCTTTTGGATCCCTTGGTGGGGAGTTACACCTTGATTTTCCTTATAGATCTTCTTACTGCTTCATTATTGGATGGAGTGGCCTCAACTTGATTTGTCACATGCCCACTTTGATCATGCCTTTTTTGATCCACAATATCTAAACTTTCATTGTCTTCTTCAAGTAGTTTCAATGATATAATTTTGTCCACTTTTTCTTCTTCTTGAATATCATCTACAAATTCATGAAATATAACATCTCTAATAGAAAATACCTTATGAGTAGTAGGATTATACATCATGTAGGCGTTGTGATGAATACAACAACCAAAAAATTTACATTTGAATGACTTTGCATAAGGTTTCCTTCTATTCTCTTTTGGAATATAACAATATGCCTTACTTCCAAAAATTCTAAAATGACTAACAACTAGCTTAATTGCAAGAAAAGATTCATAAGGAGTTTTGTTTGCAAGAAACTTGGTAGGTCTTCTATTTAAAAAATAGACAAATTATATTAGTTGCTTCAACCCACACATTATTAGGGATATTCTTTTCTTTTGGCATACTCCTAGCATATTCAACAATCGTTTTATTTCAACTACACCATTTTGTTTAGGACTATGGGCAACTATATATTCCTTAAGAATTCCATTATCTTTACAATAGTTTACAAAATATGTAGAAGTATATTACCCCCTTGATTTGATCTAAGAATCTCAACATTGTGAGTTGTTTGATTTTCTACCATTGTTTTGAATTCTTTAAAATATTCAAAAAACTTCAACTCTTATTCCTTAAGAAATACACCTAGGTATATCTAGTGCAATCATCAACAAATAAGAAAGTAAGATGCTCCCCCAAGTGATTGAGTTTGCATAGGACCACACATCTGAATGCACTTATTCAAGAATAGTTATTTCTTTTACATTGGTTCTTATTGGAAATTCATTTCTATGTTGTTTTCCTAATACACATCCATACCAACTTATTTGTTCATCCTTAAATATTGGAAGACCTTGCACCATTTCATTTCTTTGTAGAGAAATTAGATCTTTCAAATTTAAATGACCATACCTGTTATGTCATAGTTCTTCAGTAGATACACATTTAGCAATCGTTGCATGATGAATTTTAATTTTGACATCAAGTTTATACAAACCTCCCATCCCAATTCCTTTAGCAATCACATTGTTGTGTTTTTCTATATCTTTAACTTGACAATCTATCTTCAAGAATTCAACTTTTAGACCTTGATCAACAATTGTTGAAACTAAAATTAAATTCTCCTTAATTCTTGGGACATACATAACATTAGAAAGTTTCTTTACATGACCATTAGATAGTTGTACACTTATATCACCACATCCTTTTACATCATGTGACCTATTCTCTCCTGAATAGATCTATCTACCATTATCTTTCTCTTGAAACTTTTAAAACCAATTTATATGACATGACATGTGGCTTGATGCCCTTGAATCTATAAATCAATCATTACAATAACTTTATTAAGTTGAAAGAGCATAAGTAGAGAAAAATAACTTTAAATCATGAAGGTTATCACTTATTGTATCATCACTATTCAAAAAATCATCCTCACATTTTTTGTTTTTAGATTTATTATTTTTCTTTGTGTAACATTCATATACATAATGACCGAGTTTGCCACAATAATTATAAATTATATTTTTCTTTTCACTTGATTTTGATGCTTCCCCATCATGATATCTTTTTCCTTCTTTGTTCCTTTGGTTGTCAAACTTACCCCATCCTTTGTTCTTTGACCACTTCTTTCCTTTATATGGCTTCTTATCTTTCACCATCAAAGTTCACTCTACACTTTGAGATTTGTTATTCACATGCTTCTTTCTCTTGTCTTCTTGTAGAAGGATACCTTACAAATTCTCAAAAGAATTTTTATTTTGTCTTTCGACCAAACCAATAATTAAAACTTGATAGTCACTAACCATTCCATTCAAAGAAAGTGTTACTAGATCATTACTAGATACTTGTTCATGAACATCAGCTAACTTATCCCTCAATTCCTTAACTCTTGATTAAAATTCACTAACACTTTCATTTACTTCCATTTTGACAGACAATATTTTTCTCTTTAAAAAAAAAATTCTATTTGAGTTTTTAATCTCATACAAACCTTTCAAAGCTGACCATGTACCACTAGAAGTAGTAATGTCTCATATGGAGGGATAACTAAGTCTTTTACTGACATGTGCATGAGAATCTGAGCTTTTAAATATGTTTTCTCCCAATCTTAGACAACAATTGATGGTATTGTAGGTGATGTAGGCTTGGCCTCTTTTCCATTTACAATGGCCCAAACATTATGCCCCTCCATTAGAGTCTGCATCTTGAACTTCCAATTAACATAATTGGTACCACATAACTTGTTTGATTCAATTAGATAAGAATATACAAGATTGATCATCACAAAACAAGAGAAAACTAACAAGAATTTTTTACCAAAAAAAAATTCCTACATTTGAGAATACTGTCACAATGAGTACTCTTACCAAATAAAAACAATGATATTAGCTCGCTAACCAATATAACTTGCATCAGCTTCCAATGATATCAACTCACTAGCTGATATAAGTTGCAACAACTCCTTCTTTTGCAAACATATTGCATCTTTAGCACTCCAAAAAATTTTGAAAACAACACTAAATGAATATTAGACCTTGCTTTGATACCATATTGAAAAATTAGAGTTGCAATTACAACGTAAAATTATTGAATAGTGGAGCCTATTTATACTAATGAATGAACAACCTAGATTCATAAAATATTGAAAAAGGGATTGACAACAAAGTTTTAAGAGTTTGACAACATACTAAGAGGGTTTGACAACACAATAAGAGTAATGGACAAGGGGACTACTCTAGAAAACTAACTAGATCTAAGAGAAAGATTTACAATTAGTCACTTGCTCGAACTAGAACTCTATGACACAACTACAATTAAACTAGACTCTTGCTACCAGAAACTCAAATTTGAGTTGCTACATGTGCAACAAAGATTATTCATTATTCTAACATAATCAACATGACAATAAAATACCATTCATCTTATTCCACCAAAAATTATTCTATGAAAAACCACCAAATCTTTGTACCATGGTCATAATGATGCATAGTCTTCTTCTACTTCATTTATAATTAGGCATTTGCTTATTTGTAGCCTTCTAGTTGTTACGTACAAACTTGATGCTTGATAACCAATTCAAAGATAACATTTTGACATTGAATTTCCATGTGTGATTTATATTCATCATCTATTGCACAATCGTATCCCACTTCTTCATAACTATCAAGTGCTTCTTGAATATTATTCATCTCATTAACTTTATTAAACAAGGGTTGTAGTGTAACTTAGTTCCTCCCAAGTATTGAAAGGACAATTTTGAAAGATAGGAGATGAAGGAAAATCTAGAAGTGGTTATATTCACTTAAAGAAATAGTATGTCTATTTAGATTTGTAAATTTGAGCTTCTTTTGCCTGTGGAAATAAGAAAATTGTACATGAAGACATACATCTAGCAATTATTTCTTCAAAAGTGAACCAAAATCAAAATGCAAAGTTTTGAAAATAAATAAAATCCACATAGGAACAAATCTAACTAAGTTATATGTGGTACAATGTGATGACCACCTATATGCTTTTTGATAGACTGTTAAACTTTGGTGGTTCTAAGGGTTGGATCTCTAGGACTTCTAATTACCGTTATTCTATTACTTTATTTTTGATATAAATCATTAAGGGTGTTGTGTGTGATTGTTTGCTAGTTGTTGGTTGGCTTTTTGTTGGTTATACCACCACTATTGTTAAGGGTATGTCCTTTAGTTTTGGCTGCTTTTATATCAAAAATAAAATCTAACTAAGCTTTGTTAATTCATTTCAAATTATAGTGTACCAATTGATTATTTATGAAGATTCTAATTTAAATTGATTTTCAATATGATTAAGTTATCACTTTCAACTCTTTTAATTTAATGATGACATAGGGGCTTCTTAGTTCACAACATATCTACTCATAGTGTTAATATAAATGATACAAAATAGTTGAGAAATCCAACTATAATAAGATTTTGGATGTACTAGGCCACCAATCTAATAATGTTCAGATATTAGTTCTATTTTGCAAATTGGAAAGATTAAACAATGCCACTCACAATTTTTAAGGCAACTTTATGGGATACATTATCTAATATTTGTTATCAAATATCATTTACACAAATAACAGTTGTACATTACCTAATATTTAATATCATATATCTCTTGCACACACAACAAATATGCAAACATGACCATTTCATTTTGTTTGCAAAGTATGAGGTTTTGTTTTCTTTTCTTAGCAAACTTCAAAAATATTATTTATGTGAGTATATATTTTAAAATTATTTAATTCATAATTTATACATTTAATTAAAAATAATTTTATTTTCAAATTTTAATATTATTTAACTAAATGTTTTTAATCTTTTAATTTTTTCTTTTAAAAATAAATTTAATAATATACTTAATACAATTTTAAAAAAAATCTTATATACTAATTTAATCGAAATGAAAATAGTATTAATTACATTTTACTTTTTAAAATATAATATATATTTTTTATATATTTAATTTTTTATTATAAAATTATTTCTATAATTTTATTTATGTATTAATTTTTTTAATAGATTTTTTGAATTATATATGATTATATTGAATATTATAATTTTGATTATATTAAACATTATAATATAATTAAATTAATTATTATAACTATATCTAATTATTCTCATGTCGCTTGTTTCAAGTAGCAACCAAAATGACAACTATCAATCTTATATATGCATGTTACTTTTTGAAGAGACTATCTCATAATTCTAAGGTTTGATAACCTATTATTATTATACTTGTTTTGAAAACAAATTCTAATCATCCTAGGGCATCTGTAGGTCAAGACCACAAACTTTAGGGTTTCAGGTGCAAGGTCAAGCTGAGAGTGGAGGTATTGGCACATGATGGTTGCAAGGGTCTCTGCTATGACAACACCATTACTTGAAACAAGTATTTGAATGCTTTTAACTAAGATAGGGCATCCATAAATGTATTCTCAAACAAATTTGTTTGTAACAACCTCCACTACTACTCCTCTACTATTAAACTAACTATAAAATCTAAACTTTTCTCTTTGAATATAAGGTTGCATTCTAGAACTTAAGTCATCATATCAATATATTTTCTTTGAAGAAAATCTTTTCTCTGTTTAATCTCACTAACTACAATGGAAGTACTTTTCTTAACTATTCTCATTAGTACTATATATATTTTTTAAAAAAAAATTGAAAGCAACATCACAATGTATTTCAAAATTTAATGCAATAATTTTCTTTTCTGAAAAGGACAATGCTTCTCTTATTAATCACATTAATGTATTTATCCACCTTATGGTACAAAAAAATGTAACTACTAAAGCCTTTCTTTTGGCATTTATGTAATGGGAACCTACAACATTGTATTTCACTTATTACAACACTAATTCCTAAATAATCCATGTCCTACTACATGCTTTTCCTTTGATAACATGAAACAAAATGCATATTATATTCATTTACACAATAACACTAGAGAGTCCTTTTCCAATACTAATTTGAGTACTACATAAGACTCGAATAAAATGCACAAATAATATCCTTTCTTTTCTTTCTTCCAACATGGCTTTCAATATATCAAATTTGTAATAAAATACAACTAACCATGGAGGCTCACCTCCCAACCTAGGTCTCTTATGAGACCACCCTAGGCTTGACGAATCAAGGCTAAATGAGATACATGCATACAAGTTTCACAATAAGAAACATTTAAAAAACCACAACAATTACAACCATCTCTTTCAAGCTTTCACAAACGGGTCACCTAAAAACCCTTTGAAGAGGGTGAAGGGACCAAACTCAAGAGATGTCATCTATAAAATAACCAAATAGCATGCCTTCACAAGGCTTTAAGATACACATATCATTTTTCTTCTCACAAAACCTCCCCCTATAGCCCCAACTATGCAATGTCACAAGGAAGGCAACATGGAGCTTATACTCAATGTTTAACCCCTCTTCTTCAAGAGAAAAAACCCTAAATTTCAAGGGAAGGCCCAAATAACCCCTTCACCCATAAGGCCACTACTTCCCTCCCAAGGGTGAGTGATGCTATAAACTTCCATAAAAAACATAGAAGGAAACAACAAGGAAGACAATGCAAATATAAAATACATAATGCATACAAACAATAACCATTCGACTAAGCTATTTTTCATGCATCCAAGAACAAATTTCTTCATAGCAAGAGCACCAACCTTGGTCCAAAGAAATGACAAATGAGGTTTGATGAAGAGATTCTTTCCTATCCTTTCTCCCAATCTTCTCCAAAATTCAAAAAGGTCTCTAAAACTAGAGAGTAGGTGAACAACATTTAAGTCTTACCAAGACCTACTAAAAAAGCCTCCAACCCCTATCCAACTACTAGTCATAAATGAGAAGTGACTACAAGTCTTTCCTCTTCCACTTTTGTCCTCTCCCATAAATGAGAGATGAATGAAAAGTGTAGAGAAAGGGAATGGACACAACCTTCTCCATTTTTACCACTTTTGAATAGTAGTCCTCTTGGAGGGTCATAAATGTGATTTTGACGTCCTAATGGAAAAAAAAACCCATTGATCCATAGTACACCCATTAGGCTATTTAATTATGACCCAAACAACTCCCTAGGATCACTTTCAACCCGTCTAAAGTTCACTTGAAGTTAACCTATAGATTCATCTTGATGAGACCTTACTCAAGTCTTTTTTTAAAAAGGTGGGGTTTTTAGATAGTGTATTGGGTCTTACCCTAGGTTAGGTGGCTCTTGCTAGACCATAAGTGGACATGTCATTGCCATATAAACAATTACAATTATCAAGTGACACTGCAAAATACACTTCACAAAAATAAGTGTCATGTTTAGTCACATAGTGCAATTTAATATAATAACATTCCTCCAAATTACATTTAAAAATAAAATTAATGTAACAAAATTGAATCTTGAATAAAATATAATAGAAATTAAAATTAAAGATCTCTAATTTTATTGTGATCAAGAATTGCACTCCACTTGTGAATGCCAGTTAAATTTCAAAAATTGAGCTCTTTAAGTAACATTGCACTAATAACTACTAAACAACCTATTAATCTTAGGTTATTAGTAATTGCAAATGTAAATGTTTTCATCATATTAATTGCAACATCATTGCTACTTTGGTCATTAGCTTATGATTTAATATGATGAGCTGAATACAAAAGTAGTGATAAGAATAGGAGAAAAATAAGGTAAGTTTTTATTTCTAATTTCAAAATTTCTATTTTTCAGCAAAAAAAGGGATATAAGGTAAGTTTTTTTTAAAAAAATTTTAAATTTCTAAATTTATAATTTTTAGCAGAAAAAAGGAAAAAAATTTGGAAGTTTTTTATTATCAGAAAAGAAAAATAATTTGGGAAAAATCTGACAATTGTTTGGGACCAAAGCTCCCACACAAAGCCTATCAACTTATTAAACATTAATAATAAAATATTACTATTGGAAATATAAGTTAGGAAAAGTTACTGAGAGGGGATGGGTAAATTAGGAACCTGTTGGTGTTTGAAAATGCTGGAGGGTTTTCAATTATCCCAATGAGAATATGACACATCTAGGGGCAGCTAACTTCCATCTTTAACATGTCATTTCAGACACCGAGCCAACTATAAGGCATGACCCTTCTTCACTTCAGGCTCTGCAAAACCTAGGTGGGTGGACCTTGAGGTTCTGATGAATGGTAACCTAAACCTAATTACTGTAGATGAAACTCCATATATCTCCTAATGACTTATGCAACAACAAATATCTACAATAGCTAAATGGAAATCTATGAAATGCAGAAGCTGAGTGAGGGTTAAATTGTTCTAGCTCTTTACCATAAAATTTTAAAGATGATTTGAATTTGATTTTGATTTTATGCAGGTGGGGAAAGTGGATGAATACCAGGTATGAACAAAAAACTTATGATCCTATAACAGATCAGTGCCTCCGATCCATTGGGCAATTCATGAATCTCCCTCATGCACTTTGGATATCTAGAACACAATTCTCATGCCAAGACTCCAGATCTATCCATTTACCTTGTAAATTGGATATCAATGTTCAATTTAAATATCATTCTTACCTAATATCCTCTTGATCTATAAACCTGCAACCCTGTTGAATCTCTAAAGCATTTACATAATTCATTGAATTACAAGCAACAATGAAGCAACATACAACCTTAAAGGGACTGCAACTATGATCTAGGCTCTCTGTCAAAGACCATAAAACATCACAGCTCAATCGAGAAAGGAGACGAGATTTAAACTAAAACTAAACACTTGCTATTCCTTGTATTGATTTCATTGAAATAATACATAAAAATGCATGACATTAACTCACAAAGAACCTAATAAACCAAACTATTCAATGAAAAAATGTTGTCATACAAGAGAGGAAATGGCCAGAATGGGAAGTTGATGGGATGGAAAGGGGGTATCATAGCCAAAGCAAAGCTTCATGGTCTGGAACCAGCACATCCCAGGTCTTCCATTCAAAATTCATCAATTCCAGGGCCAGTCCTACTAAATTTTTTCATTCTAGAGACTTTCCAATATTTTCCAACCCTTACAAAAGAGAAGAAGAGAGCATAAATAGAAAGGAAGCAATTCCTAGATTAAATTTGCAACTGACATGTGTCTCTTTAGAATTCCTTCCCAAGAAGATGAAAAAGCCTCTCTCTCCCTTCTCTCAGTAACTACACATCCAAAACTATCATTTGCCCCTACAAGGCACAAAGAATCTCAAATATTTTTATTCAACATCATAATTGACTCTTGATGCTAAAGTGAACTCCTAGTAAAAGTGAAAAATCAGTTGAATAAGGCCTTCAAAATGAAATATAATCTTTTCCAACTTATTTTTACCACATTCAGGCTTCAAATAGTCTTCATAACTGCCCTCTAACCAATTTTGATGCCTCTTGACGAATTTTGCCCATTATGCTGAGAATTCCTTGGATTTTTCAAATTGGCCTATAGCGCAAACTGGTGAATACCTGTGCACAAACCGATTTCATATTTGGAAAATTTATATTCTCTCAATTTTGGTGGTATATTGGAGCACCCATTTTGGTTAAAAAATTCCCAAGTTATGGCCCTCTGAGGTTTATACCTCTGTCTCATGGCTTTGCATTTTTAAAATTGCAAAAATTTAATTTTATCCTATAGTTTAAACTATATGATAAGTCAAATTTCATTAAAAATTTTCTTTCACGTCAAACCTCTCAAAGACCTCTCAAGAAGAATAAAATAAATTTTATTTAGAACCTTTGAAGTTTTCGTTGCCCTTTCAATTCAGGTCAAAGTTAGTTTGACCATCTTGCCATGTGTCAACATATTATTGGTCCTGCTTGCTGCCACATCATCAGGCCATCTAGATGCCACATCATACTCGCTATGTCGCTAGATTAATTGGTGTGCAACTTCGCCTTGGTGACATAGCGAGAATCGTCAAATCTCCCATGTGGCATGATTTGGTACACTTCAAAAATTTGATCGCCACATCATCGCTGAGCCATCCAGCCGACTGCCACTTGGCGCTATTTGATTCATTGCTGCATATCCAAACATATCTAGGTGGGACCCACATTGTATTTGACTTTTGCCAGATTCTTGAGTTTTTCAGTGATTCGCTATGTCGCTAGCCGAAAAACTTGAGAATTTCTGGCTAGCGAGATAGCGATTAGCCAAATTTTCAAACTTTCTAGTGGCTTCACAGTGCTGACATCACCTCTTTCGAGGGCATATTTCCTTCAAAATTTATTGCTTTGTTTTGGGGGACTGGGACCCACGAAATCCACCATACATCACATGGCTTCCAAAAGCCTCTTCTCTTTAATACACAATGAATAGTGTAAAGACTAGTATTTAAAGATAAAAAAGTTTCACTCCTTAGCCAATGTAGGATATATGTTTTAGACTATTCTTTGCTTTGTTCCCAACTACATTATTCTTCTTCTTTATGCATTTTTCCTCTTCAAACATGGGAGTTTAGCACTGATTGTAACGTCTACCTCTTCAAGCATTGATGAATTAAAAATCTCTTCTCTTCTCCCACATTATTTTCTTTTCACAAACTCCCTCTTTTGTTTTCATTGTGGCTTCTTCATTTGACTGGCAAATCTTCTTCTTATGCTGTTGCCTCTACTTCAAACTTAGTGGCTGAGTGGGTTAAGAGACCCCTCTTCAACATAAGCTTTTCTATTTTGTACTAAGTCTCTACACGTGAGGCTCTGCCCTTGCTTTAATTTTGCCATTTTATTTGGCATCCAACCAAGCTCAAACTACAGTGAGCATGGACTTTACTTGTGTGCAACAGTATAGACAAACAAAAAGAAAAATAAAATTATATGGGCTTTTCCTGCTGTCACCATGCCTTGCCTCCTCATGTGGATGGCTTCTTCTACTCAGTTTGATTTATTTTCCTGAGGCTTCCTTTGCCTGCACGTATGTTGGAGACTTTACACTTATGTCCAACATGCTGCTCATGCCTTCCATTTATGCTGGTATTTTTATCAAATCCATTGCTCATCAATTTTAATTAAAACCCTCTGTCCATTTGGAATGTTGGCTATTCTAAATGCACTCACGCTAAAATTCCACACCAAAATATTTGAGTCCCTCTCATTTGCATTATTACAAATCAATCCACTGACCATACCGAACTGATTGAAATAAGAATCAATCACTGAATAATCAATTAAAACATATTTTTAAACCCCTTTTGCAAACTATGAAATTTTTGTCAGGAGGCCTGCTAGCTGGCTTTAAAACCTGATTCAATCAAGTAACCAGGCCATGAAAATTGGCACGAGTGTTCAATCCTACACACTCTATCATACTACAAATTCTCAACCCACGAAAAATTCCCAATCAAAAGATTTTAATTTCCAAACATCCATACTTCAAATATCCTACAAGCAAACAATGTTAAAAAACATAAACTGAGCTTGGGTTCGGCATTATAAACTGAGTTATTCATCACTTGGGGTTCTAAAATCTAGGATATAGGTTCTTTGCCATGAGCAGAATATAATTCTATGGTTTGGGCTCATGATGAATCACAAGACGCATTTGGCAAATTTTTGAAAATAGGTACTTGAAAATTTTAACTGAGAAATGTGTCAAAAAGTAATTTTTGGCAAATAGACGAACATATGATAGTGTGCAAATGGATTTGTAATGACTTAAGAACTGGCATACTTCGAGGATTTGTAGGACACAACACAATGGTATAATCTATTTAGGCTCACCAATCACAAGATCAAAGTTATAATGTTCCAAACAAGAATACAGATCAATCAGATACCTTAGCTGTAACAAAACAATGTAAACTGGGTTTTTAATCATGTTAGCAAACTGATCAAATGGATTCGTCATGATTTCAGAATTGGAACATATGAAGTGTTTGACCCCTAGAACACAATGCAAAAAGAATTTCTTCATTTGGGTCAATTGGGTCAAAGATATGATTGGTCGAACAAGGCTTCCCAGAATTGTGAACTACACATGCACAGAACAGTAAATGACCAACTTTGAGGGGTTTGAAAACTAGTCAAAAAGACTCAAAACAACTTGAAACTTGGAATTTAGGTTCTCTAGTATGGACACTAAGTACTCACAAAGTGGTGGGTCATAACACATTCTTGGGTAAAAGATATTCAAATGCAAACTGGCCCTCTGGTCACTATTTGACACTTGGACAGAATTGCAAGTTTTGACACTAACTCAAAATGGGACTTCGCAGAATGATTCGGGATGGAAAAATAACATTGTGGATCACATGAATATATCAAATGAAAGGTGTTAAGTCACTCAAACACCATCTAGGCCTCAAACTGACAACCAACTACATATGCATAAAAGACGCTTTAGGGCATTGATTCTTCAAAATTTTCAATATGTGACTAAAAATTGACCATGCAATTTTTAGTCCCAACAGAACCAATAATTTTTTTTTATCTTACTTCACCAATTAATCCTTCATATAATATTCTGATCTAATTGCATGCATGAAAGAACGAAAGCATTAAAACATTCATAGCACTTTGACACAAGATATGGTGACCCATAAACCTTCCAATTAGAAATTAAAATTGAGGTGGGGATGATAACCACAAGCTTTAGTACTGCTATATAAAGTTGACCTGTTAAGGCTTATAATTGACCACTTCTGGTGATCTTTCCTATTAGGAGCAATAAGTACTATGAGGTCCACCTTGTTAAAGGATTTACAAACATAAAATGAAGTATGCACTTGGTTAAGAGATTTAGAAAAAGACTATTAAGTCTACCCTGTTAAAGGATTTGACTAATGCACCTGTTAGGATGAACTAGTGGCTGATCTCTAATCCACAACTTTAATTTGTTTGTTGAGATTCCTTGAATTACGATGATCACTTAACTGTGATAGATAAATCTTTATTGTCCGTTGTACTGCTTGTAGCTTTCTTTAATTCACACTCCTCATATACATATTGGGATATGATACAATGCATTACATATATACCAATCTAAATCACAACTTACTAGAGTCAGCTACAATACCAATTTCATCATAATTCACAAAGTTAGCTCAACTGCTATAACTTGGGTTCAAAAGACAAACTTGGTGATGTTCTAATACATGAAAAACATTGTCAATGCTTGAAAATCTTTGGCACTTAGTTGAACTTGAAGCTCAATCCATAGTAATCACTTCCAAGTATCTCAAACTCAATCAACATTGTGTGACTCAGTGAACAATGAGAAACTCAGTAGTAACTAGATCACTTGGTTGACATTGCATGAATTAGTCAACACTAGATCCACTTCATTAACGCTATGAATTCAGTAGACACTGTTGGACTTGGTTAACACTACAGAGCTTTGTTAACACTATGATCTTCATCACTTCCATTGAATAGCTCAATAGCCTCTGCTATGCTCAGTTTGCACTAAAATTTGTCTCTAAAGCTTGCTAAGCACTGTATAGACAAACACTGCAAACTGAATTAGGTGCTCGGTAGACACTATATTCTAACTACTTAGCTTGGGAACAATTGAATCACTTGGTTAACATTGCAAATTGAATGATAAGATCGATAACAACTATAGAGGTTAGTAGCAATGTAATCAATTAACTAAGTGTTGAGTCACTGATAGACAAATTAACCATAATGTCAACAATTAAATCATATGTCACATCACACATTATATGAAATAAATTATATTACATGCATTACATAATGTAATTGCATCATAAATCATACATATGGATTATATATAGAATCACACACATACATCATATAAAAGTGCATTAAATCACATCACATATTGCATAAAGTACATAATTGTCATCACATGCATTACATCCTATAGGAACATGTTATAACATATATCATAATCATCGAAATCATCTCATCCCACAACCACACACATCATCACATAATCATATATATACCCTTAAAAAATAAGACATGCGATGCATAACAATACACCATATCCCACTTGATGAGCTCATATACATACATACATGTATGTATATGTGTATGTGTATGTGTATGTGTGTGTATGTGTATGCATATGTGAATGTGAATGTGTATGTGTATGCATATGAATGTGTGTGTGTGTGTGTGTGTGTGTATCCTAGAAAATAATAGAAGAATACATCCCACAACCCCATGAAATAATAAATATCCAAAGTATAGTCCATAAAAGGTACATGAAAGAATATAATATTTGTATAGTACATCATCTTAGGTTGTGTGACCTCCAAAAATACATAAGATACATTAAATTCATGTGATGCATCTATTGGAATTTAGGGACTATTGAAATTTAGGGAAAGGTAAGGTGCTAAGGAGGTGAATTAGTACTTTTTAAATATTTTAACTTTTAACAATTTCTTGCTCTCCTTATGACTGATTAACATTTGCATTCATATCCATAATCGAGCATAAAGTGAAATGAAAGTAAACATGTCTAATCTACTCCATCATAAACACATTAACACATCATCAAACCTACACATATGACACAATTATTTGGTAACACATAAACCCTTGGTTAGAGGTGGAGACTATGTGCATAAAAGTGTCACACTTCTATAAACCATTATTCTTGAGAGAACCCATGGAAGAGGGAGTCTCAAGAGCTAGCTTATAGCTCCCTATCTATGATGTGCAAAGGCTACGAGATGGTGGCTCTCAAATGAACCAAGCTATGCAACCCTTGCAAGGCACACCATAGAACGAGAGATTCAAAGAGTAGAGGCAAGAGTGCCAATATCCAAGAATCTAGAATAAAATGCAATGCAAATGCAAGCTATTCTAAATTAAATGCAAGCTAACAAAGAGAACTAAGCTAAAGCATAAATGAAGCTAAGCTAAAAAGTGTTATAATGTAAGTAGAATGAGAGCTAAGCTAAAATGCAAAAATGCAAAAATGCAAAAATGCAAGAATGCTCCAAGTCTCCAAAATTACCAAGAAAACCTACAACATAACAATAGCATGAGAGACTAAGATTTTTTGAATGAGGAGAGAGCCCTTCCTTTGAAAAAAAATAGATGGTAGAGATTAAAGGCAAAAGAGGAATAATCAAGGGAGGAGAATACATCTTGAGCGATCCATGTGCACAAGCAAATCAACCAATCACAATTAATGATTGACTTTTGAGAGGGTTTGAAATGTGTGGAGGAGAATTAAAGTTATTTTAAAAATAGAAGATTCCTTTCACATAGAAAATTGTACATTCATGTGTAGACAAAAATGCCTTTTCTTTTATTTCTAAAATAGGAATAATGCTTTATGTGTGCATACTTAGGATAAGAGATGATTGGTGATTTTTATTTAATTAAATGGGGACATGTTCTTTTAATTAAATATGAACTTGAGATAAAGTGGTCATACCATAAGTTGTAATCAAATAAATAGATTTTTGAGGATTTGATTAGAAATAACCATTAGATAAATTATGAAAAAATGCTAGAAAGGGGGTTCATAGTTTAGATGACCATTTTTAGTTGATTACAAGGATGACACCCACAAATCCTTTATTACTACAGCATAAAAGATGCATGCTAGGGCATATAATAACATCACTTTTGGTGACTTAATTTGTTAGCAATAATACAAATAGACCTACTAGAGTCTACAATCTTCAAGAATTTTGCAACACTCTTCAAATGTTGACTTTATTAGGAGATTTATAGTAAAGAATTGTCAAGTCCACTCAGTTAAGAGATTTTGTTGTTACAATAGTAATACAGTAATATTAGTGACCTAATTAAAATGCAACTTAATATCCCTATTTAGATATCCTTTATGCTTAGTATCAATAAGTCACCTTCTATGATAGATATCACCTATTCATCCTTTGCTACTGCTCTGTAACTCTTCTCTATAGTAGATGCTTCTCTGTATCATTCCATAAGCCTCTTAATATCTCAATAGAAACTCTTAATCTATTATAGATGTATCCTTATATAGAAATATTTTTCCTCTACAATATATAATCTAATTAGGGTTTTTAGAACTTCTAGAGTTTGCATCTGACCAAGATCTATGATCTACATCCATCCTTATCATCTCATTTATCTTCCTTTTATTTTATTGGTTTACATTCTACATTGGGATCATCAAAAATTAATATCTCTTCCCAATAAATCTCTTCAAATCTTCTCCTTGATCTTGAAAATATATTTTTATGCTCGATAGAATAGAAATACATTGATTTTTGTGAATTCAAAAACATTTATGTCCATCCTATGTAGGTCTATAATAATGTTGTCCTTGGGTAATAACATTTTTTTTTCACCATACTTTGGGTTGCTTAGTTAAACCTTCACTCACTCAATAGGTATTTTCTTAGTAGTTATATCACTTGGTAAAAAATGTACTTGATAATCATTATGTTCAGTATCCATACTTTGTTGTTCCTGTACTCAATAACTATACTCCATCTTGGTAGCTATATTTACATACCATACTTTTTACGCTAGTGACAACACTTCAATTCTTATAGAAGTAACATTCTTCCCTTTAGCATTAGTGGGAAAAACCTTTGTATGCTAACTCAAAAATGACTTAGTGAAAAATTTCATGTATCCCTCTAAATATCTACACCTCAGTTTAATTTGTATTTTTCAAAAACTACTTTGAATCCTTATACCTTTTTTTGAATCTTTATATCTCTTGATAATCATATTATCACATTGGCTCCCCTTATCAACATAGAGATATATCTCCCCCTTTTTTGACAATGATGCCAAAAACTAAAGCCAAAAATAATTTAATGTTGTACATAATATACTCATAATTTGTCAAATAAATGCCTATAGAAATTCTTGATATTGTCCATAGTAGAGTTCTAGGCATCCTTGAGAGCTTGTAATATGAGCTCCTCAATGCGTAGCTTTGCAAAAAGATCTAACATGTGTTTAGTGACTAATAAATTAGGGATAGCAATTAGATCTCTAGCCTTCTTCACATGCTTTTTCATAACCTCAATGTGAGGTAGTGGCAAAGCTTGAATTCCATTTAATTATTCTCTCATTTTGTCTTCTTATCTTCTCAACTCATTCTGGACACCTAAAAAGTGTACAACCCTTGAGTAATGAACTTGAAAAGAACTCGAGTCAGAAAATAAACCATCTACACTATTCTTGAGATCTTCATCTACCTTTCTCAATTTTTTCTCTATATGCTCGATAAAGTATGGAACATTGCACAATTTTTGAAATATGGTAATTAATGCCTTTGTAAGCTCTTTTAGCTCAGTAACCAATGATGATAGTTCTGCTTGTTAGATAATAATGGATTGTATAACCTTCTCCATTACTTTGTGCTCTAAAATCTTCCCTATTCTCTCCAGAAAATTTTCTTGAGCATTTATATCTAGTGCATTCACCTTCTCCACAAGTAATGGTAATTGATCTAGGACTGGTTCTTTTTCATCAAAATGTGTGTCAGGCACAATCACTAGTAGAATATATATCAATACTTGTTTGTTCTTTATGTCATGTTTGAGTTTTTCTTGTTCAAATTTCCTTGTGCATAGTTTTAAAGCTTTAGGATCAAGCTTGCAGGGGTCATATTTAGGAATCACAATTACTTCATCTAGTGTGTAGTACCTTGCCTGGTCTTCTTCTTCTTCTTATCTTTTGAAGTGTTTGAGCTTGTGCTCGAGGATGCTTAAGGTGACACAAGAGATTTATGATCCTATTTTGTCTTTTTTTTCACATTCTTCTTCTTCTTTTCTGAATCTCTTTGCTTGAGGGCTTCTTTTTGAGTATTTTTCTCAAGTGGTACTTGAGGTTGTTGTTGGAAGATTAGGGATATTGTTAGAAGATTGGTTGGAAGCATGAATGCTGATGATATTCCTATGGGGGAGTACTACTATGATGATATGTTACATTCATGATTGAGTTTGTCATTGATGTTGATATAGCATGTTTTATGTCTACATAGTTGTTTTTTATGGTATCTGTTGAAGTTGATGAAAGATCAACCCCACAGATCCCAAGAATCACCTACATCCAAACAACTATTATAGAAGAGAGAGGCAAAAAGCTATGGAGGCAAGAGTTGCTAGATCCATAGATGAGACATTCTTGATGAGAAAAAAAGAGATTTATATAATCAAAACTGAATAAATGTTTACAATGAGAGATTATCCTTATAAAGGAGATCAAAACCCTAAAAAGGTGTAACCTAGGTTGCATCAAAATAATTAATAAAAGAAATTAATTATTAGATGCCTAAAGTTTAGCTTAAACAACTAGAGTTAATTAGGAAATATGTAATTACTCTAACACCCCCCCTTAAGATAAACTTAGGGAGTAGCTAAAAACCTAGAAACTAATACTAAAAGTAGAATTGGGTCCCAACAAACAAGGCCTAATTAGGTACCCAAGAAAAACCAAATCTTTGAAGAGAGGAGAAATAGAGAAAACCACATGGGAAAAAACCTACTCCAAAAAGAGATGGAAAACATGCTGAAAGAGACTAGTGAAGGACTGAAGAAGACTTCAAACTAGGTAATGTCCCAAAAGATAGGAACAAGAGATGATCATGAAGAACATCACTGAAGCATGTAGAAGCTACAAAGCTCTATCAAAAGTAACTACTAATCTGAAGAACCTCCACTAAAATATAACTTGACTAGGTAGAGAAGACTGTAATCTACATCAAATCAGGAGGCACACAAAGGCAAACAACTAAACTTGAAGATACAGATGGCATGAAACACCATTGCCTAAAGAGTTGATCAATCAAACCAAGGACACATGAGAAAAAATAGAAGAACCCCCCTAATGTAGATAAGGGTGAGGTGATAAGCAACTGAAAAATTGGGCCAAATGAACTACATGTCAAGGAACCACAATCAAGATGCACAAAAGAGTACATATGTGTGTATTGAGGTGATCAATCTCAGACACATCATGAGGCTAATGTCTGAGAAGGGACACTCACTGGAGAAAGGAAGATGAAAAAAAAAGCAAAACATCAACCCCCCCCATGACACTTTATCAAAGTAGTGCATGTATAATAAGGCACGAGATATAGTGAATCCCAAGAATACAATAATCTACATGCGTGTCCTTAGATGACATTGCTTAGATTAGAAGGAAAAACAAGGCAAACAACTGAAATGAAAATACAAATGTAGATATGTACTTTATCTTAGTGCATTTGCAAGAATGGATACAAATGATTTCTAAATAGACTAGAAGAGACATAAGACCAATACAAAAGATAGTACAAGTCATGGCCAATCATCTAAAGAAAAAAAATTGATCCTTGGACCTAAAACAACCAAGATATCCACCAAAATGCAAAAATTTAAAAGACTAAATAGAAAGAATCTAGAGAAAAATCTAGAAAAATAACCAACATCATTAGAAAGAACTCACAAAGAGCTTTCCAAAACTATAAAGAATTCTCAAATCAAAGATCAAGTTCTTAAGATATCTCTCCCAGAGTGCAAAAAGAAACTTTGAACTTTGACAACAAAAAACCATTAAAATAACATCAAAACTAAAAACTAACTATGCCATTGTGATGAGCTTGGAACTAGATTTTTGGTGATATCTTGTTTGCAAAAAATGGAGTCCGTATGCTCAAGATATGAGCAAAAAAGTGAAGGTAGGTCCAAAAAGAGGCTGAGGAGGTGATAGGAAGTGGTGATGCAATACTGATGTAGTGCTGATGTTAGCAAGTGACGAGCCCAAATTTGATGGTCAAACAACCATTGAGGTAAAAAAAAGCTAAAAAATAACCTTGTTGGAGAAAAATCCCAACCATCAAAAAAAAGAAAGGATGACAAAAAATTATTGTCGCTGGTAAAAGAGCCAGTGTCGAATTAAAAACTAGTGGCCAAATTGCCAAAAATACTCGCTGTAAAGTAAAAATATATAGTCTGCCAAAAAAAGATAGGTGGTGATAGAAAAAACTACTAGTGCCCATAAGCATCTTATGAGAAAAAAAGTTTCATTGTTGTCAAATAAAACTTTACAGCTAGAAACCACTAAAAAAGGCACATACAAAATGAACTCCACACAAAGACACCAAGAAAGGTGGCATAAACTACCAATTACATGTCCATGTGAGTAGAACTACCCAAAAGTAGATTTCCTCCAATTCTATAGCCTTTCCTTGGGATTTCTTATAGGCAAGAAAGAGAGAGACGATTCCTAATACGTTAGCTATAGGTCAAGGCCACACCACAAAAAACTAGCTAACATTAACATGGGTCACTTGTGGGCTGTGTGCATGTTTGAAAAACAAAGAGAACTAGCATTGAACTAGGAGGTACTAATGTGTTCACATGGTGCAACTAAAAAACAAGCATTGGAGTGAGGATTGGATAGGCGGTACCTCTAAAAAATCCACTGTCGATTGAAACTCTTCCACACCATTTGCGGTGAATTGAAGTTTAAAGGTCTGCCAAATATTCATGCCGACTCCTCAAATAATGCACTACCAAAATTAAAAAGTGGAGAGACCATCAAATAGAGCTCCAAGCATGGATACCAAAAATCATGCTCCACCAATGAAAAACTCCCGTTTACAATGAGAAAAGTAGTAGTGGTAACACAAGACCCACTAGCCTCCAGCTTGAAATACCTCCCAATGAGGCAATCACTTTCACAAATACATCACATGTGCTTTGAATGGATGGATGGATAGGAGTGGTACAATCCACATGGCCATGGTTTCTTATGCTCCCAAATTAGTGATACCTCAAATGCATTGAATACAAGATCAAAGGCATGGGTGCAGTTTCCAAGAAAGGCATGTGGGTGCAGCAAAAAATAAACTTGCCAAGCAAGCCACCCATCAAATGATTCCACAAAAAATGTCTGTCTCAAGCCTCAAACCAAACACAGGGGCCTTCCAAAAATATGCCTTAACAAAAAAAGATACCTCCACAAAAGTCTCTAAAGTTGCTAACCAAGGATTGAAAGAGAACTGACACTATAACTCTAAAGAAGTTGCAAGCTATGAGGTGGTTGAATTGAGAGAGATGCCTCCAAAAATTGCTTGAAGGGTGTCGCATGGGAAATCCAACAACCTTGACAAGAAGGCATCTTGTTGCCAATATTGTCTCATTGGAGGCTAAGGACCTCCATGATGAAACCCCATAGCATTTCCATAAGGGCCATCAACCAAACCACATTAAAAAAGATGGGATGTTTGCTAACCTAAGGTATTTCATGATAACAAAAAGAAAATGCCCTCTAATCAAAAAAATCACAACACATAAGGGCCAATAAAATCTGCCACCCCAAAATTTTGTAATCAATCCTTCCAAAAGCTCATGCACTTTCAAAATTTGATTTTTGTTTTTTTTCACAATAAAATAATAAAAAATTGCCACCTTGTTTTGCATGCCCAAGCTAAAAACAACCTAGGTGCTAAATTTTTTTACCTCAAATTTCAACAATGTCTAAATTGGATATAATTTATATGGAAATGGGGATTTTTGAGTGCTCTAAGCTCAATGGTGATATCCGTTTGGGCTCAATGTGCTCTAAAAATAGTTCCCCTCATATCCAATACAAAACATCTCTAAAAGTTGAAACCCTCTGAAAGAGAAAACTCATATTTGAAAATTGATGACAAATCTCTCAAGAATAGAACAAAGACATGAAGATTTGGAGCTCTAATACCATGTTGAAGTTGATGAAAGATCAACCCCATAGCTCCCAAGAATCACCTACACACAACCACCTGTTACAAAAGAGAGAGGCAAAAAACTACAGAGGCAGGAATTGCTAGATCTATAGGCGAGACATTCTTGATGAGGAAAAAAAGGGATTGCTATAATCAAAACTAAATAAATGTTTATAATGAGAGATCATCCTTATAAAGGATATCAAAACCCTAAAAATGTGTAACTTAGGTTGCATAAAAATAACCAATAAAAAAATTAATTATTAGATGCCTAAAGTTTAGCTTAAGCAACTAGAGTTAATTAGGAAATATCTAATTACTCTAACAATATCTAATAGAAGAACAATGGAAAGATCAAGTTGGTACGAATGACTAGTTGAGCATGACAACCACTCAAGGTTATGGGATATACTTTTGAGTATCTGATATATGTAGTTAACATTGGAAGAAGAAAGGATAAGTCTAGAAGAAGTTATGTAGGTTTTGGTGATGTTTGTTTTGAGATAGAGTTTACAGAGGCATGTTCTGGCAAACTTGTTATATCTCTTAGTAGAGTTGATATCTTGAGGATTGATGTTGAGGACATGGAGAAGATATGTTGAGAATGATGTGTCTAAGCTTGCTCTCATAATATTGTGTGTATGTAAAGTTATTCAAGTTGCAAGGAAAAAGATTAAGGTTATCGCTAAGTGTAATGTGTTTTTAATGTTGTCCTATAATAATTAATTGAGAAGGTCTAACAACCAACTCAAGGAATTATTTTATGGACTCATTATAAAGGAAGGACATTTTCCTTTATCATAAGATGATGAGAATGCAAAGTTTGAATGTTCGATAAGCAATAGAGAGTGTTGAATGTGAAGTTGAGTAGAGCAGCGCAAAAGAGAAGGAAACTTCATTGCTGAGGTTTTGTTGAGTGATCAGAAGTTTGGTATTTGGATCTGAGGTTTGTGACCTGGTCTATAAAGTCTGACAGTGATTGGTCTGGTTGATAGGACAGAGGAAAGGATAGAGGAAAGAATAAGATAACAGTAAATTACTTGTTTGAGTAGGGAGCTCTTCTTGTAGTTGAAATTGCATGTTTAGGCAGTGGGCTCTTCTTGCATAAATTATACCACAACTCCTAACAAGGTTGGAATCTTGTAACATGGATTCAAAGTTTCCTAATAGGGACTTATTTTACTAAATTTTTTAATAGAATCCTAATAGGGTCCATCTTCTAACAAGGAATATTTATATGAGTACATCATCTTGTGGGCATCATTCCCATTGGGGTTTGATCAAGTGTTTCCTTAGTAAACATATCTAGTGTAATTCTCTATGTGCATCTTTATATGGTTGATGTTTACTTTGGTTGAATGGTTAAGTTTGTTTAAAGAAGATAAATATTTTAATTTTTGGATAACTAATTCACCCCCCCCATCTTGGTAGACTATTGTTTCTAACAATTAGTATCAGAGAATCAGGTCCTTAAAGAAAAATTTTAATAGCTTTGGGAGATCAGTGGCAAGGCATTTCAGAATAGATAGTCCTAAGTCAGATAGTGGAAATTTTGACATAGAAGATAGATCAAGATCGAGATCAAGGAAGGTATTGATCTACTTATTAAAAGAGAATAAGAAGGTATGGAAATTTTTTCTTGTTGGATATGTAATGAGTATGGTCATTATGCATCTACATGCCCTAAGAGAGTAAGGCAAACTAGAAAGAGTTGGATTTCTAAATGAAGATGAAGAATTTAAAGCAAGTATGGAAATATTCTTGAAAGATTGTGATAATGAGCTTGAATTGATTAAGGAAAAGGAAGTAGTAGAAGAGATAGCTTTGGTAACTATTTTTGATCCAAAGGCTAACCATGAAAATGCAGAAGTTATCATTAACAATGATTTGTAGAATGGGAATCAGATTGAAGAACATAGATATAATCCTAGAGAAGAAGAAAGAGTTGAGTTGAGAACCCTGAATAGAATGGTATAGCAGAGAGAAGGAACAAGTCAGTTATAGAAGTTGAAGAGCTATGTTAGTAGAGAATGGTGTATCCAAGATATTTTGGAGAGAAGCTATGAATACAAAAGTTTACACCATGAACAGAGTACAAGTTAGGAAAGACACAAACAAGACACCTTATGAACTATAGTTTGGTTACTCACCTACAGTTAAGTATTTCAGAATATTTGGAAGTAAGTGCTACATAGAGAGAGATAATGACATTGGTAAGTTTTATGCTAGAAGTGATGAAGGTATGCTTCTTGATTATTCATTGAAAAGAAAGGCTTATAGATGTTATAATGAGAGAACTAAGACTATTATGGAAAGTGCAAATGTGAGAATTGATGAGAAGTTTAGAATACAAGAGAGAATAATTGATTACAATTCAGATGATGATGTTGTTACTATTGCAATGAATGATGAGGTATTTATTTAGACTAATAATGATTTGTAGAATTAAGGAGAGCCAAGGGAGAAACAAAGCTTGAAACATTTAGTAGAGCCAAGAGTTGAGATAGCAACTCCTACTTCAAGAAAGAACATGATAAAGAATCACCCATCCGAACATATCATTGGAAGCAAAGAAAAATGTGTGATGAAAAGAAGTAGAGTAAATGAAGAATCATGCTTGATATTTCAAGTTGAGCCTAAGAATGTAGATGAAGCATGCAAGGATGATTACTAGAAACAAGCTATGAAAGAGGAATTAGATTAGATAGAAAAGAATGAGACATGGGAATTGGTCCCTAGACTAGAAAACAAGAATGTAATAGGAACTAAATGGGTATTCAGGAACAAAATGAATGAGCAAGGAGAAGTTATAAGAAAAAAAGCAAGATTGGTATGTAAAGGTTACTCACAGAAAGAAGGAATAGATTATGAGGAGGCTTATGCTCTAGTGGATAGAATAAAAGTAGTAATATTATTCTTAGCCTATGTAGCACAAAAGAAATTCAAAGTATATTAGATGGATCTCAAGTTAGCATTTCTGAATGGAGAACTTGAAGAAGATGTATACATTGAGTAGCCTGAAGGATGTCCTTGACAAATGACAAGGACATAGTATGCAGAATGAGGAATGCATTGTATGGATTGAAACAAGCATCCAAAACCTGGTATGCGAGGTTAGACAAGCATTTGACAAAGCTTGGATGTAGAAAAGGTATGGTAGATAGTAATCTATATTGGAAAGAAATGGATGATGGTTTGATGATTTTAGTAATATTTGTTGATGACATTATATATGGAGGAAATGATGAAGAAAGTAAAAAGTTTGCAGAAGAGATGAAGAGAGAATTTGAAATGAGTATGATAGGAGAAATGAAATATTTCCTAGGATTGTAGATTGTACAAAATAAAGAAGGAATCTTTATTTCTCATACTAAGCACTTAAAGGATTTACTGAAAAGGTTTGGTTTTGAAACATGAAAACCTACTAGAACACCTATGGTAATTGGACAAAATTTATCTACAAAGGATGAAACATCTACTGTTGAGTAGAAGAAGTACAAATCTATGATAAGAGGATTGCAATATCTGACTCACACAAGGCTAGTTATAGCAAATACAGTTGGAATTGTTGCAAGATTCTAGGCTGATCCCAGAGAAGCACATTATACAGTAGTGAAAAGGATATTTAGATATCTGAAAGGAACTTTAGAATTTGGATTATGGTGTGACAGATTTAATGATTTCAATCTAAGTGCTTATATTGATGCATATTGGGTAGGTAGTATGGATGATAGAAAGAGCACCAGTGGAGGAGCTTTCTTTCTTGGAGGAAGATTGGTTTCTTGGTTAAGTAAGAAGCAAGATTGTACATCTCAAAGTACAATAGAAGAAGAGTATGTTGCAGCAACAAATAATTGCAATCAAGTAATTTGGATGAGGTAGTTGTTGAAGGATATAAGGACAGAAATCAGTGAACCTATTTTTATACATTGTGACAATACAAGCATGGTAGATATGTCTAAGAATCTAGTATTACATTCAAGGACTAAGCACATTTCTATTAAGTATCATATGTTGAGAGAAAAAGATGCAGAAAAGGAAATCGGATTAGAGTATGTGAGCACTAAAGAGTAGATTGTAGATATATTCACCAAGTGTCTTTCCAAAGAGACTTTTAAGTATTTGTGAGGTATGCTTCAGGTTATGCCCCTTCCTACATCAGAGTAGAAGATGCAAGATTGCATTACTCTAGTGTGATAGAGCACCATTAGTGTCTAGACTGAATGCTGATGCTTCCTGAATGGGGGAGTATTTGAGATGTACAGAGTCATCTAGGACTCTTATTGATATTGTTTTGAATAGTTTCTTTTGACACTCAAGCTAGTAAGTATCAGTTTTTGTAGAGTTTGATGCAGTAGAGTTGGTTATCTTTGACATTGATGTCAATGGGGTATATGTGGGGCATGAAAACATTATGATAAAGAGGAGAAGTTTGGTATGAAATATATAATGCTGAGGGAGAAGTTTGACATAAGCACAATATGTAGAATGATAGTTTGGTATTGAGCATATTGAGGTATATCAATGGGGGAGAATGATTAATAAAGAGGATTTGAAACAATCTTTTGTTGGTATTCTTGGAACTAGATGTTTTTCATCTATGTTGCCATCAATGCCAAAGGGGAAGATTGTTGGAAGATTGGTTGGAAGCATGAATGCTAATGATATTCCTATGGGTGAGTACTACTATGATGATATGTTACATTCATGACTGAGTTTTTCATTGATGTCAACATAGCATGTTTTATGTCTACATAGCAGCTTTTTGTGGTATTTGACAAAAGAACAACATAAAGATCAAGTTGGTATGGATGACTAGTTGAGCATGATAACCCCTTGAGGTTATGGGAGATAATGCTAAGTATCTATTATATGTAGTTAATGTTAGAAGAAGAAAAGATAACTCTAGAAGAAGTTATATAAGTTTTGGTGATGTTTGTTCTGAGATAGAGTTTACAGAGGCATGTTCTAGTAAATTTGTTATATCTCTTAGCAGAGTTGATATCTTGAGGATCAAGAATAAGGACATGGAGAAGATATGTTGAGAATGATGTGGCTAAGCTCGCTCATCATAATATTGCATGTATGAAAAGTTATTCAAGTTGCAAGGCAAAAGACTAAGGTTATTGCTAAGTATAACGTGTTCTTAATGTGGTCCTATAATAATTAATTGAGAAGGTCTAATACTTGACTCAGGGAATCATTTTATGGAATTAGTATAAAGGAAGGAAATTTTCATTTATCATGAGATGATGAGAATGCGAAGTGTGAATGTTCGATAAGTAGCAGAGAGTGCGAAATGTGAAGTTGAGCAGAGTAGTGTAGAAGTGAAGGAAACTTCATTGCCAAGGTTTTGTTGAGTGATCCAAAGTTTGGTATTTGGATCTAAGGTTTGTGACTTGGTCTACAAGGTCTGACTGTGATTGGTTTGGTTGACAGGATAGAGGAAAGGACAAAGGAAAGAAGAAGATAACAATAAATTACTTTTTTGAGTAGTTAGCTCTTCTTGTAGTTGAAATTGCATGTTTGGGTAGTGGGCTCTTCTTGCATACATTATACCACGAATCCTAATAGGGTTTTCACAACTCCTAATAGGGTTGGAATCTCCTAAAAGGGATTCAAAGTCTCCTAACATGGATTCATTGTACTAAATGTTGTAATAGACCCCGAACAGGGTCCATCCTCTAACAAGGAATATTTTTATTAGTACATCATCTTGTGGGCATCATTCCCACCAGGGTTTTCCCTCTGATCAAGGGTTTCCCTAGTCAACATATCTAGTGTAATTTTCTATGTGCATCTTTATATGGTTGCTATTTACTTTTGTTGAATGGCTAAGTTCTTTTTAAAGAAGATAAATATTTTAATTATTGGATAACTGATTCACATCCCCCCCCCCCCAGTTATCTTGGTGGACTATTGTTTCTAATAGTTGTTCCTTGGTTGGCTTATCTTTTTATTTCTCCTTCTCTCATTGTTGATCTTTCTCCTTTAATCCTTTAGGTTAAGGTCCTTGAGAATTAGCCTTGTGCTTGTGCTAAAAGAACCATTTACATTTATATTTACATCTAGTGTTTCACTAGGTGCAACAAAGACTTGTTAATTTTGGACTTCTTCAATGAAAAGTGTATTAACAAGTACATTCACATAGGATGACTTGAGATATGGTTGATGTTCATGAGTTTTCTTGGTACTAGCCATAATTTATTGATCTTCATTTACTTTTTGATCTGGATCTTTTCCTATGAAGTCATCAATTGACACATTTTCTTATGTATCCTTTACCATATTATACACATCATTGACAACATTTTGTACATATGTATCTTCATACTCATCTTCTTTATTGTCTAGTTCTATGCATTTTGGTGGCTTGGTGTCTGGTACATGTATTATTTCCTTGGTATACTTTATGTTGAATATTCATTTCCATATCTTGATACCATCTTCATCAACAGCATGAATTCTCCTAGTTAATACCTTCAATGTTCTATGCTTGTGCTTAAATCTATCCTGATATTGTTGCATTTCCTCATTCATTTATGCCACTGAAAAATGTGCCATTATGACTGCAAGTCTACTCTCTCTCATTTTTTGCTCAGTGTGTAATGCATATCTCCATCTAGTTACAATTTTATTGTACAAATATTCAAGAATCAAATTGGCAAATGCAATAGGCACATACCTGAACTTATAGATCATTTCAATAATATCTTCTTCAAGCTTGAGTTTATCTTCATCACTTAATTTGGGGTACTCAAGGTGTTTGAATGCAACTAAACCTCTAGTTTCCATTATTAAATTTTCAATCGCATCAATTACCTTTGACATTTGATTCCTTGCCACTTGAATTGGCTTATATCATTTGACTCACTTTAATTATTATTTTCTTCAATAATTAAATTCCTTCTCATCTTTATTGGTTGGATGGTGGATGATTGACCATCCTTTCTATTTTAACAAGTTTGAGAATTTTCACATACCTTTTTTAGCAGGTGGGAAGAAAAGGTAGAAGTTCTAGTCCTAGAACAAGTAGCTTTAGGACTATGAGGTGTAGCAATTTTTTTTCTTTTCCCTTTCCTAACTTTTAGTTCTTCCACCTCAACTTATTTTTTAGATTCATTAGCACTTTCTTCTTCATTTCTCTCGGATGTAATATAAATCAACTTAACTATATCCTCTTCTCCACTAAATTTACCTTCAAGCATGTTAATCATTTTTCTTGATTTTTTGACCAGCTTCAGGCCAAAAATTTCCATTTTAATTCTCAATTTGTCTTCCTCATAAGTACAAAAGTGTGTAGCTTTTAAGTCCTTAGGTTGATCTAATAAAGACTTGGTTGACCTAGATGCTTAGTCTATATATAACTCATAATCTATGGGCTCTAATTGGGTAGTTCTTGGTTCTACTTCTTTAATCAATGTGGTGTCTATGTATACCAAGAATCATATGTCATCCCTATATTTCTCAACTAACTATAGGAGAAATCAATAAATTTTATGCATTCTTTCCTTGAATTGGTTAAAATATTCATCCATCACTCTTTCAAAAATATCATTGAGACCATTGATAAATTAATTGATTTGATAAATAACTAGTATCTTTAAATCCCATTTAACATTTCCAAATATGGGAAAGTAATTTCAAAGATAGAAAAATACACATACCAATACAAAACCAAATTTACAAGTATCTATCTTTGCAACTTGAATCATCCTCACGTTCTCTTCAAAATGCTTCAACAATAGCTCAGCTAGGTCTAGCTTTAGACATTTCTTTACAATTTTATAGGCTAGGTCAAGAACTCCACATGGTACACTATTCAATCTATTGGAATAGAAAATCTTGTAAGCCATGACATAGGTTCCAAACCTAGTCTCAGGATTAGAAATTGTAACCACTTTTAAACCTCTATCATCCCAAACAAATTTAGGCTTCTTTTTAATTTCCTTTCTTAGTGCTACCCTAATGGCCTTAGATTTCTTAGTTACAAGGTAGCCCATCACCATATGAATTGCATCATTTGTGATTTTATTGGTTCGTCCTAGCCACATGGTAGTCTCGTATACTTGGCTTAACACTAGATTTGAATCCATTTGGTTTTGAAAACCATGGGAAAATGAAATACATAGGTCAAAACCTTGGTATCTAAATGTTTATGATCTTCCATCAATTTTGTATTCTCACATAGTTCATCACATGTCATTTTTAGCTCATAATCTCTGACCTCTCCAATCTTGTAACATATATATGAATGAATATCATAAACTAGAAGAACCCTAGGGGTTATGGATGATAATGCCCCTTTCTCATCAATTTTCATTGTGACTTCAGGATATAACTTTTAATGTGGTTCCTTAAAGTATTCCTTCCTTACCATCTTAACATTCTCAATCTTTTGTTCTTTTGATTGAATGAAGCTTGATGCAATTGTAGGTGCAACACTTGTTGCCATTATTGTCATATGATTAGGGATTTGTATATTCTCATTTGAACTAGCTCAATATCCCCTCAATCCTTCAAAAAATTACTTAAACCACTCAAAATTTTTCATAATTCCATTGATTTCAGCTTGAATTCTAGTTGCTCTACTCAATCCTTGAATTCACTCAAGTTTACTTCTCATATGCAACGTGAAAAATGAGTCATTTGAGCTTGTATTTATAGGTAAAGTCACCCATTTTAGTAGGTAGGGTGTGATAAATACTCCATATCAATTTATATATCAACCACCTTACACTTAACTCAATTTTATTAGAACACTTTGTTATTTCATTTTCCATCTTGACCTGACTAATCAACTTGGGCCACATTTCATTACCACCAACCAAATATGATTCTCAGTCAAGTACATTGACCATACTATCCTTAAATATTTCATGAGTTTTCCTAATGTATCAGGTAATATGTTGATTTGGAATTCATTTCAAGATTATAAGGAACTAATATAAAATATAGAAATTCTAATACAATTCCCATACCTTCTTGTGTGGATTAGTTAGAGGTAGTGGAGTTACCTAATCCATTGGAAAAGGTGTCACAAACTAATACATTTGATGTTCCAATCTCTTCAGTCTTATTTTTCCATTTCTTACCCATTTGATTGTGAATCTCATCAACATCAACCTTACTCTTTCATTTGGTATCTTCTTCGTTGGGTGTTGATGCTCAGTATCTATTGTCTCTGCTTCAATTATTGACCTTATGACAATGAAAATATGACATGTCAGTATTTCTCCAATTTCAAAATCTTCCTCTAAAGTGTAACCTTATACAATTGGCTGCAATGTGTTCATATCTTCCACATTTTGTGTAGGTAGTGTTTGTGTTGTAGTCCCAATTGATAGTGTTACCTTATTTCCTCAGTACCTAGTTATAATTTTTCTATTATTTGCAATATTATGAATTTTTTATGTACTTATTACATGTGTAAAAAAAAACCATTAAACTCATATTTCCTAGGAGACTGATTAAACTTGGATCTACACTCATATGCTTTATGACCATACTTATTGCAATTATAACAACAACCATCAAATCTAGGAGCAATAGTAGTCTTGCCGACCTTTCTTCTAGAAAAATTAGTAGTATATCTAGGTTTTCTATAGTTATATCATGTTGGCTTCTTTGGTTTTTGATTTTCATATGCATTCCTTTGTTCAGTTTTATTGGATGACTCTCCTTTCTTGTTTGTAGAGTGCTTGGAAAGCCTAGTCTAGTGGCGTCCCTCGGTCTTTTCCGACCTCTTAATTGCTCATCCAATTTCCTCATTTTTTCTTCTAATATTTTCATCCTTTCATTTGTATCCTTCTCAAAATTTAGTTCATTGCTTAATTTTTCATTTTCAGATCTCAACTCAATAATTTCTTTCATTTTCCTACCAATCTCATTTTTAGCACTAAGTAGTCGATTTACCATATCATAGTGGTTTTGAGTTAACCTCATAATTTCAAAATCCTTTGCATCTAGTCTTGCACTTATCTATCTTTTATCATCTTCAACTATTATTTTCTCATCCTCTGCTTGCTTCTTTTTTTTCATGATTTTACACATGCTTGTTGATTGTTCTTTTTGTTCTCTCTTCAATGTTTTCACCTATTTAGTTAGAGTGTGGTTCTTCTCTACCAGATATGATATAGAAGCTTTAGATTCATCAAACATATTACCATAAAATAGTTAATCAATCACTTCTTCCTAATATTATGTATCATTCATTTGATGTGCTAATTCATTCCTATTGTTCAATGACTTCTTCAACTTTTCTCTCATTTTACTGATTTGACCTAGCCCAATCCTTAGTTCCAACTTTTGATTCTCAACCATCTTATCAAGTCTATACTTTCCCTCAGATCTTTACTCTTGAGTGGTAAAACACCTTAACAAGAGAACTATCTCTACTACCAATTGTTAGAATTTAGGGAAATGTAAGGTGTTGGGGGGGGGGGAGTGAATCAGTACCTTCTTAAATTTTTAACATTTAATGATTTCTTGCTCTCCTTATGATTGATTAACATTTTTATTCATATCCATAATATCATAAACTAAAATGAAAGTAAATATGTCTAATTTACTTCATCATAAGTACATTAACACATCATCAAATCAACACATATGCCACAATGGTTTGGTAATATAGAAATCCTTGGTTAGAGGAAAAATTGTGATGGGGATGGCACCCATAAAACCTTCACTACTGCCACAAAAAAAGGTCTATTAGTGAATACAATTATGTCACTTTTGGTGACTTACTCTATTAGGAGTAATATAAATGAACTTGCTAGAGTCTACCTTTTACAAGGATTTTATAACACTCTTCAAGTGTGCACTCTATTAAGAGATTTACAATAAAGAAATGTCAAGTCCAGTTGATTAAGAGATTTTTCTAATACAATGATAAGAAAGTAATAGTAGTGACCTGATTGAAATGCAACTCACTTTACCTATTCATATCTCTTTTATGCTCAATATTAATACATTGAACCTTCTATGATAGATATCACCAATTTGTCCTTTGTTGCTTCTCAATAACTCTTCTTTGTAGTAGATTCTCCCCTTTGTCATTCAATAACCCTCTCAACATCTCAAGAGAAACTCTTAATTTATTCTAGATATGTCCTTATATAGAAATATGTTTCCTTTGAAATGTATAACCTAATTAGGATTTTAGAAACTTCTAGAGTTCACATATGATTAATATCTATGATCTGCATTCATCCTTATCATCTCATTTATCTTCCTTATATTTCATTGGTTCATCCTACATTGGGATCATCAACAATAAAATCTCTCTTCCCAAAAAATCTCTTCAAACATTATCCTCTATTTAGAAAACCTATCTTACCACTCAATAGAATTGAAATACTTTGATTTCTTTGAATTAACAAACATTTATTAGCATCCCGTGTAGCTTAGTAATGATGTTGTCCTTCGATAATAACATTGTTTGGTTACCATACTTTGGCTTGCTCAATTAAACCTTCACTTAGTCAATATGTATCTACTCGAGAGCTATATCACTTAGTAATAATTATACTCGGTAATAAGTCTATTTAGTAACCATATTTTTCTCTTCCTATACTTGGTAATTATACTCTGGCTTGGTAGCTATATTCACTGGCCATACTTTTTGCACTAATAACAAAAATTTAATGCTAATAGGAATAAAATCATCGTAAAAATGTAATATATTACTAACCCTTTATCTATCTTGCAACTGGTTGGATGGGTTCTAGAAGATCTATTACTATTCTTGTGGTTGTGGTTGGATATTTACATGAGGCAACTTGTCTAGGATCTAGTAGTGGTGGTTGCATCAACAACATCCTCAAAACCTAGTGATGTGGTCTCTCTACCTAAGTATGACTCCCAAGAACCCTAAATGGTGTCTATGTTGGTATTGTTCCTATCACCATCTCATTCCCACCCCGATGTCCCACTCTGATGCATCCATCCTATCCAAGTTCTCTTCCCTTCCCGTCTACACTAAACCACTAGCTGACTATTACTACCTTAGTGTCTTTCCAAGATGATACCTCTGCCTTATCCTCTATGATGAACCTATCCTATGTATGCTTCTCTCCCCTACCTTGGTCTTTGTGCCTATCCTTATAGCCTATCACTGGAAAGAACTCCTAAAATTATCGATCCTCTCCCAAGGAACAACTACATGATAACTTAGTCTATAAAATTAAACCAACTCTTACAAATCCATTGTCTCACCCTAAAGTTGAGCTATCTCATGTCCATCTACTACTAGCCACCCATCTATACCATCACCTAAGAGTGTACCACCACTAAATATTATAGTATTTGGTCCCTCTCCCACTACAAGAGATCCCTATCCTCTTAAAGGTTGTCTCTCTTGCATCTAAGTCTATCACACTCATTTACCATGCTAAGAAACTCCTCTAGTATTTTCCTAAGATCCACCTACAATGCATCCCTCTCCCCATGTATCCTCACAACCTTCATCGCTAGCAAGTCACACCAAAAAACCTAGTTCTCCATCCCCTCTGTCTCCTCCTCCTTTATCCACCTCTATATCATCTCATCTGCTTCCCTCCCCTTCCCTCCTACTTCCCTTGCCTCCTTAGTGATGTCCTAACCATCTCCACCCTCATTATCTAACCCCCAAGCTCCCTATCCTCCTCTCCTCCCCCTCCTTATTGCCTATGCAATTTCTTACAACATCTTAACCATTAGAGGTAATCCACACTATGAACCGGTGGAGGCCTCTAGAACTAATCCCTGTACTCCTGTATAGTCACATCATCGATAGGTTTGTCCTTCTAATCCTACTAAACAAACCAAATGCCACACCATATGCTAACAATCCTTGCTTGTCTAGCTAAGGACCAAACTCCTTCCAATTCTTTTGTATGGTTTCTTGATGCTAGACCTTTGAGTTTGGCACTCGTTGTGTGAATCCAAACTATTGCACCACTTAGTTTGGCATGTAACTCTCCATGATATACTCACAAAAACATATAATATATCTAGGGTTAATTACATTGTTTTTCCTTAGGATAGGTACCCTCTCCAAGATTGGGGTGCTAGGCGATACCATATTGAATGCCATCAATCATCTCCCCCCAAAAATCTAAATCATCCACATAATGATACATTGAGGGGCTTGACCCACCTAAATACCATTGGTTGATTATGTTTTCTATCTCTCCTACCAATAAGATAAATTACTACAATGTTCTCCCATGTCCATACCTATAATAATGTAGAAAATTTGATGTTATGACCCTTTCTCTAGTCATCATGATACACAATCCAACCTAGGTATCAATACAAATATACTAGCATCAATGTACCCCAAGTAGTAGGTAATTTGGAATAAATAATATTCTTTATAGCTAAAATATGATAAAGTGAGACTCTCATGCCTCTTCTATCAAGGGAAATATACCCTGACACTAGCCCATAGATAAAAAGGTACACCCGCATCCTAGGTGCAACATCCAAAAATTGATCTAATGCTAACTACCCATGATGTAAAATTGGCACTCCTTTAGGTCCCAGTAATGTTTCAACACCATACTATTATATTTCCTCCATTTTAATAACCTTCAATACTTGAATAGGAAGCTAAAATATTTGGTAGACATCTTCCAATATCAAATTTGTCTTCCCCATCAAGAGATGAAAGGTCAAATCTCTAACTGCTATCTCTCACATAATGTTGTCACCATGGTCATGTATGTCCTCATGTAGGGAATCCTTTCTAAATACTCCATGTTGATCACATTGATTTGTGTCTAGTCTATACACGTGAACTGCTTCATTTCTCACAACACTATTGAATAGTTCTCTTGCAAGATCACTCAGTCTACATGTCACTATATCCAGGTTTAGCCAATTCCTATCAGTCATAGGTCATTTAATAATAAAGCCTTGATCCTTTCCTTAGGACCATGTAACCCTGATCTTAATTTAGCCCTAGTTTATCATAGAAAAGTGCAATCTCACCTTCTAGTCAAGGAAATTTCATAGAACTTTCTATTCCTCATATTCTCGCAAGCTTGAGAATGTGAAGCCCTAACCAATCATTTTTCAATCATATAGAATGCATTCCTACCATTTCTTTACCTAACCCTCCCTAATATGATAAGCAATCTCATTTGCATCCTATACCCCATGATATTTTCTATAGGAACACAACCTTGTGAGAAATTCCTCACAAGATTGCATTCCAACATAAAGTTTAACCCAACCTAGAACTTTTGTGATCTACCAAAAAATTCCAAAGTTCTAACCTAAACTCTCCCAACCCTATAAATTTCTTGTGGAATTGTGATCATGTTGGTCACAATTAAGATCTTTCCTCACTTGTGTAAGAATTTTCCTTAGGGAAAAATCACCCAAGACCAAGAACTGCAATAACTAGCACAAAATAGACCAACATAGTATGATTAGAATAATAATATGATATATAATTCATTGTAATTGATATAATATGTACACTAGAGGTGCCTATATATAAAGGCCTCTATGATGCATCTAGAATGCCTAGGAGTTAACAATATGATAAGCTCCACAACTAAGCACATGTCCACTAGGAATGGTTTATCCTCCATTAAGTACAAGAGTTAGTGCAATGATGAGAGGATAAGCCTACAAAAGTGTGTCACATAAATTTATGTTGTAGACACCATGAGCTAAATTGAGAATGTGAACAACTGTGTTGTCAACATGACAACTCAATTGATTATGCAAATTCTAGTGATGTAGACACCATGTGTTAAAATAGAGTTGCTTACTCCTATGTTATCAACATGACAACTCATATGAGTACACAAAATCCTAGATGTCTAAGCTAATAAATATTAAAATAATGCATTTATCCTAAGTAAACTTAAGTAAAGTGTAAATAATAATTATTTACACTAACACCCCACACCCCCTCCCCCCACCCCGCGCCAAGTGCAGCTTAGGGGAATGCACTTAAGCTCACAAAAGCTATGATGAAATGCATAATGGGTCCCTGCTACTAGGCCATGTTAGGTACCCATGTACAAATGTAATGCTGAACACAAAATACAATGTGATCTCTCTGCAACCAAGGAAAAAGGGAAAACCTCATTGGAAAAGCCCTCCCCTAAAAAGAGAGAAAAGTACAATAAAGAAAGATGCATGAATGGATGGAGTAAACAAGACCCCCCCATTATGACATACATCATGCATATACAATAGAGAATCCATCAATGAAATCCCCCCCTTAGTGAAGGATCTCCTGATGATGAGCATCTAAAAATAGAAGAAAATTCAATGCCAACAAACAATGTTTCTCCCTTTAGGAAGAAGATACACTAAGTATAAGTGCAAATATGCTTGCCACTATTGATAGGAAGATGGAAGAGGGATCCATATGTAGTATGTGGTGGATGTGGCCTCTGAACTCAAATGTCAACAAGTCTTGATGAATGAAGATGCCATGAACCAATTGGGTGAATGCCTACAAGAAGGTGGCAAAAAAGGAAACATGTCCATGTATGATGCTGGATCAAGCTCCAAAGATGATGAAGCGTCTAGATAGGAAAATGTAGGAAGAGAAGCAATGTTGCCTCTCCTCAATGATGGATGCACACCCATGATTGAAGCTCCTTGATTACTAAAGAAGCTACACCATGAAAGCTAAATGATAGTCCTCCCTATAGGAAGAAATGGTGCCATAGGTGTAGTAGAGAACACTCCCCAATTGGTAGGAAGAATCCTCAAAAAATATGATGTTTGAGGAAACTGGAATACAATATTCATAATTTGATATGACTGCTCATAAATGAAAGAGTCCTTCTCCATCTACTATAAATAATCCACAATCATGTCAGAATGATCAAGTGGTTGAGGGTTAGAGTGTGCCCTTAGAACGAGTGAAGAAGTCTTCTTAATAAAGAGAAGATTGATGTCAGCGATGATGTCTCCCACATCTTCAATGTGAAACTCCACAAACAATCCTGCAATGTCTAGAAAGAAGTCATCCCATGAAGCAGAAGTAGAAAGACATGATATTTCCTACTAAATTGAATCAAGAGCATCTGTGGCTGGTACTGGATCAATAGAAGCAATAGGATCATCAAGATATGTGACCTCATCTAGAGTTGGAGGAACCATTACTAAACTAACTAAAGATAGAATATCCTCTAGAAATGGAGGGACTCATGGATCTCCATATGCTTCCCAAAGACACATCCAAATGTCATAAGGATACCATAACTTGTCAATGACTTTATAGAAATTAGAATTGATACTGAAGTAAATGATATCCAAAAGTCTATTAATAGGTGGCAGATTAGTTATCTGACCAATGGAAGAGATTAGTTCATTGGACATAAATAAGGAATTACTTCTGGATGTTCTCTCCTTAGATGATCAATGAGTGAAGCACTCCATTTCTGATAGTTTCTCTTTGTCAACCTTGGTCTAAGACCACACCTACATGGGGAATAAAACTCCTCCATGAGATCAATGAATGTATGCATCCCCTAAAATGCAAAAATAATCAATCAACCCCCCCTAATGCATGATTTCACACTTTATAGGTGGTGTGTTTACAATAGGCCACTTGCCAATTTAGGCCTTAGTGGACTTCTAGTTTTTTATTTATAACCTCCTCTTGGAGTTCAAATCTGTAACTTTACAATATAGCTCAGAAATACAACAATTTTGAAGCAATATAATGGAAAGAAAGGACCTATTTCTAAAAGTGGTAATTTTGTCCATACAAGCCTATAATTTGATTGTAGACTTGGAAAGAAGAAAAAAAATATTCACTTAAAAAAAATGGAACTTGTTTATGTGTCTAGATGAGCCCGTACTAAGCCTTTGAGGTTGCAAAAGTTGAGATTTGTGATTTGCAAAAAAATTTAGGAACAAAGAGCTCAAAAATTTTGCACTAATGTGTAGATCACAAAATTCTACCCTAAAACAAAAGAAAAGTACTCAGAAAAAAGGAGTTCATATGAGGGAGATATCGTTGCTTGAAAATCACCTATATAATAATTTTTTTGAATCGCCTCATTGCGCCTTCAAAAATCAATTGATTCTAGATTTCACATCAGATGTCCAATTTTGATGAAACAAAAGTCAATATGGGTGGTTTTTTGACCTTCTAAATGTGATGCAAATATCTAATTTTCACCAGCAAGCTCCAATCTTCACCTACAAAAAATCTCTACTACTGGCCTGATGGCCAAATTTGTTTTTGACAAAATAAGCAGATACGAAAAATAATGCAAAGAAATTGCAAAGACTAAAATAATATAATATGCAGATCTAAAAATTAAATTTAGAGATCTAAAATGATCAATAACAAATTTGCAAATTGGGCCTTTGGGTTCTGGTTTGCAAAAAAAATTGCCTTAATTTTGACTATGACCCAATATAGGCGAATTTATAGTCAATTTTCACTGAATCGATGCTCCAGATGCAATGGTGAGGTCCACTTTGGCTCTAGACACTCTCAATATCTATAGATACTCTAGATCTGAGTCAAGGTGTCCTCAAAGAGGTGAAGCAGGATTAGTCTCCAATGGCTATGAAATGACCCCTCTATGGCTTTGATACCATGTAAGAATTTTCCTTTGAGAAAAATCACCCAAAACCAAGAAGTACAATAACTAGCACACAATAGACCAACAAAGTATGATTAGAATAAAAATATGATATTCAATTCATTGTAATTGATATGATATGTACACAAGAGGTGCATGTATATAAAGGCCTCTATGATACATCTAGAATTTCTAGGAGTTAGCAATATGATAAGCTCCACAACTAAGCACATGTCCAGGGTTAACCTCCATTAAGCACAGGAGTTAGTGTGATGATAAGAGTATAAGCCTACAAAGGTGCATCACATAAATTTATGTTGTAGACACCATGTGCTAAAATATAGTTGCTTACTCCTATTTTATCAACATGACAACTCATATGAGTACACAAACTCCTAGGTGTCTAACCTAATAAATAATAAAATAATACATTTATCCTAAGTAAACTTAAGTATAGTGTAAATAATAATTATTTACACTAACAACTTGAACCTATGGGAAGATGATTTTGATATAAATAATTGGACATAAAAAGCAGTGCATAAATGAAAATGATGATTTTTTATCTTACCAATCTATTGGGTGCCTAACACCTCCAAATGCCCTTCACCACATCTATTTGGTGCCTCAAATATCCTCTTCTCACCATCCCATTACCAAATTCTAGAGAAACTTGGTAGCAATGTGAATATAAATGAGCTCCTTTATAGCCCACTCAACCTTTATATAAAACCATTTAGGGACATTATTTCTTGTTCTACCTCTAAGGTAACCCCTTTTCTCTCTCCCTGGTAATTTTTTGCAATCTCATCACAATTTTTAATGTTCCCTAGGCCTTCTAGGCATTTTATTTTATTTTCAAGATGTCACCAACTCATGTTTTCTCTCCTTGTCGCCTTCTTGAGGGGGCATCACCCAATCTAGTCGCTCATCTTTCTCTCACAACTGGGGTAGCTTAGCTTCTTTATAATTTTCTTTGTATCGTCTATTTATTTTGAACATCTTTGAAATAATATTATCCCACACTATGTTGAAGAGGGGAAAATGTAGACACCTAAATTTTATTACACCATTAAGTAATCATATTTAGTTCTCTTTTAAGGAATTATTAATTAATATCTAACATTTAATTATTTTATGTCATCCCCTAGTTAATTAATCTAATTAATTGATTATAGTTCAATTAAAAAATCAATATGACAACCCATAGTCTAATCATTAACTAAATCACTTTCCTCTATTAAATTAAATAATTGCACAAAACCCATTATCACCTTGTGATTAAATAAATACCCTTTAATCAACCTTAACCCTAGCCAAGCCCCTAACCTAATTTTAGCCCCCTAGTACACACTCATTAACCCAACTCTTTCACCCATACTAAGCCCACTTAATTAACTTATTAAACCTATTTAGTTAAGTGACCCACTTGCATCCTAATCACCTCCTAATCCAAGCCTAATCAAACCTCTAATCATTTGCACAACTTTAAGTATGAGGATCAAGAAATCCTAAGCCAACCCAAGTCAAACCTCTTGTCAAATCCTCCTACTTCTCAACCAAAGGCATTAATTTCAACCTTAAATGTTCTTATTTCATCCATCTCTTACACCCTTGTCTCCTTCACATACCCCAAAGTAGTCACATTCCCTCCAAAACTCTTATCCCCTCAAAAGATCTCTCCTTGTGACACTTGTCATAAGGCTATGTGATTGAGAACAAACAATCTCTGTGATCCCCTTTCCTTATGTCTTGGTCACTCTTAAGGCTTCTCTAAGTTTGCATCTTGACCATCCATTCCATCCTCCCTTTGCCTATAAATTGGACCCTTCTCCCTTCACAAATCATCTACAATCCATTGTAAAGTTATAATGCTAGTTTGAGAACCTAAAAACTACCAAGCTATCATTATAAAATCCTTCTACACTTCCATAGTTGAATCTTTCATCCTTATCCATTTTTGATCATATCTCATCCTTTGATGCTTGAACTCTACTTTGAGCATACATTCCATCCTTTGGACACATCTACAAATCAAGGGAGCTTTTAGGTGTTCATATTCAGTTTGCACTCTCTTTTTGCTCTCTTTTTTCTAATTATTATATGTTTTATTGAGTTAGTTTTTGAATTTTTATCTTTCCTTATATTCCTTCCATGTTGATTCTGTAGCTTGCAGGGCCTAGATATTTCATAGCCAATATCAACTTTGTGAATTTTTTCATTATGATTTATATGTAAGATCCTAGCTTTTTCTAAAAGATATTAAGTTCAAGATCCTATATAATCTTATCAACTCTTAACTTCTAACAACACCATGATATAAATCTTGTGAAACATGAGTACTTAACCTAATTTATCCATTATGGGATGAATTGTAGAACCAATAAAGTTTAGTTTTCCTACACTCTTCATAGTTGAATCATTACCAAGATCCCTCATTGATCATACAAAAATCTTTTCTCTTCCACAAGACCTATTAATGGTCAAATGAATCACTAATTATTCCTATTTAAAATGTCCAAGTTTATCCCTTTTATGCTAAAGTAGGGTGACAACTAGATGTATTAGTGAAATACCTTCCAATTCTCCCTCTAAAATTTCCACCACTTCTATACCAAATCTAATTCAAATTAGTTACACTAGATTGATCAAGAATTTTCCAAGCCCTTTTTCCATCATTATGAAAGTCATTACTTGTTGTACTTGGTCACACTCTTTTATTCTCTTCACACCATTTTTGGATCTCATGATCACAATTTACTCCTTCCATTATGGAGAACTTGCTATCTATCACACTGTACAAACAATAATCAATTTTTTGTTCTAATTGGAAAGATATTTTTAAAAAATGTTTTATTAGACTTATGAAAAACCACTTCATAGCACTGACAAGAGTGTTGAACCTAAAAGAAAATTGTTACAGGTTTAGCACTCTTTTTGGTGCCTATCTTGGGTGCATTCATCAGAACTCTGATGAACGTTGTGCAAATCTATTTAGAATTTTGACAACATAAAACTCCCATTACATAGCTCATTTTTGACATAGGTGTCATAATAATTGCTACACACATTTGTTCATTAGTCTATATGACAAAAAATAGCAACAACCATCATTTTGGAACTTCATTAGAATTTTGACATTTGCCTATCAAAATTATAGTGAATGCTTGTTGGAAAACTTCCCCAAATGTGTTAGTCATATAGCAATTATAAATTAGAATATCATGTAATCCAATACAATAGACTTTTCTAGAAACTCATCCCCAATCTACATGATTTTAAATCTCCAATCTATTAGTTATATTAAAGTAGTGTGAAGTCAAATCATCACAAGTCAATGGGAAAATTTTCATAATCATAAACAAATAAAGCTCATTTTATTCTCAAAATAAAAAGAATAGAAACAACATAATCATTATTTTTGTAACAACACATCTCAAGTGACAAAAACTTCAAGAAAAAGAAAAAAAAGCCAAGGAAAATGACATTATTAATTCATATGTTGTGTAATCTACAATACCATCTTACAATAGGAAATAAAGACATAATGTTGCTTATTTAACACTTTATTTCAATATGAAATGTGGTTTTCATCAAATATCAAAATTGAAGACCTAATATTTATAATATCAACTTGCTTATGATCTTTCCTTCTAATGATGATTTATATGCATGGCTTATGTTCTTAGAAAAACCCTCTCTAGTTTCAAGCTCTTCTCACTCCTTTCATTCTTATGAAAACATTTTTAAATTGTGTGAACTACCTTCATTACCTAGCCTACTCACTCCATTTACTCTTTCCCTTCCCCTATTAACACTTCCTTTTGAGTCATCACTCAAATTATTTATAGGAAAACATAAGGGTATCTAATTTCATTCTATGTTATCCCCCGGTTAGAATGTAAAGTCCACCATATAACTGAGAGAGGGTGGGGGTGAATTAGTTATGCAATTAAAACAACTGTCAGTATGTTTATTAATTATGAAACATTTAAATAATAGATTCAATAACCATAGGAAGATAACTATGCACAATAATGACAGATATGTTAACTAGGGAAACCCTTGATCAGAGGGAAAACCCTGGTGGGAATGATGCCCACAAGATGATGTACTAATATCAAAGTTCCTTGTGAAAGGATAGACCCTATTAGGAGTAAATGAAATACAATAAATACACATAGCCCCTATTAGGAGACTTTGAATCCTTGTTAGGAGCTGTGCCAACCCTATTATGAGATGAATGGAGGGAAAATGAACTCACTATCCAAATAGCCTCAAAATAGTCTTCACTAGATAATCTTCTAGATAAGCATATCTAAGATCTTTGAATTGTCTAAACTAAAACTCCTTTTCCAATACACTTCTTTTGAATCTCATAGTACATCAATCCTTATCAATCTCTACTTTGATAAAAAAGATATCTATATTCAAGTTTTCACAACAATCTCACTAATCAAAACCACACTCTACCACAAGGAAATGATATTTTCTTTATACCAAGTCCTAAAACTAGTATTTATTCAGCCCAAAAGGATTTCCCAATTTAAAATAACAATATGGGACATCCTTAAGATAATAGAATATATGTTACATCAGAATTAAACTTTTTCCTTTATTATATCACCAATTGTCGGCTCATAGGAAATAATACTTCGAATAGTCTTCAATAATCCAGCTCAAATTGCGTATCTAATTTTCATATCTCAACCATAGAATCTTCAAAATGTCTTTGACCTTTTTCCAAGCTCACTTAACCATATTTCATCTATTTCAAAAGATACAATTGGCTTACTACCAACTGGTTTCTAAAAATTATCTCTAAAATAAACCTCCAGTTTTTTTTCATAACTATGCCATCTCTTCTTGTTTCTTTATGCATAATTAAGTGTTGCATCCTCACATATTAGTGAACATATATTTATGAGCACAAAACATAAGTTGTTGACTCTTAATTGTGCCAAACAATTCTTCCTCTATAACTCTGGTAATCTACATAGAATAATGCATATGTTGACACAAATGAAAAACTCTACAATGAATGCATCACATGTTCTTCCCTAAAACATGTTTGTATTCGTGTGAAACACTTATTCTTTCACAACGAAAGATTATTCAGTCATCACTATAACCAATTCATCCTATATAGGCTGATCCAAGGAGTGAAGACTTGTAAATATACTAAGTCATATGCTAAGCAGTTGTTATGTTGAGAAAGCTAATAGTTGTTGAGTACTCCAATGATTGTTGAGGTTATTAGAGCCTCAATATTTCTAAGTTAGTCAAAGATATTAGTGGATTTCAAGTTATTCATTTCATTTTGAGCATATTCAAGGCTGAGAGACAACATGATAAAACAATTTGTGTTGAGCATCAATTTGATGTAAGTGCTGAGTAACATAGTTTAACATTTTTATTTGGAATGGCACTGAATCCTATGTTAACCATTTTTATTGATTTGGAAGTGTGTTTTGAACATTGAGGAGCTAATAAAGGATGTGATTACACATTCAAAGGAAGGCCATTGACCCATAGGTAAGGACATCCACCAATCAGAAATATGCAATGACTAAATGATAAAAGGATTGAGTCAAGATCATTGATTTGGATCTAGAAGGTTCACCCAATCATCTATTTAAGGAGATTCTATGGCCTAATTTAATGTAATGAGAGTATGGGTGCATGCGAGTGAAAATTTTGATCGCTTGAAATTTTTTGGAGATGAAATAGAGTGTAGATACTAAGCAGTATAATGAAGATTTTTGAGTAGAGATAGAGGAGATCTATAATAGTAAGGTGATATTATATTGCATAGAGGAGATAAAAAATCAAACATTGAAGTGCTAACCAAAGGATTAGACACTAAATATTCTAATAGGTGTTTCAGGGTTTAAATCTCTTAAAAAAGCAGCTTTAACAAGCTTATGTAAATATCCTAACACATTACTCACTTCATTATGATGTAAAAATAATTTAACCAAGGGAGAACCCAACAATTATTTTAGTCTTTAATAGGACATACACTTCACAGGGTAGATCATCAGAAGTGATCAAATCATTGTATCCTTAACATGTATAACTTTATTGCTATAGTAGTGAAGATTTTATGAGTATCATCCCTACTACAGTTTTACCTTCACCTTGGAGGGTTTTTGTTTTACCAAATCTACATGTTAATGTGTTGCATATTTATGAGTTTACATTTATGAAGTTAGAAGGTAGATCTGATATTATGTTAATGTGAATGATTGCATTGATATGAGATAAATTTTCAAATGAGGGTTTAATGTGGTGATAACAAATATCTTTCATATTGAAGTTGAAGAAGTTTTATATCTCTCGATTCATTCCCTATCTTAGTCTCACACTTTCCAATTAAATTTTCAACAATTAGTATTAGAGTAGTGTACTCTTCATAGAAGCATTATGATCTAGATCATATTTACTAGGAAGGGAATACAATGACTGATGTGATGGCGGCAGGGGGGTCTGAGAATGCATGGTTTACGTTGTTGGAGAGAGATAGGAGTGTTACCAAATTTGGTAATACCTTTGATGAATAAAGACAACAACCTATGATTAGATCTACATGGAATTGTTTTATTAATAATGGTGACATATTAGTGTTGAATCAATTGATGGGGTCAGGTCACCATAGAAAGATGGTGAGAAGTTATGAAAAGGGTACTCCCAATTATAAAGATGCGAGGTTCAAGAGGGAAAGAAAATCAAATTACAATTTGGGTGTATTTTTTATTATTTCTCTTATTATCTATTCATACTAGATCCAAAGTAATAATTCAAATTTTAAATGGGATCAATTTTTTTTGATGATGACACAAAGTGGAAAAGGGGTAGTCGTAGTCGGCACATGGTAACTAGATTGAGACATGACCTAAAGACATTTATGGCTTTTATTTTGTGCAACTTCTTTTTTTGCATAAGAGTTTCTATAATTTTAGAATTCATCCCTAGCCTAAAATTTTGAATAGTGCGAGTAGTGTTGTGAAGAATACAGAAATGGGGCATGACCTACTGCATATTGAACCATCAAAGATTGAGGATAGTGATCAAAAACCCCATTCATGGAGGTGATGAATGGTTATGAAGGGAGCTATTTTCTTCAATTTGTGAATTCCTAGGAGGATAGAAAGGTGATAGTGAATGGCATTACGTTCCAGGTGTCTGAGGAAGTTATGTTTTTAGTGATGGGCCTTACGCTAAAGGGTAGAAAATGGGAGAAAGTGATGAGAGTTGTGGATGAGGATAGTCTATGCCACTTCTTCTAGGAGGGTGAGGAACCTATTCATCACCATGGTGGGTTTCTAAGGGAAAAGCTTCCAAAGGCCTAGAACGAGGTGTTTTTGGTGTTGATGAAGTATCTAACTCTCAAAGGGAGGTACAAAGTTTTCTATTATTATCATTTTCCCCTCCTAAACCATTTAAGGAATCATGATAGCCTTTCCATTTCTTTCTTTCTATTGCATGAGTTGGTTGATACTATTGGAGATGTCAAGGAAAAAAGAAAAAAAGGTGCTAATTACACTATCCTTCACCAAGGTTTAATGTTCCACTTATACCATTTTCATTTGGCCCTATTACCTCCTAGAATTGTAGAGGTTGATATCCCTATCATACACAACTCTTGTCCCCTTCAAGTCCCTTTTGAGAATTATTGGACCTAGGGTCCCCACCCCCAATCCTCACCTAGTGGGTCCCCTAATGAGAGAAAGAGGACCCCAATTGGTGAAAAGGTTAATTTGGAGAAAGGGAAAGAGAAGGAACTGGTGGATTTAGAAGAGAAAGTTAGAGATGGTAGAAGGAGATCTAGGAGATTGGCAAAAACAAATGCTAAATGGAAAATGAGAACAACTTCCTTGCAGGAGGAGGATGAGTCGAGTTCAAATGAAATGCCCCCCAAAGAAATGGATGAAAAAAAATATATTGAATTATAGAGGGGGAAAGGAAGATGGTAGGGATATGGAGGTAGAGGTTTTGAATTCTTCTATGTCAGGCTCAAGAGGGGAGGAAAAGGAGGCTATGGAGGTTACTTATGTCTCTAAGTCTCTCATGATGAATATTATGGACCTCACACAAGATCAGTTCTTGGAGATGATGGATAAGCCCCCCTCTCCTATGAAAGTGTCCTACCTAACTTGAGTGACCCCAATTGCAAAAATTATTTCTGACTCTCTAATTTTATAGGTTGACAGTGTGGGTAGGGAGATGGACAAGTCAGGAGGAAACTTGGAGGAAATGGTTGTGGCCCTAAATTTGGGGGTAAAGCAGCTAAGAGACAAAGTGCAAGTCCTAGAGGATAGGTTCAACCTGTTGAAAAAGTTCACTATCAAGGTGACTCATGCAGTGGCTAGTACCTTACATTTGCGGAAGGATAGCCACGAGGAGGATGCCAAGTTGTTGTTTGGGTTCCCAGTGGAATATTGGGCAAGCATCCTCCTTAAAAGATAAAAATGAGGGAAAGCCTTGTTAGTGCCTAATTTATTTATCGTTTTGTATTTTTGGTTTTGTTGGTATTTAGACTTGGTCAAGTTTAAGGCTAAGTTTCCTTTATTTAAAAACTCTTTACTTTTTAATAGTTTAGTTACAAGTTATCTTTATCAGATGCATGCTAGTTTCTTTACTTATTCATATATTTTTAGTATGTTGTTAGTTTCTATTTTTTATGTGTTAATCTATGTTAGGGAGTGACCCTTTCTGTGGATGGTAATATGCTGGTAGTCTGCCAGTTTGTTTTGCAAGGGCTAGCCCCCTTGTTTTGGCTACTTAATATTTCAAAAATAGAAGTTTAACCATTTGAGAGTTAAAGATCTTGAAGATGGAAGCCTACAAACTAGAAAAGATCATTGAGAACAAAAATATTGATTTTCAACTTTCATATGAAAAAGTCAAGGCCACAGAGAAAACATTAAGGAAATCCTTGAAGAGAGGGAATGAGATGGCAATACAACAAAATGACACCCAATACAAAGAAGAAAGTGAAGAAATATTTGATGAAGGAAGTTCTAGTGAATCTGATGCAACAATAGAAGATTTTTTGGAGAGGAAAAATACCCAAAATGAAGAAGTCAAAGAAACAAAAAGAGAACATGAAATTCAAGCTGTACTGCTATGTGAAGTGACCAAATATTAAAAAAAGGCTGAGGAAGATAAAACGAAGGCTAAAGATGACAAGGCATTAGCTGATGAAGACAAGAAATAGTTAGTTACAAGACTTGATGAAAGGATCAAAGAAGTACATAATATAACACATAATTAGTTTGATATGCTTAATCAATTTCTAAGTGCAAATCATGAGATTGCAAGAAAAGAGTTGGAAATTACAAATCTAAAATTTGAGAACGATAAACTAGAAAATGAGTTGAAAGCTGAAAAGGATTTGTTGAGAGGTTGAATAAAACTAAAGAGGCTATGATATTTTTTAATAAATATATTAATGCACCAAGGATACCTCATGATACCTTTGGACTAGGCTATTTTAGGTTCCTATCAGGTGCCGAGCAAGGAGAGTCATCGAAATAAGGAGAACAAAGGAATGTGAACACAAAGACAAATAACAAGAAGCCTACATGCTATCACATTGGAAAACCATGTCACACAACAAACATTTTTATAAAAAATATTGGTAAGTCAAATCCTAAACCTAAATTAGATGGTTATTGTTTCACTTGCAACAAACAAAATCATCAAGCACATGAATGTAGATCAAAGGTTAGTAAAGCACCAGTCACTTCTAGATTCGACGGTTACTATTATAAATGCTAGAAGTATGGTCATAAGTCAAAAGATTATAGATCTAAGGAAAAAGAATAATTGGACACCTAATGCTCAAGGAAAAGCACATAAGCAATGTAATACCATAAATTGGGTAAATTGTCAATATTATGGAAAGTATGGACACGTTGTAGAAAATTATGCTAGGAAAAATCTTAGAGGAAGCTCTAGTAATTGGAGGAATCTTGAACTAGTATGTTTCAATTGTCAAAAGGTCAGTCATCTAAGCAAGGACTGTATGAACCGAGCATCAGCACCAAATGCTGAGATAAACAATCGAAAGGCTAAGGTCAATATTGAAGAAGTAAGGAGTGAAATGAATCAAACATGGGAAAGAAGTCATATATAGGCAATAGTGCAAATGGAGAAGTTGTGATCAACAAATCCAATGGATTAGGTGATTCACCCACCTCAAGCTAAAGGACAATGTATGTATGGAACTTTATTTCAAATTGCTATATCATACATTAGTTCCATATACCCTATGCACATAACTCTAAATCAATGTGATTGAAGATGCATAAGGACAAAAGTTAATGCTTGAGCTATGGTGAATTTTTATACCAAGTTAAAAATTTGGTAGAGACTAAGTGCTTGTTTTGTATGTTAGTATGAACCAAGTCTTGAGATTGACCAAGCAAAGTTGAAGGATGTGCATGCACCGAGTTTCATTGAGTAAGATCAAACAACTAAAATGCACCCATTATTTACCTAATAAATGTATGAATCATTTAATAGAAACTAAATTCAATAGTTTGAACATATTTAGTAGATTTTGAAATTCATTTTGATTCGCTAGGCTTTTGAGCTTACAAAGTGAAGAATTCATAGGATTTGCAAAGAGATTTATGTGAAGTCATCGAGAAATTCAAGTGTGGGTTGTCAACTTAACAAGTTGTGTAAGGTTGTGTTTAAGCTGAGATGTGAAGTTATTTGAGTCTAAAACCCTAGATTGCAAAATGACACCATCTGCATCTACAAGTGAGAAGGAGGCATTGAGGGATAGCAATGTGCAAATGGTTTGAAATAATGCATGCCCTCCACCAAAATTTAAGGTATATCCTAATATCAAATTGATAGGAGATTCTTCAGGGGTGTTATCTACAATTCTGTCTAGAGTAATCATAGTAAACAATGTAATATCATATTATATATGCAAGATTGGAGAGGTGTGATTTCAAGTTGAGGAATGCCTATGTCAAGTTATGTGATAATGGGATGTTGAATCATAAGAACAAGATCATAGCTGAGAAAGGGTTAACTCATGCCCTAGCATTCCTAAAAGTGTTTAAATTTGAATGGATAAAGACCATGCTAAGAAGGATACATGGCATGAAATTATTTTTTGGAGAATGAACTAATCAAGATCACAATGTCCACTATTCATCCTGTGACTAGATACTCCATTTTGTATGGAGTGAAGATTGTTAATTGTCACACAAGGGATGTGATTGAAAACCTCATGAAGAAAAAATGGAATGACCAAGGGATTTGATTCAACACCACTGAGGACCCTATAATTGAGTTTGAAGTTCAGGTAATTGCTCACAAGTTTTATCACTCAAGATGACTGAACAATGTGCCATGTGTAGCTATTGACATGGGCTAAAAATTGGTTAAGAAGGACCACAACTATGATTTGGCCAAGTTGTGATTGATATAACTGGAAGATAACCTTGGAGCAATAAGGAAGGCAAATAATACATCTTGTAAGTTTGGTTCTCTTATTCTATGCATATTTTTTCATGTACACAATTTGTTTCCCATTTTTGGAGATCTTGTTTGGGATAAGACCAGGCTAGTGACTAAGAAAATAAATGAGTCCATTGATCAGATAAGTGAGAAATTTGAAACTATAATAGATGGTTACTTTGAGGAATTCAAGCAAAAGATGAACAAATTTAGAATACCTAAGTTGGTCATTGATACATAATATGATCACACAAGTTTTCTTGTTGATAGAGATTATACATATGTTCATGTTGTAATACCTAGAGTGGAATGGCTAAAACCTGTACACTATGAGGTAAATGTTGAGATCCTAAGGCAACCAAAGGAAAATAATTTTCTATGGTTGAGCCTAGAGTGAAGAAAATGTTGAAGAAAGTGGCAGTCAAGCCCACTACCACACCATAGAGGATGACTAGATAAAGATCTAAGGAAGCACGTCCTGCAACTTCTAAGCCAATGAGAAAAGGGATTGTGAAGATCACAAGGCCAATTAAGGGTAGAAGTGCTACAGGGGTCAAGAAATGCCAACAAAAGAAGGTAAGAAGAAAATTAGTTGTTAAACCTAATGATGATGAGGAAGATGAGGCTAAACGGACTGAGTTAGATGACTTGAGTCAATTTCAAATTGTACCAAGGAAAGAGCCTCAAGGTATTGAAAATGTATGTGCAAATTTGAAGAGTTTAGCTGGTTTAGCTGGTTTTAAATATATTAATATGACAGTCTAGAAAAGGCTGATAAAGAGAAAGTAGAGCAAGGAGTTATAGACATGATGGTGAATTTTAAATATAGACCAATTTAATTAAGCATGGGATTACTAGAATAGTTATATAACAAGATAGATACAAAACGAAAATGGGCTTGGACTACTGAGAGAGGCTGCATTATCCCAAATTATGCCTGATCTAGGAAAGCATCATATGTCAATAGCCATTAAAGAATATGAAAATAAGTTTGTATGAAAGAGAGGGGAATACAAAATTTTGAAAAATAAAATTGAAGAGGTTGTTTAGGAAAGAAAAATAATATGGAAGAAAGTTGTTGGACTGATGCTTGTAGATGAATAGCAAAATAAGGATGAGAAAGACACATGAGAAGTGGAACTAGATAATAAAGAATATATTTATTGATGATTCTGAGAAATCAGTTGATGTAGTTATTAACATGGCTAAGGAGAGTGTAAATTAGACTAAGATAGTCGCTATTGAGGATGAGACACTAGATAATACATTGCTTGATGTGACTACTATTTCTCAATAGCTAGAGAAGAATGTGTCTGCCAAACCAAAAAAAAGAGAAATATCCTAAATATACTAAAGATATATTGATGGAGACCAATCCAGTGATTGTGAAAATCAAGGAATATCCAGAGATTGGTGAACACAAACATCCCAATAGGTAACATTCAATATAATTGATACACCTACATTTACTATTAATACTAATGTACAAGTGCCAGAAGAGGAAAAGAATGTTTCTACTACCAAGAAACAAAGTGGGCCAAAAAATGAGGAGAATGTTAGAAATAGATAATATTGAGAGGGTGGGTGAATTAGTATTCTACAAACTTTTGCCCACAACTAAATATTGTTAATTACTTTATAACTTGCATATGAAAGTAAACCAACAATGTTGAATAGTAAATATAACCATACACATAGATAACTCATAAAAACATTATTTTTTAACTAGGGAAACTTAGGCCAGGGGAAAACCCTGACAGGGATGATGTCCACTAGATGATTCACTAAACAATAGCATTCGGTTAAGGATATTGATACTATTAGGAGTGTATGAAGTACATATAGTGTCTTGAGTCCTTGTTAGAGGACTAGGCCTTGTTAGAAGCCTTGAACTTGTTAGGAGTTGGTAGATCAATTACAATGTATGCAAAAAGAGCCCACTGCCCTAACAGGCAATGATACAATTCAATTCCTTCATAGAATAGATATACATACAATGCAACCTTGCTGCTGTAACTCACACTTGCTCTAGTCTAATATCAAATTTCATAGTTTTCATGTCACATCTAATCATGAAACTTACACAATATATATGCATCACATACATTCACTGTGTAACTCACTTTTCCATTTATTTGTACAACATAAGGTCTTTACTTATATCTTGCGCATTCACAAATTGTTACTCAGTTGACTTCCATGTCTTCACATGCTAGACATAATATAAAATAATATCCACATAGTCAGCTTAACATGAGTTACTAATTATTTTGAAACCAAAAAAATTCCTAAAGCCATACAACATTGTTTTCTACTATGCTCTATTCTACACTGTTAAATATCAACATAGTTAAACTTACTGTAACTTGCACCATACTAATTGTGCACACATGCACACTAGTACACATTACCATGAAGGTTTCACAAATATTTCTTCAACTACACATAAGATAATTTTTTGTGCATTGTTCATACTGTTAAGATTTGTTCATTGTACTACTGCAAACTATCTAATACTTAGATAATTTCCTATCTCTAAATGCATACATGAAATGTTGAGTATATGTTTCCATAAATGACAACCATCAAGACATATAATTGACCATATTGCCAAAAATTTCCCCCTTTGGAATTAATGGAAATAATTGGGAAAATTAGCTAAGTCCCAAAATGGTGTCATACATAACAAAAGAAAATTAAAAAACTACACAGAAATTACCTTTAAAACATAACAATTTTATTCATTTTTTGATGGATCATTAAATTCCTTATCACTCCTTTACACTGATACATGCATAAGCTCCCCCTTACATATACATTAATATCTATACAATTTTCCACTACATAGTAACACAATACTCCCCCTTTGACATCAATAGAAAAGGTGTCAAAAACTGTATCACAAAAACTTCCTGCCTATTCTTGATCAGCTTGTCATTTTGGATATGCAATTTGAAAAAATCAATCTTCAGTCTATCAAAGTCCTTCTTCCAATTTCCTTTGATTATATCTAATATACTAATGAGTGTGCAAAGTGCATAGGATTCCACTTCAACTATGCTCAAGTCAGTATAGACGAAATTGTCATAGGAATTCTTTGCTAAAAGACATTCCTCTAATTGCCTCTACAAAATTACAACCTTGGGTGCTAGATATTCTCTCAGAATAGAGAATCATCTTATTACCTTCTCTTTGTCAAATTCAATTCTTCTGACAACATTGTGGATATTCTCAATCTCATTCTCAAAATCTTCAATTTTGATCTCTGGTTGCTACAATCTTGTAGTGAGTGACTGAAGCTCACTCATATGGCCTTTGATCTTTGCATAAAAATTAGATAACTAAGTATAGGACACTGCACATTGTTAATACAACTTCTTACCTTAAAAATACACTCCTAATTCCTTGATGTTTCCATCAAGTGCCTTCAAATCATTATGCACATTAGTGCACATTGTGTTGAATAGGGCTGCATCATGATTATTCTATGCTTGTGTTGTTGCTACTTTAGCTAAGGTTGTGAATTCCTTATCAAAGGTCTTCACAAACTCTTTTTCCTTAGCTTGCAAGTTTGGATTAACTACAATTGTGGAAACTGTCTTTTGCATGTGCTCCAAGACTTTAGCAAGGGTCTTCTCCAAAGACTTTATAGATTTGTTTTTCTCAAAAAATTTGCTCAAAGTGCCCATTAGCTCTTTCTGATCTTCATCATTAGATGGAATATGTACTGATGTTCCAACTACTGATACAACTGAAGATAAAATTGTCTTTTTCATATGTCCTTCTTCACTCTTCTTATCCTCAACCTCTTTCTTCTTCTTCTCCTATTCTTCTTTCCTTTTCTTCTCTTCATCTTCTTTTCTTCTTCTTCCTTCTTCTTTTTTCCTTCCTCTTCATCACTAGAACTGGTATAGGTAGTGACATTGACAACAATATTTGCCCCATATGCTACAAATGGATTCTCCTTTGTATCCATAGTTATGTGCGTACTATCCACTTGCATGGATTCAGTACCCATAACAATGTGAGGTGGAGATAATGCTTGTTGTATCCCTTCTGTAGTGCCTCTCATGTTTGCAATTTGAACCTTGTTGTATTTTGATTCAAGAGATACTTGATACTCTTGTTATTATTTCTAGTTTTGAGATGACCCGAGGGTTGGATGTTATACTTTGATTTCAGTATCATAGATTCTTTACTACTATGTTGTTCAATTTACCATATTTACATGTTGATGCCATTTTGAGATGATAGTAGGTCTATGATGATATCTAGTTATCCAGTATTTGGCATATCTTTAATTCTGTTATGTTGACAATTTTATACTATGGATGTTTACTCCATTCTTGTGTCATTATGCTTTATGCGAATGTGAGGCTTGTAAATGAATTATTTTAGTATAATTGAATAAATGGTTAAATTAATTATTTAATGCATTTATTTCTTTGGCTATCTTATTATAGGAAATTACACGTAATCACATGTTTTAGTGTGCAGGATTTATAGCCCTGGCAGTGACATATGGAGTTAGTGATTCAACTATTCATATTTTACTAATGTCATCCCTGTATGGTTAGTATATCCTTAATTAATTGTTAAATTAAACCTTTCTATGATTATTAAATTCAAACTCATTTTCATTATGTGATTAGACTAGTGAGCTTGTCTATGCATTAGAGGTTCACATTGTTGCAAAAGTTGTTAAGGAAATTTCTGCGAGTTTGGGTGTTCGGGCTTTATTTTTTTATTGAATTTAATTTCTGGCAACTTTTTAATAGATGAATTCCTATTTCTAGGAATAACCTATTTTTTTTTGGGTCAATCGGAGTCTAGCTAGTCTAATTGGCTATTTTCCCTAATTGATTATTCACTTGAAAAGTGAATAAGTATTGAAAGAGGAATTTAATTTCTCACTTCTCACTTTTGTATTTGGAAATTTGAGAGTTTTTTTTGAAATCTTTTTTTGATGGATTGGTTTTTTGTTTGTTGTGAGAGCTACAGGCATGAGATCTTCGCAAGGATGGACTCATTAGATCTAGCTTAGGGAGACCTTTCCTTTCCATCATATTTGGCTATATTTGTGGGTTATTATTTTACCTAGTTGTTTTCCATTTTAGTTGTTTTGGCTGTTAGGTAGGGATTTCCTATTTTCTTGTTTTAGGACAGATTTTGTATCTATTTTTTGTAGCTATTTGTTTGGAGGTTGAGAACTAGTGTTCCCCTTCATTTCTATTTGTTGGTTCTACTCAGCTGGATGAGTATGAACATTTTCCTAGTTTTTGGGATGAGGGTTTGGGGTTTACACCATTATACTGGCCATTTTTGCATATGGTGTCTGAACCAAAATTTTATTGGATTTTTGAGGCTTTTGTGCCCAAAGAGCAAATGGGTTTTTATTTTGAAGTTTTTTAGTATTGGGGTTTTTATCTTGTTTTGTGTCCCACCTTATTTTCTCAAGTTTCCTTGGCATGATGTTGGTCATGGACCTTAGAACACCTATTTTGATATTAGTTGGACCATTGTTACACTTTTATGTTGCATAGGGATGCATGTTACATTTGTTCTCTCGAGCTACAATCGAGTACATACACATAGATTTGTTAGATGGCTTGTGAGGCCTAATCTTCCATGGTATTTCTAGGAGTTATGATCATTGGGGTGGGGTTGTGAATATGCATGCCTAGGAGCACTCATCGTTGGATGAGTATGGGTAGGGTAGGGTAGCATATGGAGGGAGCTTCTATCTTGCATCTTGGTGATCATGGCACCATCGCTTGGCTGAGGGATCTTTAATTAAGGGATAACTAAATAAAATACTAGGTCGTAATAAAAATTAAGATAATATAATGTGTGAGCACTCGATTAAGTTTGAGGACATAATGCTAGAGCCTTCTATGGAGGAGTTGAATCTATACAATATGAGCTTGTGCTTATCAATTCCAAGAGACTCTCCATGATGTTAACCCTTACTTACTAGCCCATTGAGTGTCAGACCAGGACCAGTAGTTTATGCATTGTCTATGTTTTGGGTTTTCGTCATCATACTATCTAGTGTGAGTGTTAGCCATGGATGTTTTCTTATGTGTGTTTTTGGTTAGATCATTATCTCCATCAAAATGGCAGGAGTGGACCTATGGGTTACACATAGTTTGGAGGTGTAGCTACCTTGATCACTACTGGGGACCAGTGTACATAGATGGTTCTTTATTTCAATACGACCATTGCTTGTTGTTACACTTGGTACTTTGGGTTCCAAAGTATGTTATCTTGTGTTTTATGATTTCATTGGAATGCTTGGATATCATGTTTGATGATGTTAGTTTTATTGACACATTCTCGTATTATGATATTTAGCATATGTTAGATGATGAGTTTGATTTGTAGGATAACCTTATGCTTTACTTTTTAGAATATTAGATTTCTTTATTCTTATGTTGTAGTACATTTAGTAGTGATGTCCTCATAAGACAACTCTAACAATCTAGTCAATAGTCTGGGATGTTACACACAGAAGATGGCTAGGACCTTTAGGTTCTCATGATGCTATTATGGTTGGGAGGAACTGCATACTTAGTTTGGTTGTTCAATTCATTGTGATGTTGTTTAATTCATTGCGATGTTGTTTAATTCATTGCGATGTTGTTTTAGTTCATTGCGATGTTGTTTCAGTTTACTACAGTGTTACCCTCAGTACTTTCTATTACTACTTTGTTAGATAGTTAGATGAAGTTTAGTCTAGTAGTTATTATTTTGAGTGTCTTTTCCTTGACTGTGGATCTGGTACTCCCTGGTGTGGAGGTTTTGATTTTCTATTTTATCCCTTGATTTTTCCTTAGAGTATTTCTTGTTGTTCCTAGGTGACCATGCATTAGCATTGGGCAATACTTTAAAGTATTACATGCCCAAAGGAGAAATATCATGCAATCCCTGATTGTATCACACGCCTTAAGGAGAAATGTTGTGCAATACTAGAAGGTATTGCATACCCTTTGGAGAAAGGTTTTATGATACTTGTAAAGTATCACATGCCTTCTTGAGAAGAATCACCCAAACCCTGATTGTATCACATGCCTTCATTAGAAAGGTTGTACAATACTGGAAAGTATCATAGAGTGCTATATTAATGTATCACCTGGGTTTTGGAAAAACTTGTCCAAGCAGAGAGCGGGCACTTTTTGGTTTGACCAATTTTTTGTTTGGAGGTGTTTTAGATACCCTTTATAGTGTTCTTGAATATCTTGGAATTGCATTTCAAATTTGGTATATTTTTAGATTCAAAATCATTTGCATCCTTCTATGGTTAGTCATTTTGGTTAGTAGTGGCATTTGGAGATTTATTGGTGTTTGGATTTTTTTTAGTCTTTTGTTGTGATCTTTGTGATCCTCGTATGTTGTATGTTGTGTACATCCATACTTGTTTTTAAATTTTTTTAATCTTGGCTTATATTTATCCTTGTTTCCAAGGATCTCTAGGTAGGGCATTACACCTTCTTCCTCTTCCTCTTCACTGGAAGGTGTATATACTTGTACGTACACTAGACTATCAACCTTTGCTTGCACAATCCCCTTAGGTACTAAGGACATGTATTTTATTATAGCCTCCTCTATTTCTTGCCTTACCTCCTTGTAATTGCCTCCCATTAGAAGAATTGATCTTCTTTTGTTCCTTAGCAAGGGATCAATACCCTTCAAAATTTTCTCAGATTCCTCTTTTGATCCAACATCACATAACTTATTTATGGATGTGACCCTTATTTTCAAATCTTCTTCTACCACTCTTCTCTTCCTATTGATCAACCTATTGTATAGGTCTTCAAGAATCTTATTCTGAATACTAACAAATCTCTTATTTCTTAGAATCATATTCCTTATTATAACATTCTCTAATTGGCTCCTATATATATTGCTATACATGTTATACAATTTATTCAATTGAACAAAATTGTCATGATTTATAATTTGCATATTTAGATTCTCTACCTTTGGTTTCCATACCTTCTTTCCTGTAGTTGTCTTAGCTTCCTACGCATCTTTCTCAATAGGTTTATCTTAATCATCATCATTTGAGCTTTTAAAACTAATCACATGCATGGTTTTCTTCCTTTCACTAGGCCCATTGTTGATTTTCTTTACTCTTTTCTTTACTTGAGGTGTAGGTTCTTGCTTAACCTTCACCAGTCTCCCTAACTTCCTCTATGTAGTAGGTGCTTCCACCTCTAACTGCCTCCTTGATTTCTCTTATAGGTTGCACTTGCACAACTACTGCATATTGTGGAATGGGAGATTGTGCACATGGTTGTGCCACTGTTACTCCTTCAGAAGGTCCTATTACTGTAATAGGTGTTGCTATCAACACTTATGCCTACCCACTAGCCTTTATCTCTAGCGCAATTCCCTTTATCTCATTGAATTCCATCCTGGTCATGTCAGATTGATTGAGTATATAATTTATCTCCTTCTCTATTTTCTTATTACTCTCCTTGCTAAGGAGATTAGACTCTATAATCCTTAACCATTCATCATATGTCCCTTATCTAGGAAATTTTTTGTCCTACTTAGACTCAAGCATGATCTGTGCATACCCTTCAATTAGTTCTACACTCATCTAATAGCCCATAAGCTCAATGAATTTCACTCTAGGCATCACTTCTGTGCATGTGTCATCAGTTTCCACCATGAAGCAAAAATCATCCTTATACTTCTCTACCATAGAGGGAGGTATCCTATACCTCAATTTCATCTCAGACTAAAAATTCTTCATTATCCTATCAATATCAATGTCTTTGACATTCTTAGGTTTGGATATGTCCTTTGAGTTACAATCTTCATTGCGCACTTGCTGCTAACCCAATTAATTACTCTAGAAAAATTCTTTGTAACATAAAAGAACACATGAGTTAATAGGGACTCAAATCTAAATACTACGCCCTTAGTTTTCTTTGTCTTTGCAATATTGTCCAAAAGCTACACTCTAACAATGTTGCAAAAATTTACTTCTTTCAACAGTCATCACATATGATGTATGAAGGAAATCGGCTGGTACAGAGTTTACCCTTGATCCATGGTTCAACTTGTACCTTAATATTTTGGTTAACAACTTGACTCCTTTATCTTGAATAGGATCAACCCTCATATTTCTTCTGTCAAACTTGGTTTTCAAGTTTATCTTGTCTATTTTTCTAATGCTTTTCTCATTAACAAGATTACAACCTTCATTGCTAAATGATCCGAGGGATAAAAATCAGTTAAAATTGAAATGTCCCCATGCTCCAAGAATCAACATCATTACAAAGTGTTAGTAATTCTAACTCCAATGCAACTTGAATGAGGAAAAGTGAAGTTTGGATGCCAAAATTATGGCTGGTCAAAGATCGGTCAAACTAGGTACAAAGGCTGTAAAAAGGTAAAAAATAATCATCTCAAAAGTGGTAAACAATAGATTTCAAATTGAAGATCTCATCAAGAACTTTCCAACGATGGTCATTTCGTTGCATAAGGAGTTTGTATGTTAAAGTTATGCACATTTGAATTGGGAAGAAAAATACAGATATTGATGGCATCATCATGACATCAACAAAGTGACATGGCAGCTTCAAACAATCACAACTTGACATGTGGCTCTTGGGAGATGGGTTTCATTTTCCAAAAAAATTCAAGTGGTGAGATTGGAACTCGAAACCACCTTGAACAAATCTCCCACCTTACTACCGCACCATATAATACAATTGACTATTTTTAGGTGGATGCCTTATTTAACTTGGAATATAACACAAATGTGGGAAAAGGAGGGCCAATGGGGTTTGAACCCCAACCACAAGCTTTCCAAAATATAGATATATCATTGTGCCATAAAAAGCTCATAATATATTTGCAAGATTGAGGCTATATGAGTAGTGGTTAACCCATCAACCTTATTAAATAAGGTTGTTAGTTTAAACTATCCCCAAATTTGATGTGAAATCATAACTAAAAAATGATAAAGGGGTAAATTTGAAGATGAAGTTGGTTATGGGGGATTATTTTTGTAATTATTTTTTATGGCCTAATAATGGCTAATTTGATGTATAAAATGGGGTAGTATGCTTTGGAAATTCATTCAGGTGATGAGAAGAAAATTATGATTTTGAAGGCTTGATGATTATTCCTGCACATTGGAGAAGAATGTTGTCATTGTGCTTGAAGGGAAGATCTTGAATGCTTTTAATTGATTTTGGAGCTAATCAGATCGGTCCCTCTATTGGAGCATGACCAAAAGATGTAGTCCAACTCATGGATGAACTCCGTTATGAATTGTGTTTTGTCTTCCATCTCTTAATTCTATTTCTTCACATCATTACCTTATTATACTTTTCTCATTTAAGCATTCTAATTATGTTAATTTTCTAATTAATGCTTTGAATTAACTTTATATAATTATGTAAATAATTCCTATGAAATAGTCCTAGATCCTAATCAGATCACTAAATCCAATGACCTTGTGGATTAGGTCATTGTCAACGATAATTTTCACATTACCTAACCAGAACATATCATCATGTGTTCTGCTCAATATAATTTGGGTCCACTATAGTGCCTGTCCCTAGTTTGCATTTTTGTTATCATTACCAAACTCTTTTAGGCTAGTATTATGCTTAATGTTTAGTAGCATTACTTTCAGATTATCAGATATTGTTTCAGATTTAGTTGATTATATGATGAGATTACTTGATACTCTATGCTTCATGTATGTATGATGTTTATTACAATATTTTTTGTTACTGATGATGATTAGTTAGATGGTTTATTATATGTGTTTTTTTATGGATACTTACCCCATACTACATGTGTATGGTGTGCATGTTTTTTTTTTTTAATGTATGGCATTTCTGATGTGGTTAAGGAAGGGAGTCATAGTCACCTGCTAGTCGAGATCTCCATGATGCACCACTTCTTGCCATTGCCTATTTAGCTTAGAATATTGTGTTTCTACATGTGTGGATTTTATGCAAGTTGCAGGTACCGAGTATCGATTTTCCTGAATTGCCAGGATGAGCATACCCTATCGCATTATCTCAATGGTAAGAGAGGAGAGATAAATTCATAAGTCCAAATCCTAAACCTTTAAGCCATTTGTCCTAGATAATTAGGACAAGTATCCAGATTGAGTACCCTTTGAATGCATCGAATGATGTTAATTCGCAATTATAAACCTTTAGTTTGATCTTGTATGTGTTTTTGTATGATGGGTTTTCGTACTTTATTTTATGAGTTTTTGGTGAATTTTCTACCAATTAAGTCTAATTAAAAGATTAAATTAATGATTTAAGTTAATATAAAATTATTATGATATTTTAATATTTAATTATATTTAATTAATTGGGAAATTAATTAAATAAAAAGAATTAAATTTGAAGATAACAATTATAAGAGTAATTTTAGAACGTGATAATATTAATTTAATTTAATAATAATATATTTGGAGTTTATTTTTAAATAAATTCTAAATAATATTATTATTCAAGTTAATAAATATTTTATTAATTAAATGTTCGAAAATAAACTAAGAAGAGAAAAAGAAATTAATTTATTAAAAGTTTTTAGATTGCATGATGCATGCATGAGATGAAAATATAATAAATTAATTAAAAAGATAAAATCAGCGAGTTTAATAAAGATCACATAATGTGTGTGCATGAGATTAAAAAATACTAAATTAATTAAAAAAGAAGTCAAGTAAAAAAATAAATAAAGTAATTTAATAATTCAATTAATGTGCATAGAAAAGATAAAGAAAAAATTAAGGAAAGTTAATTTAGAGTTGAAGTTTGGTGAGCAGAGAGTTCTCCTAGGTAAACGCAGAATTAGTGCCCCGATTTTAGGAGAGAACTCTTTATCACAATTTGGGGGTTAATTTTCGAAGGACCACAAATTTTGAAGAAGGAAGAAATTTTCAGAAAGGAGAAAGTGCTATGACGAAGAATTTTCTCTATAGTTTTCTGGGGCATAGCGATTAGCATCAGTGTCCATGTAGACGCTTGTGATTTTCGCATATTTTAATACACTCTTTTCTTTCCTTGTCTTCATCGTGGCTGTGAATTGTTTGTTCGATTTCTTTTTCTTGTGATGAATCTTTCAATATTATATTTTGAAATTATTAGAATGCTTGTGGGAATTTTTCTAAATACATGGAGATTATAGTATCGTTAAAACCTTCTTTCAATAGATTTGAATATGAAAAATTAAATGGGGAGAGTTTGAATGATATAGAAATTTATATTAAAAATTTGTTGGTTTTTTTGAAAATTGAACAAGAAGGGGTTTTGTGTTAAATGTGAAATTTCAATTGAAAAATTCGATCGGTTGGTCATACTTCACCTATCAAATTTAGGTCAAAACTTTTTATTAAAAAAATATAATGAAATATATATTAATATATTTGATTAGGGGTGTTTTTGTTTCTTTTAAAAAAATTATATAAAAATTTTCATGAAGTAAAAATTAAAAAATAATAATAATAAATTGTATTTTTTTATAAATATATTAAAAATAATATTTTGGGAGGGAGGCGGGGCCACCACCCCCTACCTCCCAACACCCCTACCAGTGGTAGCCGTACCAACCATTGCAGGTACTGCGATAGCATGAAAGGATCGCACAACTTCATTAAAGGGCAACTTATTTAATTAGCAGGCATGGTTTACAAAATAAAGGTAAAAAGTATTTGTGTTTAATTTAATTTATGTTTATTATTTTATATGTTATTAAATATTAAATATTAAATTTATAATTAGTATTAATGTTATTAAATAATTTTATAAATGCTAATTATTAGATTTATAATTATTATTAATGTTATTATATAATTTTTATAAATTATAAATTATTAATTTTATTCTATAAAATTTAATAGATAATTAAGTATTGAATTTATTGATTATTGATATTTTTATTAATAATTGTAAATTTAATAAATAATTGATAAATGTATGTGTATTATTTTGTTGATAATTATTAATTGATTTAATTAAATATTATCTAATTAATTTTAATTGATACGTAAAGTTATTCAATGGAGTTTTAATTTATTTAATTATCGATAATACTGATTTTAATAAATTGTAACTCATTCTATTTGAAAATTGATAGGTATTATTTAATAATTTAAATAAATAATTACCTTTGATTATTTTGGAAAATTTACTTAAAATTGAATAGGGATAATTGCACAAATTATTTAAAAAAATAAGAAAGGGTTAACTGTAAGGGTGAATTGTGAGACTTATTTACTTGAAACTTACATTGAGCGAAAATTGAAACCACTTTTAAGTTTTCAATTCGTTATATTTGAATTGCTTTCTAGTCGCCTTGATAAGACTGAGGTGTTTGTTTACTTTTATCTTGGTGATGTCATGTTGTGACATGTTTGACTTAACCATTAAGAGTCTTTGATCAATATTATTTTTGGGATTCTTTCTAGTTGCTCGTGGAGAACTAATGTGGTTATTATGATTTATTTTTGATGCTTTCTAGTCACTTGTACAAGACTGAGGTGATCTTATATGATTCTTGATTTATACTTTTATGAGCCTAGGGTAGGTTATCTGCATGTAGTGTCAAGAAGTGGCTTGCAATGGGGGCCGGGGCCTTAAGTGGTTCCAGGGGTAACCCATTGTAAGTTGTTTAATAAGTGAAAATATTACACTAAATGGGATTAAAATGAACCTAATAAGAGTCTTTGTATGTTCTCGCCCATGCCTCGAGTGCTAATATAGACTAGGATGGGAATAGAGAGAATGCTTAGTTGTGACCTTGCATCCGTAGTATGCCTTGTCAGTATGAGAGGATACTAGTGGCCATATATGGATCACTAGGGGCCCAAGGTCCTGAGTGATTGTTGAGGTAACTCTAGCATGACTTGTGTGATGACACTTGCCCCTTACATAGTAGGTTACCTACGTGTCTTTGTGTGCCTTTGGGTCTAGATGTCGATCTATTTTGGAACCTTTGAGTTAGAATACTTTTAGGATTTCCTAGACTTAGAGAGTACTTGTGTTATGTGGTTGGATATCCTGTTTGGGACTTGAGACTATCTCCTCAGTGCGGTGGGAGTGGGCCATTTAGGTTCCACGCAGTTGGGTGGTAGTTGCTTTTTACTCTTACCATTGAGATCTATTCGTAGTCACCATGGGTGGAGCGTTCCTTGTTTGCTTTTCCTTTCATTCTATCTATGTATCATTATGATGGATGGTTATATTTTATGATGGATGTTTATATCTTTTATGATAGATGGTTTCATTTATTTTATTGTACTTTGTATCATGGTTCCAAGGAGGATAATATATTTCTATTTCTACATATGTATATTCTTTTAGCCTTTCATACCCTGTAACATGTACAGTGGATGATTGAGCATTCCGAATTTCATTTGCCAAGAGGCATTCAGAACAAATTTATATTCTTTAAATGGACATTGGACTTTCTAATTATTCTTTCATGTGAATGTGGTAGTTGTTAGACTTAGTATTAATTAAATTCAAATGTGACTCAACATCATGGGATCCTTAAGGAATGTAACCTATTATGTATGCTTTTAGTTGATTGTATGTTATTGCTTCCACTACTATGTGTTTGATGTGTATGTTATTCTTTCTTTTAAAAAAAAAAAATGTTTGGCAAACTTAATCAAAACTTTAGGTTAATTCTTTTGGATCCCTTGGTGGGGTGTTACATCTAGTCATGGTTGTTGAACTCTATGTAGAACATATACTTCACCAAATTCAAATCTTCATTGTGCACATACTCTGTAAGTCATTATTGCACATGACTCCTAAGTCCTTGTGAATCTCCTCATCACCTATACTCTCAATTTTACAATGTATATAACTCCTTATATCTTCTACATGTAACCCATTTTCTAGAACTTCCAAAAATGCACCTATAGGATCATCTAATAAAAAAAAAAAGGATATTTCTTGAACTCATACCTTGATCTATCACTAACATCATACACACTTTGACTAGCCATTCCTCAATTAACTGTAAATACTTCAAGAAACTAGATTTGTAGAAACCTAGGACAACTCTATTATACCTTGTGAAAGGTGGATGGGTAAAATAAACTAAAATGGAAAAATACTCAATGTGTTGTGGCACTAATATATTTCATAAACCATTTTGTCCATATCAATAAAATTACAAGAGATCTTAGATTAATTCTAGAAACATAGAACAAATAGACTTTTCTAGAACTATCTAAACATAAATGATGTCTAGAACTTTACCTAACCCTATTCGATAATCTAGGAATTTCTAAAATCCTCTATTATCTTTTACATTTCATTTGAGGGGGAAATTACACATTCCAACATTCCTCCCTAATTTCAACCTCAAATGTTGTTGCATACAAATTCTAATGTGCCATGTAATCTTCATATCTGTTAATGCCTTTGTGAATACATGACTTCAGTTTGCCTTATCTACCAAGATGTGTGATTTCTTTTGTCTTCCAAGGTTGCGGCCTTTAATTTCTACAATTTTTTTTTTCAATAATTGGAAGAATCTTTTACCAATGATTTCCTTTTTCCAATAATCTCTATCTTTAGCTTCTCTTAACATCTGCCAATAGTGACAAGATCCACGAGTAATCTTGCCTCATTTGTCACAAATGTTAGTGGGAGGATTCATTAATAACCTTGATTAAATTCATGTCTTCTTTTAGCTACACCTTGATTGCTTCGTCTGTCACAAATTGTGACATGGTTCTTTAAATAACCTTGCTTTGCAAAATAAAAAAATCGCTTTGCTATCACAAATAATGACAAAAAAATTCCTTCCTTCTTCAACTATCCCTTAATTAGCTGACAAAATTCTCTGAATTAACTAGGCTCTGATACCACTTGTAAAAACCTAGGACAACTTTGATACACCTTGAGAAAGGTGGATGGAAAAAATAAGCTAAAATGGAAAACTACTCAATGTTCTATGACATAATATATTTCATTAACCATTTTGTCTATATCAGTAACATTACAAGAGGTCTTAGATTATTTCTAGAAACATAGAACAAATAGACATTTCTATAATTATCTAAACATAAATGATGTCTAGAACTTTACCTAACCCTTTTCGATAATCCAAGAATTTCTAAAATCCTCTATTATCTTTTACATTTCACTTGAGGGGGAAATTACACATTCCAATAGGACTCAATACTCCATAAAATAGCTCAAATTCATGATTTTAGGGCTTTTGCAACTTTCATCTTCACAAACTTGCTTCACACTTCAATTGCTGTCAAATTGCTCTTCAATTTGCTGAAAACACTTCACATGAACAAATGGTACATCAAATCTTTTTTGTGATTCTTAAATCATTTCAAATTGTACTACATAATAAATGTGTATCCACCACAAACTTAGAATACTATCTCTATTTACCAGTGACCTTGATCTTACAATTCCCGCTTACTATGATCACATCAAGACTTTCACATTGAACCATAGCTTTCTCTCGATGTCTTCTACCTTTTGTTAACTGCACAACCTCTAACTCACTCTCTAACATAAATTTTGACCACTGATGCTTTGTTTCTATTGTAATATCTTAATTTAGATAGGTTGAGCCAAAAAGAATCTGTGACTTCAACTTTCCATCATGTGCATCAAAGAAATGCTCTTCCAATATTGTATGTGAACTCTATAGATTACAAGCCTTGACAAATGATTCTTTGAATTCCTCAACATGTTCCTTGACTACTTCTTCTAGACTGTTGTTGTTCCTTCCATGATTAGGGTTCCTGTGAAAGTTCCCTCTATCCATTCTATAGAAGCTTTTTGTGTGTCTAAAGTTATTCTATAATTGAATACAGGTGCATTTCTCCTCTGATTGTTCCCATTTTGACTTTCTGGTTCTTTGCAATTCCTTGCAATATGTCTAGGATTGTTACATTTGTAACAAACAAACTCCTTTTTCTCACCATCATGTTTCTCTCCATCATTAGATCTTCTCTGAGATCTACTTCTTCCATTACCTATAGGGTTAGTATTTGTAAACATTCTAATATTCTTATTATCATCAACAAACTTAGGTTTCTTACATTCTACTACCTTATGTCCATAACCATGACAATTATAACAATATAAATTAATAATAGTTTAAAAAGACTTACCTATACAATCTCTCTTCATATGTCCAACTTCATTACATATATAACATATACATCTAAATTCATGTCTTACCTCTTTAGATGAATCATCTTGCTTAGGTTATTCAACTTGCTCTGTTGTTCTAAGTTCATCAAATTTCTTTGTCAATTTAGTTTTCTCAACTTCATCAGACCACTTGAACTTTTCTTTAGTAATTTTTGCTATTTAATTTGGGTCTATCCTAATCTCTTCTTTCTTTTCTAACTTCTCTCCAAGAAGATATCCAAGGCCTATCTTGTCATAAGGTCTTTGATGAAATATTTCTTCATCAATTATATCAGAACTTGTGTAGATTTTCTCTAACTATTCATTTTCTTGTGTCAACTCATTTTCAAAATGATGTTTTATTTTTCCAACTCTACATGCTCTATCTTAATAGAATCTAATTCACATGTCACATGACTCATTGAGATCTAAGGTCTGCATTCTTAGACTTTAGATCAGGTTCACTCTTATTGCCACTAGTCTTAAGACTCAACTTTAGTTCAACAATTTTCAACTCATGTTTCAAGATCTAATTCTCTTTCTTGAGATTTTTTGTATCATCATTAACATTGATCTATGCAAAAGGTTCCTTTCAAGATTTTAGATAATCAATTTCATCTTTTGGTTTTCCAATGTAAACTTTTGCATCTTTGTATCTATCTTTCATGTTATCTCTCTCTTCAGTAAGAAGGTCAATCTATTCAAGAGCTTCTTCAAGACTCTTCTTCAACTATTTCATATTAATTGGGATCTTACTTAAGCTATTAAGCCTCTTCAAAGTAACTGCTATTTGATACCAATTGTTAGAAATAGATAATACTAAGGGGGGGGGGGGGGGGGGGTGGGTGAATTAGTATTCTACAAACTTTTTCCCACAACTGAATATTGTTAATTACTTTATAACTTACACATGAAAGTAAACAAATAATTTTGAATAATAAATATAACCATACACATAGATAACTCATAACACCATTATTTGTTAACTAGGGAAACCCTGGCCAAGGGAAAACCCCAGTGATGATGATACCCACTAGATGATTCACTAAAAAATAGGATCCAGTTAAGGATATTGACCCTATTAGAAGTCTATGAAGTACATATAGTGTCTCAAGTCCTTGTTAAAGGACTAAGCCTTGTTAGAAGCCTCAACCCTATTAGGAGTTGGTAGATCAATTACAATTTATGCAAGAAGAGCCCACTACCCTAACATGCAATTATACAATTCAATTCCTTCACAAAATAGCTATACATACAATACTAGTTTGCTATTGTAACTCACACGTGCTCTGATCTAACATTAGATTTTATATTTTTCATGTCACATTAATCATAAAACTTCCATAATATCTGCGCATCACATGCATTCACTGTGCAACTCACTTTTTTACTTATTTGTGCAACATAAGATCTTTACTTATATCTTGTGCATTCATAAATTGTTGCCTAGTTAGCTTCCATGTCTTCACATGCTTGACATAATATAAAATAATATCCACATAGTTGGTTTAACATGACTAAGTAATTATTTTGAAGCCAAAACAATTCCTAAATCCATACAACACTATTTTCTACTATGCTCTATTTTGCACTATTAAATACCAACATAGTTAAACTTACTGTAACTTGTGTCGTACTGATCATACACACATGTGAATTGGTACACATTACCCTGAAGGTGTCACAAAGCTTTCCTCAACTATGCAAAAGCTAATTCTCTGCGCATATTTTGTATTGTTAAGATTTGTTCATTATACTGTTGCAAACTGTCTAATACTTAGATAATTTCTTGTCTCTAAATGCATAAATGAAATGATGAGTATATGTTTCCATAAATGAAAACCATCAAGACATCTAGCTAACCATATTTCCAACAAAGAAAGATTAGGTAGAGGAAATAAATGGACAAGAGATTCAAAAAGATAAAGTAGAGAAATCCACTATTGGAAGTAAGAGGTCTAATTTCCTAGGACCTCTGATTGAGGGTGAAAAGGAGACCGTGTAATCGAGTTCAACTGAGGAACTCAATGTGATCAAGGAGTAGAAGAAAAGTGTTGAGGGCACACATGCAATTTTTTAGACACCAAGTTTGGAGCTCCAAAAGAAAACCTTGCAAGTATCTATGTCAAGCTCCAACACTCTGAGCAAAATGACTAAAAAAAGAAAAACCAGTCCCCTAGTTCATTTCAACCTAAGCCTATTATTCTTGATGAAAATATTTTTATACTAGATTGGGAAATGTCAACCTTGACTGAAGAACAAAAGAAAAATTTGAGTGAGATATTTTCACACAAGGAAAACCAAGCCAAGTTAAGGAGAGAACACTAGTAGATGCAAGCACAAAAAGGTTCTATATGATATCAACTATATATTTGTTGATTCTTGTTATTGACATTAGGATGAGAAAGCTCCTATTGTTAAGAAATTGGTTAAAATTGTAGAGAAAATAAATGACCCTAACATAGATGCAAATCAAAATTTGATGCAATGGTCAGAGAAAACTTTTGAAAAGAAGGAAATGGAAAAGGTTGTAGTAGAGATTTTTGTAAGACAAGTTGAGCTATCTAAACTTGTGACCAATTTGGAACAAGTCTCAAATAATATAAATATCATGTTTAGAAATTTGTGTGATAGCTCTACCTATACAAAGGATATAAGAGAGAGGATGGATCAGCTAAAAGCTAACTTACAATATAGTGTAAAAACACTGACATTAAATGCAAGTTCTAAAGCTACACGTTTATCTAAGATCAATTTTCAATAGTCAAGGATTACAGAACTGACTGCTAAATATAGAAAAATAAGAGAAAGGTTGATTTTTGTCTAAGCCATGATGATACCTCACCTTGAGGTTATACAATTGCATTTGAAGAATGCAAAGGAATTAGTCCATGTTGATCAAAATTTGTCATTGGTTGAAAATCTAGTGGATCTTGCAGTCAAATTGGAGCTAGAGATTTAGTCTATTGAATCCATTTAGACTAACTGGGATAGTACTTTGAGTAGTATTTTGAAAATTCACAAACCATTTTTGGATAAGTTTGGTTTGACATCCCCTCCCCAAAATATATAAGTGACAAAAAAAAAGTGGAATACTAAGAAAAATAAAAGAGGCAAATGTGAAGAATAAAGGGGAATTGAGAAGAGAATAGAACAATTTTAAAATTTTGAAGTTTTGAAGTTTTACATGTATATACCAAGTGTAGAGTCAAAACATGTACATTATATATTGAGTGAATGTATGGATTATAATCTAAGGGGGACTACTTGTATTTCAATTTTGAATTGAACAGTTTTGAAAGTTCATGACAAAGCATTTTTGCCACTAATGTCAAAGGGGAAGATTGTTAATCCCAAAGCCATGTTGTCTATTAGTGTCAAAAACTTAGTCATTCACAAGACAAGATTATTCAATCATCATTGTGGGTGAGTGATCCTATATGGGCCAAGCCAAGGAGTGAAGACTTGTAAATATACTAATTCATATGTTGAGCAATAGTTACAGTTGAATGAGCTAATGGTCATCAAGTACTCCAATGATTTTTGAGATTATCAGAGACAACAATATTTGTTGAGTTAGTTAGAGATATTAATGTTAGCATGAATATTAATGTTATTCCTTTAGGGGAGTATCCTACAGATTGGAGATATTCTTAGCATGATTGACATGTTTCATTCATGACTCTATTTTCCATTGATATCAACATAATATCATTTGTGTAAAGACTGGCTAAATAGAAAATAGAGAATGAGGTCATACAAAATGTGTATTGATGATGAAGTCAATCAAAGTTGATAATATGTTCTACATTTTTTCCTGATAAAGTGAACAAGTGTGTGTGTGTGTGTGTAGAGAGTCAAAGATATGCAAGAGCTATTCAAGAATCATAGAGGACAATGTGTAGACAAAGTACCTAAGAAGTATTTTCTAATGTTTGGATTGTATCTCTTAACATGGATAGAATTATGATGAGCTAAGTTAGAAAGTGAAAAGAGACAATTGAATGGTGATGTTAGTGAGTGCACAAGGTAATAGGTCACACATATGAGAAGTATTTACTATGAGCCGATAAAAGATGCAATGTTTTGTAATATCTTAATAAGGTCCTATTATAATTAATTGAGAAAGCCTCAAGTCCAAGTTAGTTAATTATTTTGAGGACATGGTATAAAGGAAGGTTATTTTCCTTGTGATGAAGTGTGAATGCAATGTAAGTGTAAGAAAACTTGTATTGGACACACAAAGTTGGTAAATTCATGTGAGTGACCCAAGGGATTATTGGATGCAAGTTTGAAGATCTAGTTTTGAGATCTAAAGAGGTTTGGTCTAGTGAAGAGGAAAGAGAAGGAGTTCAAGTTATTTCATTCTATTATTCTATAAGGAATAATACATATTTTAGTTGGATAATGAGTTCGGTGATCTTGCTCTTGAAGTTGTTTGGACAATGGGTCCATCTACCTTCTACAAGTCCTAACAAGGTTAGAATCTCTTAACAGGAACTCAAAGTCTCCTAATAGGGACTGATATGTACTGAATGTATTTTATTGGATCCTAACAAAGTCCATCCTCTTATAAGTAACTTTTATATTAGTACATCAATTTGTGGGTAGTATCCCCATTGTTGGTTTTCCTCTGATCAAGGGTTTCTCTAGTTAACATATCTAGTTTCATTGTGTATGTGTATATTCTTATGGTTTCTAGTTATATTATTCACTTGGTTAAAGATTAATAAGATTGAAAAAAGTTTTAATATTTGGATAACTAATTCACCCCCCCCCCCTCCCCCCCCACTCAGATATCTTGGTGGAATTTACTTTCTAAAAATTGGTATCAGAGCCTCAGGTCCTTGAAAGAAAATCTTAATAGCTTAAGGAGATCACTAACAGGTCATTTCAAAAAAGAAAGTCCTAAATTTTATGGAGTTTACTATGATAGCTAGAAAGTGAAGATGAAGAATCATTTTCTATGTCTGGTTCTAGGATATTGGTTGATGACAAAGAATGGAAAGAAGATTGTGGGAGAAAGAAAACTTGAGGAATGCAGTGAAGTTGAAAGAGATTTATTTATTTTCAATATGCTCGCTATAGAAGCATTATTATTAGTTATCTCTGAGAATTAATTTAGTCACGTAAAATCCTTAGAGACATCTCATAAAATTTGGAAAGCTTTAGAATCTACCTTTAAAGGTGATGTTCATGCTAAAAGAATCATATTATAGAACTAGATATGTTTGTTTCAAGATGCTAAGATGATCGGAGATGAATTTTTGAGAAGCTATATTGGTAGAATATTAGAAATTGTTGCAGGAATTAAGTCTTGCAATGGATCTAAAGATGAAGATGAGATTATATGGAAGATCATGAAAACTTTGACACAACCATGTAGATATCACACATGGTTAAGAAAGTGATACCTTGTATTGAGAAGTTTACCAAGGAGACTCTTCTTCGAAGATTGGAAGCAATAGAAGTGACCTTGAAGCAATCTGGAGATTTTCCATGAGTGGAAACAAATTTTATTGCATTAAGTGTTCACCCTTCCCTATCAAAAAGTGTAAGCACTAGTGGAGACTATGCTAGCAGTAGCTGATCTCGATCTAAGGAGGATAGAAGAATTGAAGAAGGAATTGCCTTGCTTGTAAGGAGAGAACTAGATGGTAAGAGAATCTTTAAATTTTGGACTTGCAATGAATTTGGTCATGATGCTTCTAAGTTTCCTAAATGAGAGGAAAAGTATAAAAAGAATTTCAAGTCTAGAAGGCCTAGAGATTGTTTATATCAAAATGAAGATGATGAATTTGATGAAAGAGTTTATAGTAAAAGTGACGATGGGCTAGGATTTGTAGCTATTAAAGAAGAAGTTAGAGAAGAGAAAGCACTAGTATTGCAGGTTAAAACAAAGTTTATTGGATCATAGATAGTGGTTATTCACATCATATGACTAGTGACATGAATAAATTTGTTAAGTTCAATAGTCATGATGGAAGGATTGTCAAAGTTGGTAACAATATAACTTGTCATATCAAGTGAATATAATCTATTATTCTTGATGGAAAGAGTAACACTAATGATATCTATTTTATTGATGGATTAAATCATAACCTATTGAGTGTTGGAAAATTGGTTGATAAGGGATATCAATTACAATTCATAGAGTAGACATGCATTATCAAGGATAAAGATGGTAAGTTGATTGGCACTGGTACAATATCCAGAGGCAATTTTTTTCATATGAACCCTATAGAGATGACATGTTTGGCTGCAAATGTGCATAACAGTTGGTTATAGTATAGAATATTTTGTCATATAAAGTCTGATAACATTGTGAAAGCTAGTAGTACATTTTTTGTCAGAGATTTACCTAAAATTGTGAAGCCTACTAATGTTGTGTGCAAAGAATGTGTTATGGCTAAGCAAGAGAAATTTTCCTTCCATAGCAAAAATTTCTCTACCACAACAAGATTAGAGATTATTCATACAGATTTAAGTGGTCCTACTAGAACCAAAGGATTCTATGGTGAAAGGTATTTCATGATTTTAGTTGATGATTTTACTAGGATGATGTGGGTAGTGTTCCTTATAGAAAAGTTTGAGGCATTTAAATTTTTTAAGTTGTTTAAGAATAGAGTTGAGAATGAATCTGGAGTGAAGATTAAATGTTTAAGATCATATAGAGGTGGATAATTTACCTTAAATGAGTTTAAAACCTTTTGTGAAGTAAATTTAATTAAGAGACAACTATCAACACCTAAGACTACTGAGAAAAATGGGATTGCTAAAAGAAGAAATAGGTTTGTAATAGAAGCAACGAGAGCCATGATGTATCAAAGACATTTTGGAGAGAAGCAATCAATACATCAATATACACAATGAATAGAGTGAATATTAGAAAAGGTACAAGCAATACTCCATATGAATTATGTTTCGGACATGCACCCTTAGTGAAGTATTTAAGAAATTTTAGAAGTAAGTGTTACATAAAGAGAGATGATGATATTGGTAAGTCTAGTGCAAGAAGCAATGAAGGTATGTTCCTTGGTTATGTTGAAAATTGGCTATATGTAGTGATGTAATTTTTGTCATTAATGCCAATATATAATGGGCTTACTTGCATAAAACCTCAGTAATAAAGATACTTAGCCTTTGGTACTTAGAAAATTTTCTAAGTATAAAATTGCTTTACAATAGTACATTGTTTTATATGTAAAATGTTTCTAATGTCATATTATGACTAGCGAAGATAGATGGAGATAGTATACATGTTGATGATAGCATGTATAACCTTGGACATTAGTACAGATAGTACAAAAAAGAGATATTCACAATTTACCAAGTGAAATGGAACAATGGAATTGAAAGAAAGGAATTATTTTGTTTACAAAATAATTGCTTGACCAATTAGGGCCAACATCCTAGATGTTTACTCTAAGTTGGAAAAGTATATTTTGGTCTTTGCCAACCTAAAAACAATTTGTGTAAAGGAACAATATTTATACAAAGGATATCTTGCGAGAAGTAGTGTGCAATTGAACTGTGATAAGTGATATGTGAATTTTTGTGAAGTGATATATGCAAAGTATTTGAGAACCTAATTTTGTGATCTGAGATTGAGCTAAGGAAAAAGATCAGTCAAGAAAGAGGATATAACATCTATATAATCGAAGACTAATTACTTGTTCGGGAAGTGAGCTCTTCTTGCATCTACTATACTACAACTCCTAACAGGGTTGGAATCTCCTAACAAGGATTCAAAGTCTCCTAGCAGGAACTCTCTATACTGAATTTTCTCATTGACTCCTAACAGGGTCCATCCTCTAACAAGGAACATATATATATATATATATAAATATATTATCTAGTGGCTATCATCCCCACTGGGGTTTTCCCCTGGCTAGGGTTTCCCTAGTTAAGAAAATATGGTGTTATGAGTTCTCTCTATGCATGGTTATTATTATTATTCAACATTACTTGTTTACTTTCTTATGTATCGTTCAAAGTAATTAGTAATATCCAGTTTGTGACAAAAGCTTGTATAATAATGATTATAACCCCCTAGTATTCCCTATTTCTAATAATTGTTATCAGAGCACAGTTATTCAAAAGAGGCTTAACAGATCGAGTAAGATCCCTATGGATATGTAATAATTGATGAAGAACCTTGAAGAGACACTTGAACGAATTGATCTCCTTACTGAAGAAAGAGATAAGCTAAAGGATAGAATGAAGACTCCAAAGCATACATTGGACAATTGAAGGAAAAGATTGAACATCTCAAATCCAAGCCTAAATCTATTGAAGCTATTGGTGATGATGAATATTCCAAACTGAAAATAGAGTACAAGATCTTGAGGCACGAATTGAAGATTACCAATTTAAAGTTGAGTTTGAAGAATGATCCTAGCAAAATTGAATCTAATTTGAAGACTAAAAATTTAGATCTTAGAGTGAGTCTAGCAAATAAGAAATCTAAATTTGAAACATTGAAAGAATATTATGAAGAACTTCATAAGTACAACACTATTGTGAAAGGTGAACTAACTCAGTGCAAGCAACAACTTGAAAAGCTTTACACTAGAAAATAAAAGCTTGATGAATCTATGTCTATACAAAGAGCTACCTATGATAAGACTAGTCTTGATTATCTATTTAACATGTTTGCAAAGAAACCTAAAAGTAAATAAGATTTGAAAGAGAAAGATAAATCTGATGATAAGATTGAATCCAATCAATCATATGATAAATCCAAAGAAGTTGGACAAGAGAAAGAAACTAAGAAATTGGAGGAACCTAAGCAAGTGGAATCTCCTAAGGAAACTAGGTATGAATTTAGAGGTAAATATCTTTCATGTAATGAAATAGCTCATATGAAAAGAGATTGTACAAATAAATCATTTAATCATGTTACACAATTTTATTGTCATTATTGTCATGGTATTGGTCATAATGCAACTGATTGTAGGAAACCTAAATATTTTAATGATAGAAGAAATAGTAGAATGTCTGGAAATACTAACCCTACAGATAGAAGAAGATTTAATGAAAGAACATCAAGAGAAAGTAGAACTTATAAAGAAAGGAAGCAGATCGTGTGTTATAAGTGTAACAACTTTGGACACATAGCCCAAAATTGTCAAGCACTTATTGATCAACAAAATTAAAGAAGCACAACCCCAGTATGTCAGTTATGCAACAACTTTCGACATACATCAAAGTATTGCAAAATGGATAGAAGCAATAATGGAAGAAACTTTAGAAATAGAAGCAACAATGAAAGAAACTTAAGAAATAGAAGCAACAATGGAAAGAACTTCGAAAATGACAAAAGGATTCATGAAAGTAACTTCAAAACTAAGAAAGACAATGAAGAACAAATAAATATAGTTAGTGAACTTTGAGAAGAACTTAACGGGGAATTTTTAAAGTGATTATATATTTTAGAAGAAAAGTTAGATGATTCTGAGACAGGAAAATTGAAGTCAATAATTGAGTTTGATTCAACCAAGTTGAATTAAGCTTGTTCATAACACCAAAATTGCAAACTTCATTTAGAGATCAAGCTACTCATAAAAAAGTTAAGAGAAGATGTATCTTAATGAGTTTGAACCATAGTTAAGCTCACTTGCAATTTAGAGCTTTTTGAAACAAATTACGAAGGAAATACATGTTACTATTATAATAGAAAAAGTTTACTCTGTGACAGAAGATGAAATCTATTTTTCTATAGCAAATTTTGGGAGAAATTTTTTCTGGAGCATTGTCATGACGAAAGGATGCTATGGCAAACCTTGGATAGAATTCAAAGATTGGACAATTGACCTTGAGCAGATTTTTGATTTTAGAGAAAAATAAATGGCTTTTTTGATTGAGCAAAGTACACAATTAATGCAAGTTCTAGATGAATAAAAGAAGTGCAAACTTGATTATTTCTACATTATGATCATCTCAGAAGCTTAGAGCATCTAGAAGCATTTTGGAAAAAAGTGATTTCGTGCAAAACCCTACTATGAAAAAGGTATTTTATCATTCTCTACAAAAAAATCTTCGATAAATTTAGATTTGGCATAATCATGGATATGTTAGTTGTTCTGAATGTTGAGAATGTTGAGAGACCCAAATTAAAGGTTGTTCTTGTGAAACTCTTAGAGGAAAACCCTAATTTGGCCTTATCAATTACTTCGAACAATGTAATGTTATTGGAAGATATATGAAGCTATCTATGTAGTAAGTTTAAAACTATTGGAAGTCAGTTTATGAACAAGGATATGGAAATTGTTTTTAATCATGATATGACTATTAAGCCTAGATATGAGCAACTGAAAGACTTAGAATTAGTCAGATATCATTTTTACCATGAACTTGATATAGAAGAATGGACACATATCATATTAAGAAAAAATCATAATGGAAATATATGGATGGGAAACAATGTAGTTGACATCTCTACTGACCTTATTCATGAAGTCACTAGTCTTAGCAAACAAAATAGTGTACCTATTTGTGAGAAATTAGTTAAGAAAAAGGTTGAAAATTATACAAAGGCAATTTACAATGGTAAAGCAATGGTGATCAACACCATCAGAAAACATGATATAAGATTCTAGAGAAGAATTATTGCATATTCTATGTGTTCAAGTTCTAAGAATGATGACTTGTTAGCAGGATTCATTCATGCAGCTTATAAGATATGTGTTGAGAAAGAACAAGTGAATCTAAGTGAGATTATGAGAGTACAACCTCTTGAGAACTTAGAAAAGATTAAGAGAACTAGGAATGGTGTATTCAGATTCTAGTCTTTGATTATATCATATTTTCTTTCATGTACTAAAGAGATTTCCATTTTTATCAATTATTGATATTATGATAGTGAAAGATTCACTATGGACAAAATAATAGATGTGTGTAGAAGGCATCCAGTAGAGAAAATCTTGGATAGTGGAAAATTGATTATGAGGACATTGCAGAATGAAATGAAAAAGAGATTCAAAATTGCCCCTGCAATTGTTGATAGATTCAAGAATGATATATGTTTTATGGTGGATACTAACTTTACCTATATTGAAGCAGTAGAACCTCAAGAAACATTTCTTGAGCCCCTAGGTTATTAATTGAACGATGATGCAGTGATGCATGATGCTCCTGCATCTAAAAATTAAATTTCTTCAAAAAAAAATTTTAAAAAAAGAGAAAAAAAATTGTGGAGGAGAGAGAAAGTGATGAAAATAGAAAGAAAATAATAAAAAATAGAAAAATAGGAAAAAGGGAGGAAAGAGGAATTTCTATTTTTGAGGTGCATGGGTGGCATAAAAAGAAAATTAAGAAAAATAGTGTCATTCCATTAATCGAGGTGTGTAGGTGGCATCTTAGAAGTTTGTGGAAAGTTCCTTAAATCATGCATTTAATATTTGTTGTGATTCATAAAGGAAATGTAATTTTCTAATTGGGCCACATGGTGGTGCTTATTTTTATTTAGCTAGAAATTCTAGAAAATTGTAGATATTGTAGAAGGTTGTAGGTAAAATTCTAGAAGGTTGTGGATATTCTGGAATGTTGTGGATAAATCATGCATTGGGTGTCAAGTGCCTATTTAAGGAAGGCTTATGTTCATTTATAATCAAGCTCTTCGACTGTAATCTCTTGTAAGGAAGCTCTCAAGGTGTAGCAAACAAGCTCTTTTTTGTAAGCTCTTCTAGTTGGAAGCCCTTAGTGAGGAATCTCTCTTATATTATAAGAGTTTAGAGTTTTTCCATTTGGAGAATATTGTAATGAATTGCAAGTATTAATGGATGCTTTATGAAGTATTTTTGTCATCTCTTTGTCTCCATCTTGTTGTGATTTTGTTTGTGAGTTGGTAAGGGTGGTGTGGCCCTACATCAGTGGAATCAGAGCATACCTTTTTCAGTGGTAGCAGATTATACTTACATCAGTGGTATTAGAGCATACCTTTGTTAGTGGTAGTAGAGTGTACCTACATCATGCAGCTATTGGTTACATTGATTTAATGTTAAAATTTGACATTGATCAAGAATCATATAGATTTGGAATGTATGAGGAGATAACTTAGTCAGCCTACTAGGCACCATTAGAAAAGGCATCTCATAAGAGGATTGCATCTGTAATGAAGAAAGCATTATTGAGGTCAATATGTCTAAAGAAGAATCCCAAGTAGTGAGACAAATGATCTCCAGACTCAAACAAACTGGTGAAAAAGGTGTGTTGTATGTGACACCTCTGGCAGTTGGCCAAGCATCCAGTGTGTCTATTGTAGAAACCCCTTTAGAAGAGAGCATTCTATATGCTACTGTATTAGCTGAGAAACCAAGTGAACCTAAGAGGAAGTTTAAAATATCGGTGGAGACTCAAAGGTCTAAAAGAGTCAAGCAACAAGATACTAGACTAGAAAAGAGGAAAAAGACATTGTTGACAATTGAATACTCCAGTGATGAGGAGGAAGAAGAGGAACAAGAAGATTAACAACCAAAGAAAGTCACTATTTCCAAGTAGCTAGTAGGTAAAACAAGGCAACCCTGGAAACCTAAGATAGAAAATATTAACACAACTATTTTTAATGAAGGGAACTTTGTACAAATGACTAAGTTTTATGATTTATACAATTATATGGAGAAAGAATAGATTGATATCTCTACTATGAGATATGTGATTTTCAATAACTTAAAATTTAAGAGCATTAAAGCCACGATGAATTAGAAAGTCTATGATAGACTTATAGATAAGAAAGCACTAGTTCATGAAGAAGACATGAAACTTCAGAAGTCTATGTTAAGAATTATGTAAAGGATTGATGATGAAGATGAAATCAAGAAATTGATGAAGAAACAAGCACCTTATTAGTAAAGTACGATGAGGCAATTTCTATTCATGAGAGGAGAAAAGAATGTTACTAGAAGTGAAATTGCAACAACCATAAATCAAATGATGAGTGAGTTAAAAACATAACCTTCAATTGTAGAGAAAACATTGGAAGTATCAGTAAGTGGTGATACTATGTAGATTGATTAGAAAAAGTTACTGTTAACATTGATGAAGACCCACTCAATTAGCTTGAGCCCCTCTCTGAAGATATTCATGATAATTTAAGATAGCACAAAGAAGAAAAGAAGAAGATTGAATAAGCCAAGCTGAAACTAATTGAAGAGGAAAAGAAGTAGAAAGAAGATAAAAAGAGGAAAGAGGAAGAAAGAGAAACGAAAGAAAGAAAAGAGAAGGAAGAAGAAGAAGAGAGAAAGTCTCTGAAGGTAGCAGAAAAGAAACTAAAGCAAGATGAGGTGAAAGCATCTAGCTCATCCTCTCCTATATCTCTTACAAACCTTACAAGTGATGATGATGATCAATCTAACTTGATCTCATCCTTGAAAAAATTGTTTGAGAAGAACAAAAGGGTCAAAAGTCTACAAAGAGCATTAGAGGAGGTGACTGATATATTGCATAGCACCCTCTACACCAAACATATTGAAGAAGACCCTGAATAGAGAGTTGAAGTAGTTGTAAAATATTTTGATGATGAATTTACAAATTTATTGAATGTTGCTAAGTCTAATACTCAAATTTCACATGATGCTAATCTTTTTAGAACCATTTATTAGAATATTCATAATGATTTGATGAGTCTTGATACTTGTATCAAGAAACTTTGAAGATGTCAACAAGTTGGGAAGGTACTATACATTAATTTTACTTTATCTCACAGGTTGACAAAAGATGTGGATAGTAAGATTCAAGGGAAGTTGAGTGAGCTGGAAGCTCTAACTAGTTACAACAACCCTCTGCAGAGTTGATGAATTGGAAGGACAAGTTGTTAGTGTTCACATAGATATCAAGAAATTGGAAGTTGAAAAGGAACTAATTTTGAGAAGACTATCAGAATTAAAAGAGTCTATTGCTTTGAAGATATCAGTTTTGGAAAGATAGTTGGAAGAGTGTGTCAAAGCAAAAGACACTTAAGAAAACTTCACCTACTCTGACCTTAATGCAATTGAGATTGTAACATATGCCTCTTGTGTAATGCTCACTACTACCACAACAACAAAGGAAACATGTGAGAAAGGTATAAATAGTTTGAAGGAAAATTTTGATGATTGCATGAAGATTTTAATAGCTTAAGGAAGGAAGACAATGTTTTGCCAATAGTCAGGCAACCTTTTTGATAGTTTTTGGATTTTTTGACCTTTTTCATTGATGTCAAAGGGGGAGAAGTTGTAGAAGAAAATTGTGTAGTAAGTTTTGTATGTAGAAATCATACCCAAAGGGGGAGTAATTTAGTCATTGAGAATTTGGAATGCAATAATATAAGTATTGTAAGTTTGTGTTAAGTTTTTGTCACTTAGCCAATTTTCCTTGCTTTGTTGCCATCAATGCCAAAGGGGAGAATGTTGACAATTGGCTATATGTAGTGATGTAATTGTTGTCATTAATGGAAACACATGATGTACTTACTTGCAAAAAACCTTGGTAATAAAGATACTTAGCTTTTGGTACTCAGAAAATTGTCTAAGTATGAAATTGGTTTACAATAGTACATTGTTTTATATGTAAAATGTTTTTGACGTCATATTATGACTAGTGAAGATAGATAGAGATAGTATACATGTTGATGATGATATTTATAACCTTGAACATCAGTATAGATAGTATGGAAAAGAGATATTTATGATTTAGCAAATGAAATAGAATAATGAAATTAAAGGAAAGGAATTATTTTATTTACAAAATAATTACTTGACCAATTAGGGCCAACATCCTAGATGTTTACTCTAAGTTGGAAAAGTGTACTATGGTCTTAACCAACCTAGCAATTTTTTTTTTAAGGAACGATATTTATACAAAGGATATCTTGCGAGAAGAAGTGTGCAATTGGACTATGATAAGTGATATGTGAACTTTTGTGAAGCGATATATTCAGAGTTTTTGAGAACCTGATTTTGTGATCCAAGATTAAACTAAGGTTATAGATCGATCAAGAAAGAGGATACAACATCTATATACTTGAAGACTAATTAATTTTTTGGGAAGTGAGCTCTTCTTGTAAATGGAAGTGCATGTTTGGGTAGTGAGCTCTTCTTGTAATTGGAAGTGCATGTTTGTGAAATGAGCTCTTCTTGCATCTATTGTACTATAACTCCTAACAAGGTTGGAATATCCTAACAGGGATTCAAAGTCTCCTAATAGGGACTCTCTATATTGAATTTTCTCATTGACTCCTAACAGGGTCCATCCTTTAACAAGGAACATATATATTAGTATATTATCTAGTGGGTATCATCCCCACTAGGGTTTCCCCTTGGCCAGGGTTTCCCTAGTTAACAAAATATGGTGTTATGAGTTCTCTCTATGCATGGTTATTAATATTGTTCAGCATTACTTATTTATTTTCTTATGCATGGTTCAAAGTAATTAATAACTTCTAGTTGGTGACAAAAATTTGTAGAATACTGATTCACCCCCCCTCTTAGTATTCCCTATTTCTAGCAGGTTATTCATTGAAAAGAAAAGCTTATAGATGTTTGAATCAAAGAACTAACAGTATTTTTGAGTGCACAAATGTAAAAGTCAATGAAATTTTTGAGTCAAAGAAAGAGTGTTGGATTATAATTCTCATGAAGAGGAAGCTAATCCTATGCCTATCATAGAAAATGTTGAAATATTCTTTGAGAATAATAATGATTTGCAGAATGATGTTCAAATTGTTGAACAAAGAGAAGAACCAAGATCTGAACCTAGAAAAGAAGTAAGAGTTGAGTTAGTAATGCCTACACCTAATAGGAATTTTACAAAGAGCACCCTGCTAATCAGATTATTGGAAGCAAAGAAAAAGGAGTCGTGACAAGAAATAGAGTACATGAAGAATTATGTTTCATTTATTAGGTTGTATGAACAAGTGTTAAGGCATGCAAAGATGATCATTGGATTCAAGAATAAAAGGAAGAACTAGATAAGATTTTGAAGAATTGATGGGGACACAACCCAACAACATAATGGACACAATAGAAAAGGGGAATTATATTAACTGAGAAAATAAGCTAGTACAAACAGTGCAGAGAAAATAAACTTCAAAACATGCCCTACGGGCTTACAATAGCATAAATCTGGAGAATATTTCTCCTTTTAGCACCTCCTCTCAAGCTCCAATCCCATCTGCCTTTTACAATGCCAGAAATCTCCTTAAATAGACCCTGGAGGGTTAAGGACTAGGAGTACATTCTAGAAAGTGCTAGTAGGCATCCACCGACAAAATAGAAGGTTCTAGAAGCTGCGTAGAAGTCGGTGCAAATCTAGAAGAATCCAGAAACGGTAGCCAAACTTTCGAGAGGCATAACTTTTGAACCGTAGCTCCGATTGATGAACCGTTTACATTTTCAGAAAGCTCTCGAAGCGCTCTATAGCCCTATCAAGAAGCATCGCTCATCCACCATTTTTTTGACCCTTTTTGAGGTCATTTAATGCCCCAAACCTGACTTTGAAGCATTCTTAGGAGGTCTCCAAAACTTGAAAAACTGCAATAACTTTCAAACCGTGGGGCCTATTGACCTGATTCTTTTTCTGGAATGCTCTAAATCATGATTACATTCATCTGGCCAATTCACAGCTTCTAGTTTACCGAAACATGCTCCTATTTTTTTTGAGATTTTCAAATGCACTGATAGTTGAACTATGAGAGTTGGAACCTTTATTTGAGCCAAATGGGAATCCAAAAATGTAAAAACATAAAACAGAAACTAAGTCTAAGTACATTTTTTTGGGTGACACAGGATTGCCCTTATACCTCTGGATGCTCCTGCATCAGACACCCAGGGTAGATTGAAAAGTGACCCTGTCACTTTATGGATGGTAGAGGAAATCCCAAATGGGAAACCTCAGCTGCTCAAATCCAAGTTGATTCCTCGATCGGTCATCCTTTCCATTTGACCAAATACTCTTCATACTGCCTGTTTCTGGTACTCCTACCCACACGATGATCTAGAATGTCTTCTATCTCCTCCTTCTTAAAAGTAGGAATTGGACATGGCTCTAAAACCAGCTCCTCATTTGCACCATCATCATGATACTCTGTTAAATCTGCAATGTTGAAAATGGGAGAAATGTGAATACCATCTGGCAGCTCCACCTCATATGCATTTCTTGAGTTATGTTTCTTCAAAACTTTGCAGGGGCAAAATTTCTTCATTTTCAGCTTGTTGTAAGTACCAACTAGAAATCTTTCTTTTCGTAAGTGCACCATGACTAGATCCCCTACTTGGAATTCCTTATGTCTTCTCCTTTGATCAGCCCTAGCTTTATACTCTTGATTCATCTTGATAATGTGTGCTTGAACCTCCTCATGTAGATGCTTGATGTGTTCAGCAAATTCCTCAGCTTCAGCACTTGTCCTCTCCCCTTTTTCTATCTTCCTCAATTCTGGTGCAGTCCTTGGGCTATTGCCATATACAATTTGAAATGGTGATTTTCCAGTACTCCTATTTACAAAGTTATTATAAGCAAACTCTGCCTGTGGTAGAATCAAATCCCATCCCTTGGGCTTATCTCCAACTAAACATCTCAGCAAATTGCCCAGACTTCTATTTACTACTTTTGTTTGGCCCTCAGTCTGTGGGTGATGCGTGGAACTGAATTTCAAGTCTGTTCTCAACTTCTTCCACAATGTCCTCCAGAAATACCCCACAAATTTAGTATCTCGGTCAGAAACTATACTCCTTGGAAGACCATGTAGTCTTACCACCTCTTTGAAAAACAAGTCTGCAATATGGACATCATCATGAGTTTTGTGGCATGGAATGAAATGTGCCATTTTGGAGAACCTATCAACCACCACGAATACTGAGTCATTACCCCTTTGTGTCCTTGGCAATCCAAGAACAAAATCCATACTTATGTCCTCCCATGGCCTTGATGGAACAGGCAATGGCTGATATAGGCCAGTATTTTGACTAAACCCCTTGGCAACTTGACAAACCTGGAAACTCTGTACAAACTTCTTCACATCCTGTGTAATTTGAGGCCAAAAATAATGTTCTCTAAGAATGGCAATGGTCTTATCCCGACCAAAATGTCCTGCCATCCCTCCACTATGTTTCTCCTTAATCAAGCTTTCTCTCATGGAACTCCTTGGAATGCACAATTGACTACCTTTGAACAACATGCCATCCTAAATCAAATAGTCTAACCACTTGGTTCTATCTATAGCAACATGTTCTTTACAAGCTTTCCATGCTTCAGCAAAATCAGGATCCTCGGGGTACAAATTCTTGAGTTCATCAAACCCAACTACGTCAACCTGCATTGTTGTAAGCAACAACTGTCTCCTACTTAATGCATCTGCAACCCTGTTAGATTTTCCACTTCTATGCTTCAACACAAATGTATAACTCTGCAAGAATTCTACCCACTTCATATGCCTCTGATTCAATTTACCTTGGCTATTTAGGTACTGTAATGCCTGATGATCAATATACAAAACAAATTCCTTTGGCAATAAATAATGCCTCCATTTCTTTAAGGCCTGAACTATTGCATAGAACTCTTGATCATAAACAGAATAATTCTTCTTTGCATCATTCAATTTTTCACTAAAATATGCAATAGGCTTACCTTCTTGGCTTAATACAGCCCCAATAGCACTACCACTAGCATCACAATCCACCTGGAATACTTTTCTAAAATATGGAAGTGCCAACACAGGCTGTTCAGTCACCTTCTTCTTCAGCAATTCAAAACTTCTCACAACTGTTGCAGTCCATTTGAACTCTTTTCTATCCCCTCTTATCGTATCAATTAGGGGTGCACATATGCCACTGAAATTCTTAATAAAATTCCTGTAAAAACTAACCAGACCATGAAATGATCTTACCTCAGTAGCAGACCTTGGAGTAGGCCATTCCAAGATGGATTTTACCTTCTCTGGATCCATTTTGAGACCTTCAGGTGATATAACAAATCCCAAATAGACTAACTCCCTTTTTGCAAAGACACACTTCTTTAGATTAATTAACAGTTTCTCTTCCCTTAGCCTTTCAAGGACACTACGAATATGCAGTAAATGTTCTTCCAAAGTCTTGCTGAAAATTAAAATATCATCCAAATAGACAATAGCAAATTTTCCCAAGAACTTCTTAAGTACCTCATTCATGAGCCGCATGAAGGTGCTTGGGGCGTTCGTCAATCCAAAGGGCATGACTAACCACTCGTAAAGACCCTCCTTGGTCTTGAAGGCTGTTTTCCACTCATCTCCTTCTCAAATCCGTATCTGATGATAGCCACTCTTCAGATCTATCTTTGTGAAGTACTGAGCCCCAATTAAGCAGTCCATAAGATCATCCATCCTTGGTAAAGGAAACCGGTACTTCATGGTTATCCTATTTATAGCTCGAGAATCTGTACACATCCTCCACTCTCCATCCTTCTTTGGTGCAAGTACTATAGGTACTGCACATGGACTCAGGCTCTCTCGAATCAAGCCCTTCCTCAACAGCTCCTAAACCTGTCTATTTAGCTCCTCTGTTTCAGTAGGAGTCATCCTGTGAGCAGCCTTGTTAGGCAAACTAGCTCCTGGAATCAGATCTATCTGATGACTGATTTGCCTTACTGGTGGCAATCCATCTGAAACATTATCAGAGATAATATCTCCAAATTCCCCTAGTAAATCTAAAATTTCAAATGGTATTTCACTACTACCTTCTTTATCTTTCCTAGGAATCAAAGCATAGCACATACGCTGATGTTTCATGCCATCTAAAAACTTCCTTCCATCAACAAGAAAAATCCTAGCACTACTACATACCTTTTCACCTTCCTTTTTCATGGGCTTAAATTTGATGTGAACTCCATCCTTTGTCAGAGAGTATGTGTTTGCATGTCCATCATGTATTGCATGTCTATCAAACTGCCATGGTCTACCCAACAATAGATGGCAAACATCCATCGAAATAACATCACAAAGAACTTCATCATGGTAACTCCCAATTTTGAATTTTACTAAACATTGTTCACTTACCAAGACCTTATGATCATCTTTTACCCAAGAAATCCAATAGGGCTGGGGATGTTTCTCCCTCTTGAGCTTTAGCTTAGAGACCATCTCTTCTGATACCAGGTTATCAGTGCTACCACCATCAATGATCACATCACAACATTTATCCTCACACTTGCATCTGGTACGGAACAAACTCCTCCATTGTCCTGGTTCATTCTCACCACTTAGTAGGACTCTTTCATTTACCAAGGTCTCTCCTCTTTCTGCATCCTCTGAATGTGATGATTGTGCATCCTCATCCACATGAGCAACCCTAGCTTGGCGCTTAGCTCTCCTATCTATCCTTCCTTGTCATTGAGGGCATTCAAAGGCACGATGACCTTCTTCATTGCAATGGAAACAGGTACCACGGAAGCCTCCTCTTCCTTGTCCACATCCTCTACCTCTTCCTCTTTGATTTCCAAAGTCTTGATCATGGGAGCGGTTGAAACCCTCATTCCTCTAGTTCCTGCTAGTACCCTCATCTTCATTTTTCTTTTGAGTTTCATTGCGGCCTCCAGATGATCTACCGCTTCCCCTTCCTCCTTGACCACGCCCTCTTAGTCTTCCTTCAAACCTTTTACTCAGCTTCTCTTCAACTCGTAGGGCAAACTGGTATGCATCTTCAACGCTGGTCATTCTTACCAGACTTAATTCCTCCTGGATGCTAGGTCGCAACCCACTGATATAACGAGCAACCTTCTCCTTATTTGCTTCTACATGCCCCGCTCTAATCAGGAGTCGGTAAAACTCCTCTGTATATTCTTGGACTGATCTTCCTGCTTGCTTTAACCCATGCATCTTCTTAAACAGATCAAGCTCGTAGTCCACAGGAATGAACTGATTCTTCAATTTGTCCACCATGTGATCCCATCTTGTGATCTTCTCCTTTCCTCTTCTAAGTCTTTCCAGTTGAATCTCTTGCCACCAGATTTTGGCATGGCCTTTCAGTTTGGCCTTTGCAAACTTAACCCTATCTGGGTCCCTTATATCCTCATACTCAAAGTATTCTTCCAGTTCATTGATCCAATTGATCAACTCATCTGGTTTCAAATTTCCTAAAAATATACCCACTTCAATTGTAGGTCTTTTCCCAAACTTAGTAATGGCCCTAAAAAGCCTTTCCTCTACAAGATTCAGAACTTCCCCGTCAACTTCCATTACTTCCTCTTCATTGTCATCCTCACTATTGTCATCTACGGCAACATTTGCTCCTCTACGAAGCTCCTCTTGCAATGCTTGTACCTGTCTCTGGAGGGCTCTAACCTCCTCAGGATCAACAGCTCTGGCCCTTCTGCCATGCTCTCTTCGTGGAGGCATCTTCTAACTCGAACCCACAACCACACAGTCTTGGTGCAAACTGCCTCACAATTGGCGCTCTGTCTACACACTCAGAAAAACCCACTCTGATACCACTTGATGGGGACACAACCCAACAATAGAATGGACACAATAGAAAAGGGGAATTATATTAATTGAGAAAATAAGCTAGTACAAACAGTGCAGAGAAAAGAAACTTCAAAACATGCCCTACGGGCTTACAATAGCATAAATCTGGAGAATATTTCTCCTTTCAGCACCTCCTCTCAAGCTCCAATCCCAACTGCCTTTTACAATGCCAGAAATCTCCTTAAATAGACCTCAAAGGGTTAAGGACTAGGAGTACATTCTAGAAAGTGCTAGTAGGAATCCACCGACAAAATAGAAGGTTCCAAAAGCTATGTAGAAGTCGGTGCAAATCTAGAAGAATCCAGAAACGGTAGCCGAACTTTCGGGAGGCATAACTTTTGAACCGTAGCTCCGATTGATGAACCGTTTACATTTTTGGAAAGCTCTCAAAGAGCTCTATAGCCCTATGGACCAGCTTTGCTCGTTCCCTATTTTTTTGACCCTTTTTGAGGTCATTTAATGCCCCAAACCTAACTTTGAAGCATTCTTAGGAGGTCTCCAAAACCCAAAAAACTGCAATAACTTTCAAACCGTGGGGCCTATTGACCTGATTCTTTTTTTGGAATGCTCTAAATCATGATTACATTCATCTAGCCAATTCACACCTTCTAGTTTACCGAAATGATGGCCCAAATACATGCTCCTATTTTTTTCGGGATTTTCAAATGCACTGATAGTTGAACTATGAGAGTTGGAACCTTTATTTGAGCCAAATGGGTATCCAAAAATGTAAAAACATAAAACAGAAACTAAGTCTAAGTACCTTTTTTTGGGTGACACAGGATTGCCCTTATACCTCTGGATGCTCCTGCATCAAGAATGAGACATGGGAATTGGTTCCTATTATCACAAAAGTTTGCACCCTTGCCTAAAGTCTTACCTAAAGGCAACCTTGTGAAACATGGAAATAATATCCAAGTTGTGGGACTTGAACTATGAGATTGAGTCTGTGGAGAAGGCTAGATTCTTTAATATCAGGGTGCACCTAACTACTCTTGACAGGAAAAAGGAGAATGAGATGGATGGAAATCAAACTACCTAATCTAATCTAAAGAGGTGATACACCAAAATAATATCTTCAACCTTATCTCTACTTGAGAATGCACAGTTCATCAATATAACCTCAAAATATAAAAATTCAATCCTTTCTTAACTCAACAACTATATGCAAATCAAAAACCATAAGAATTCTATAAGGAAAAGACTTTTATCTGTATCACTCAAAGGTCCAAATAGATACAATCGTACAGTTTGAAGAATAAAGACGATACATTAACATAAGGCAAGAAGGTATTACATAGTATATTAATGGAAGAAAGAGATACACCAGAGAATTATATTAATTGGAGATAAAGGAAATTACAGTAGTAGAGCATAGAATAAATTGCTATAGAATGAGAGAAAAGATCAATCATAAGAAGGGCTACACAATTTTCTTTTATAGTTTAGGCATAATTAAGAAACTTCTATTGGAAGCCATGAAATCAACAACTAATATCAAGTTGTAGAAGAGACATCAATGCTGATATAGAAGGATTTAATTAGGTGTGCACCCATATACAAAAAATCATATCTTTCATGCAATATTTCAACCTCAAGAAGACAAAAATGATAGCCATTACCATTTTGACTAGGTAGATGGATAATGCACAATAGCGAGAGGATGAAACTACATTGAACAGGCATGGAGAATGCACAAAAAGTAGTTGTAGATCATCCAAGAGATCTAATTCTCCATTAAAGAGCTATTCTCTTTGTTCTTGACACACCAAGTCAAAAATATCAGCTAATCAACTATTTTCAACCTTTGCTCTATACCTTTCCTAAAATTTCATTAGTCAAAGACCCTCTATTTTCCAACTCAAACAAGTAAAAAACCCTTTCATATTATGGTAAACTCAAGAACCTATGATCTTATGATTGTCAAATGAAGTCAAAAATCTCGTAACATCTTTAGCCTAGAAGTTGACCCTTATGATCTTATAATTTCCAGTATATCTCATCGTCGAGGGCATCTTTTATTTTTCCTATAATCTTACAATCATCAACTTATCATGACATTGATCCCTCTTTGAAATCTCTTCATGATCCTTCAACACACCATTACTTTTTGATCTCATGATAGCATGATGACACAAAAACACTCTTGGCATAGGGTTGCAAGACCATCAATTTTCCCTTGATATCTTACGATCTATTATTGTCATATGGTCACAGGACCCTTTAACTTTCTTTGTGATGTTATAAACATAAATATTTGATCTTATGATTATATTCTATTGTAACATCAGTAGTAGCAACCATTACCCTCATGATCCTATGATTGTGGTTAGCTTAACCTTCATCATGACTTTGATGGTCTCACCATTTACACCTATGATCTCACAAAAATGGTTTATCATGAGATCAAAACCCTAAATTGCTTGCCTCTATCAATTGAAAATTTTGATTGAACCTTTACCCTTTCATTTGATGGATGATTTCTTTGAAATTGGTTCTTTTCTCATTTATGCCTCCTATGATCTTACAATCATACAACACAAAAACATTACCCTTCATAGCTTTGAAAGCCTAGAAAGACATCCCTAAGATCTTACGATCACCTAAACACTCATAGCATCAGAACAATGTATCACCTGATTTATGATCTTACGATCCCTTTGATTCTATGACCATATGACACTGTGACAAAACCATATTGTAGCATCTCAACTTTGAACTTTGGCATCTACAACCTTACAAACATGACTAACTAACCATGTCATACCTTTGGCGGTCAATCTTTTTTCCCTTGAGATCCTATGATCTGACCATGTTGTAACATTAGAGACCCTTTCATTTACCCTCATGATCTCACGAACATAGGGGTATCGTAAGATCAAAAAATCCCCTTTATTGAGATCGGACCCACCTAGACATGTGGCAACTTATCATTATGTCACTATGTTTATTCATCATGCAACTTTTCATAGTGACCATGTGAAAATTGTTGATCCTAGAACATCAGACAACCATGAAAAAATACCCTTTCTCTCTATATTTATATTTGCAACAAATAATAACTTGATAGTTGGAGCTTCATTTATGGGAGAAAACTGTCAATAACTCCTTGCATGTACTAGTATTGCCACCTCCACATCATGAGTTTTTGTTAGGTTATCATGGCTAAAGATCTAGCAACTTTCTATAGCGATAATTGACAGCAGTATATTTACTTTGAGATCAATGGTGGATGAAAGTACATTGAGAAACTAGCCTGCAATTGTAAAGAAAAAATAAAACTTAGACAACTATCATCTCCACAAAAATAAGACCTCTAATATTTATGATTCTATGACCATCATATCATCTTAACTCCTCCTAGCTTGCCTTACAATCCTATGATGCAACTATCATCGTAGCATCGAGACTCCTACTTTCTGCATCTGTGATCACTCGACATGATGATGCTATGATCACATGATCTTTTGATAACCTCCATATCATAGCATCTAAAGTTGGAAGACCTACTATCATGATCTCATGATAAAAAAACTTATCATAACATCATAAAATTGCCTCATCCTTTCTATGATCATCCGGCCTCACAATCTTTCCATAACTTGAAGCTATGAAAACCTTTTGTATCATAACATCTCCAGTCTTAAACATTGGTCTAACAATCTTATGAACCATTGAATATCATAAGATTGTACCCATAGCCCCCTTGTCACAATATTGGAACTCTATATTTCCTCCAACTATACTCATGATGCTATGATGAACTGACCTTGACTTGTTTAATGATTGTGGCATCACAACTTGAAACCCTGAAGGATATAATATGCAAATATAATGGATTTAAAGACTTAGGGATAGAAAGATAAGACTAAGGTTTTGCATATCACTTTTATGCATGACAATTTGAATGTTCAAATATGGACCATTGGACATGCTTTTCAGACCTAAAAATCAAATTTTTGGTGGGAGGGCAAGAATGGCTAACAAGGTGAGGTTGTGAGAAATAAAGAAAAATTGGTATGTAAAGTATATTCATAGCAAGAAGGTATAGACTATGAGGAGACATTTTCCCCTGTTGCTAGAATTGAAGCAGTAAGAATGTTCTTAGCTTATGCAGCAAGTAAGAAGTTCAAAGTGTATCAGATAGATGTAATGTCAACATTTTTGAATGGAGGACTAGAAGGAAAAGTCTACATTGAGTAGTTTGAAGGATTTTTTTTGAGAGAAGAAAATAATATGGTATGTAGATTGAAGAAAGAATTGTATGGTCTAAAGCAAGCATCTAGAACCTGGTATGTGAGGTTGGACAAGTATTTGGAAAAGTTGGGATTTGCTAAAGGTATGATAGATAGTAATTTGTATTTGAAGGAAATTGAGAATGGATTGTTGATCATTGTGATATATATGGATGACATAATATTTGGAGGTAATGATGAAGCAAGTAACAAATTTGATGATGAAATGAAGAATAAATTTGAGATAAGTATGATTGGTGAGATGAAATATTTCTTTGGTCTACAAATTGTGCAAAACAATGATGATATTTTCCTATTGCAGACTAAGTATTTGAAAGAACTGTTGAAAATATTTGGCTTAGAAAGTTATAATCCTATTGGAACTCCAATGATAATTGGTCACAAGTTATCTAGCAAAGATGAGAAGCCTATAGTTGAACATAAGAAGTATAGATCCATGATTGGAGGTTTGAAATATCTGTCTCACACTAGACCAGATATAGCAAATATAGTCAGTATAGTTGCAAGATTTCAAGAAGATCCTAGAGAAGCACATTATGCAGTAGTAAAGAGAATATTTAGGTATTTGAAGGGTACACCTGATTTTGGACTGTGGTATGATAGATCACATGACTTGACTTTGCGTGCATATACTAATGTAGATTGGGTAGGCCATATGGATGATAGAAAGAGTACAAGTGGTGGAGCATTTTTCCATAGAAAAGGATTGGTTTCTTGGTTAAGAAAAAAACAAGATTGTATCTCATAGAGTAAAATAGAAGGAGAATTATAGTAGAAGAAAACAATTGTAATCAAATCATGTGGATGAAAGAGATTTTGAAGGACACTGGGATAGAGTTTTCAGAACTTGTTATCATACATTGTGATAACACAAGTACAAAAAGTATGTCTAAGAATCATGTGTTACATTCTAAGACTAAATATATATCCATTATCATTTTTTTTGAGAGAGAGAGAGAGAGTTGTAGAGAAAGAAATCAGACTAGAGTATGTGAATATAAAAGAGAACATTGCAGATATTTTTATAAAGCCCTTGCCTAAGGATACATTTGAGTATTTTTAGGGTATGCTTGGGGTTATGCCATTGCCTACTTCTGAGTAGATCATGTAGAGAGTGCATCATTCTAGTGGTATAGATCACTATTATTTATCTAGATTAAATATTTATGCTTGTTGTATGGGGGGGAAGGGTATTTGTGATGAGTAGAGTCATAAAGGACTTTTCATAGTTGGTATGGAATAGTGCCTTTGGGCACTTGAGCTTGAAGACTTTGACTTCCTGATTGACATAATGATACCTTTTTCATTGATGTCAATGGGGGAGATGAGCACATGAAAAACATCTTCTGGTAGTATGTGGGAGATGTATGTGTGGGGGAGAAGTGTTCATGGTTAGATTAGGGAGAAGTGTGAACAATTGATGCCATCCATGTAAGAAAGGGGAAGCATAGACGGAGAGTTGTTCCTATGAGTTTTAGATTTGATTGATGAAGAGGATTTGAAAAGAAGAGAGAAACAAAAACAACATCAATGATCGATTTTGTATTCTTGGAACTTAGATGTTTTTACTCTATGTTGTTGTCAATGCCAAAGGGGGAGATTGTTAGCATGAATGTTGATGGTATTCCTAAGGATTGGAGATATTGTTAGCACGATTGACATGTTGCATTCATGACTTCATTTGTCATTGATGTCAACATAGTATCATTTATGTAAATATCAACAGAATAGAAGATAGAGAATGAGGTCATACATCCTTTGTATTGATGATGAGGTCAAGTGTATTTGAGGAAATGTTCTACATTGTGTCCTCATGAAGTGGAAAAGTGTGCATACAGAGAGTCAAAGACATAAAATAGTTATTCAAGATTAAAGAGGATAGTGTGTAGATAAAGTACCTAAGAAGTAGTTTCTGATGGTTAGATTGTATCTCTTAACATTAGGAGTGAAGTTAGATAATGAAAGAAGAAAAATTGATGATAACTTCAGTCAGAGAAGAAGGCCAGAGGTTGCACATATGAGAAGTTGTATTTACTACGAGCCGATAGTGATTTGTAATTCTGAAAAGATATAGTGTTTTGTAATATCTTAATGAAGCCCTATTATAATTAATTAAGAAAGCCTCAAGTTTGAGTTGGTGAATTATTTTGAGGACATGGTATAAAGGAAGGTTATTTTTCTTGTGATGAGTGTGAATGTAATGTAAGCGTAAGTGAGCTTGTATTGGACAAGAAAAGTTGGTAAATTTGTGTGAATGATCCAAGGGATTATTGGAGGCGAGTTTGAAGATCTGGTGTTGAGATCTGAAGAGGTTTGGTCTTGGAAAGAGGAGTTCAAGTTATTTCCTTCTATTATTCTGCAAGGAATAATACAAAGATTAGTTTGACAGTGAGTTTGGTGATCTTGCCTCTGAAGTTGTTTGCACAGTGAATCCATATGTCTTCTACAACCCCTAATAGGGTTGGAATCTCCTAACACAAATTCAAAGTCTCCTAAGTGGGACTGATATGTACTGAAATTATTTCATTGTCTTCTAATAGATTCCATCCTCTTACAAGGAACTTTTATATTAGTACATCATTTTGTGGGTAGCATCCTCACCAAGGTTTTCCCTTTGATCAAGGGTTTCCATAGTTGACATATGTGGTGTTATTGTGTATGTGTATCTTCCTATTGTTGTTAGTTATATTGTTCACATAGTTAATAATTAATAAGGTTGGTAAATGTTTTAATAGTTGGATAATTGATTCACCCACCCTCCCTCTCAGTAATCTTGGTGGACTTTACTTTCTAAGAATTAGTCAATGTCGAGTGATACAAAGGTCAGGTTATTTAGTTCATGTTGAGCATAGTTAAGGCTAACGGACAACATGAAGAAACAATTTATGTCGAGCATCAATATGATGTAATTACCGAGTAACACAATTTAAAACTTTTGGTTGGAATGACACTGAATCGAATGCTAACCATTTTTATCGAGCTAGAAATCAAAGAGGTGATTATGTGTTCAAAGGAAGATCATTGATCCCTACATTAGGGAATCCACCATTCATAAAAATGATTGATTCTAGATCATTGATTTGGATCTAGAAGGTTCACCCAATCATCTATTTAAGGAGGGTTATGATCTATTTCGATGTAATGAGAGTATGGGTGCATATGAGTAAAAATTTTGATTACTTGCAAAGGTTTGGAGGTGAATCAGAGTGTAGAGATCAAGCAGTGCAATGAAGAGTTTTGAGTAGAGACAAAGGAGATCTATCATACTAAGGTGATATTATATTGCATAAAGGAGATTTGTCACCAAGCATTGAAATGCTAATCGAAGGATTAGGTACTGAATATTATAACATGTGTTTTAGGGTGTAAATATCTTAACAAAGTAGCTTTAATAGGCTTATATTAATCTCCTAACAAAGTACTCACTTCATTGTAATGCAAAAAATCTTTTAATCATGGTAGAACTTAGCAGTTCTTTTAGTCTTTAACATGATAGACCCTTCACAAGGTTGATCATCAAAAGTGATCAAATCATTGTAGCCTTAACAGGCACAACTTTATTGCTGTAGTAGTGAAGATTTTGTGGGTGTCATCCCTACTATAGTTTTATCTTCACCTTTGAGGGTTTTTGTGTTACCAAATCTTTCTGTTTATGAGTTTACATTTATGAAATTAGAAGGTAGATTTGATATTATGTTAATGTGAATGATTGCATTTATACAAGATAAATGTTTAACTAAGGGTTTTATGTGGTGATATCAAATATGTTTTATGTTTAAGTTAAAGAACTTTTACAGATCCTAATTCACTCCCCCTAGTTTTACATTTCCCCTTTTAGGTTTCTAATAACACATTACCACTAAATCATGTCTTCAACAATACTAACATACTCCCCCCTAGCAATACCATCAACATTTATGCTAACACCCACTATTCCTCTTGCTTCGATTTTCTCCTCCACATTTTGGAGTGGATGGTTACACACCTACCCTTTTCACTTGCTTAGATTTTTCCAAGGTGATTTTAACGAATTCCTTTTGCATAACAATGCATTTTATTGGAAGATATCTAAATTTGATATGTTATGTAAGTTACAATATGTGTAACCCTTTTTATGTATCCATATATTGAACACATGTATTTTAAGAATGTTCTACTATAAGATTTGGATTGGTATAGACTTTCTTATTATAACTCATCAAATACAAATATTCCAAAGAAACCAAAATTGTAACAAATGAATGGAAAACATTTTTGGTTGATGTCCATCATTGTTTCACTTAGATTCTCCTACATCATAAATTCATCACCACAATTATGGTAAGTTCTTAGATTCACGCTTCAATAGAAACTCTACATAGATATTCAGTTCTATCAAAATTCTTAGCCAATTCCTTATCCCTTCATCTACAACAATGTTTCTCAAATGTGTCTTAAACATTTAATTTAAATATGCAATTATCAAACAATCCCTTAAGGCAAAAAAACAAAAACAAAAACCTATAATCTCAATATCATTTTAAGTCATCCTAGTGATCCATCTACACTTTATAACCTAATTTATTCCTTTCATAAGAATAAGGATTCATAGGATCAACAAGGTCCCAAATCATCAAATCTACACAAGTATAGCTAAATAATTTGAGTCAAGTCAACCTCTTTCTTAACTATAAGTAATAGGAAAAATTCATCTCATCGTCATAAAAAGAAGCAATTCCAAGTTCAATAATCAAGTTCTATGTTGTCTCGGATCATTAAAAATGAGTAAGCTCAACAAACTTACTATTCACATTTCATATGATGAATATCTCCTTAAGCAATTTAATGCAAGATCTATACTGTCAATTAAGCCTTGTTCTCGATGTTCCATAAAACAACTGGCCACCTACCACTTATTCTATATTCATTCTCAAACTTAATATAACATATTCTTAGGGTTATAAAGCTACACACCAACTACAACACTAAAATTTATTGAAAGAACATGAAGCACAAAGTAAGAAAAACACATATTTTCGGTGATGTAAAATTTTAGAATCCCTAAGATGCTCTTGCGTGATGGTGCACTATGTTATACACAATTAATATTGAATTTTTCTTATCAAAATAAAGGTCCATCAATTGAGTTCATATCATATAATCTGTTATTAAAAATACATTCTTTACAAAACTACAATTCTAAATTATCGTTGAAGTAATTAAAGTAATATTTCATCTTTATCAAATCTCTATTAGTGCCACTAGATAAAAAACTAATAACATTAAATTGAAAGTATAATTATGAAAACCGTCTAAACATTACAAATTATTATTGAACTATCATTTCACCTTCATAAGGTTTCTATGCGTACCAACTTTAAAAAGATAATAATATTAAATTTAAATATTTAAATCTTTAAATTTTCTTATTATTAGACAAATTTTATAAGAAACATAGTTTATAATAGGCCAAGGTCATACATATACTATAGACAAAGACATGGTTATTATATAGTTCAAAAGAAATTATTAAACAAATCATAAATGGGGGCCTACATGTTTGCACATAAGTGGCAACCAATTCCTCCCTCCTATGATGTTTGAGCACAAGCACTTATCTCAAACTATGGGCATAAATTTGATTACTGCTAAATGATTACCAATCATTTCAAAAATGCTGATATCGACTAATAATCTTTGAGAGTGTCATCATGCTTCACCAGCACTGAAGGTATTTAGCCTTTGTAAAAGATGAGTTCTCTAAAATTTTTGATGCAAGCATTCAACTTGCATGTAATATGTAAATGCTTTTCAATCAGATTTTTGTTGATCTTTAGAAATATGTTATCAAAACATAAACTCTCCGTTACAATTTAATTGAAGCTGGTTAAAAGCATAAATCAATATTTTAAACAGAGAAATAGTACCAGTCTTGTGCAGAAATAGGAGACTATATTTCAAACAATGGGAGGTGATCTTATTAGAAGAGAACCAATAGAAGTAATTTTGTTTTTTATTTTCAAAGGTTTTTTTTGGATGGAGCAGTGACAATGTTCATGAATTTTGAACCAGCTAGTGATGCTCAAAAGAGTTCTTGAAAGACACATTACTAAGGTTTGATCAAATTAATAATAATCAAGGAATTGATAGCTTTGATCTATCAAGCTACTCATGGGATACTATTATGACTTTTTGTACATATGCCACTCAATCAGAGGTAGTATACAAAAACTTTGATAAACGTATTTCAAACTTTTCACTTTACTAACTTTATATCTACACTCACTCATGATAAAAGGTTATATATTTTGTGGAATCATTCTTGTTGTGAAATCTAAAAGTATTGTAAAATTGTCAATTTTTGTTAAACTTTTATAAACATTATGATTCAATAGATGAAATCACTTTTGTTTGTAATAAATTTTTAAGTTCATCTATGTACCTATCTATAATAAATGGCTAAATGTGTTTTGTGAATATCTTATGTTCTAAAACTCACAATTATTATACAAGTGAAATGTTAGTTCATGTGATCCTCAAAGGGTCTACAGAAAATGATGATTTAGTGTTCATTAAAAAATTGAGGGTGGGTGTAGAAGAAATATTTGTGTATTTAGAAATATTTATAGAAACTATAGAGTAAGATTCCACTTGGAAGTTGCACTTGTGCGCATCCTGTAGGCAAGGTAACCAACCTCTGTAATTTCATGGAAACATGAAACTAAAGTTAACAATTACAAAAGAAAATATTTCATAAATAGAAAAATGATTTAAAAACCTACATAGAGAAGGTTTTCTCCCTATTACAAAGTTGTCCTTCATGCAAGTTTGATACACAAACCTAAAATATTTTGAAGCTTTGAACAATGTGAACCTTGATGACAATATGACCATGTCTATGGTTTGGTTGGAAGTAGTTATGGAGGCCAAGTATTTAGGACATGCTTCATTATTTTTTATTAAGTGAAAATAGGTTTTGAAGATACCCTAAAGCCCTTTACAAAGTAGTTAAACCAAGGTACTTCTACTCAAGATAAAAGATTTTTAACAAATCACATGAAGGCGAGATAGAAAAAAGGTACAACAAGGTAGAGCCTACAAGAGCACTACCAACCACTAGGAATGCATGGAAGAACATGTAGACCCAAACACCAAAAGGACCCTTACATATTATCATCTAATTTTCCTTTATGAGAGCAAAGGGCCGTATCAAACTTGGCATGATGGGGACTTTTTTTTTCTTCTAATCATGATTTGTCCCTCTTCTAACTTAGTGGCATCTTTCTACCAAGATAAGGAATCCAATGAGTGTAGTTCCCACCTTGAGAAAGGTTTAAGGGTATGTGCAGGATCATGGTGAGCCAAACTATACCCTTAAGTGGTAGTGTAAAATCAACAAATTAGGTTTATGTCAACTTGACATGCAACTTTGAACTAGTTATGAAGTTTATATTAAAAATTTGTAATAATAGAATCTATAGGAAATTGAGTGAAGTTTCTAAACTACTAGGTCTTATCTGAAAATAATTTAATTTGGTCAGTTACATATTCATATTTTAATACAGTGTTACTAAATTTTCAGGAAAAAAATAAGAAGTAGGTGTATGTTTGACCACCTTAGTCATAATTAAATAATAAAATTTTTTAATAAGATTTTAGATATCAAAAGTAGGCTCATGCCCATATGTGACACATATTTTTAGGTATTTTTATTCCAAAGAAACAATTAATTATGAATTTTATGCTACAACGTTATCAAGAAAAAAATGACTTGTGTCTAACCACCTTAACTAATTCAAAACATTACCAAATTTAATTTTTTAATTTTTATTGTATTAGGAAAAAAATAGAATGTGAAACATCTTTCAGATTTAAAAAATGTTTTACAGTTTGAAAGTTATAGCTATTTTTCAATCAATATGTAAATCAACATCTATAGGTATCTTTGTTTAAAAAATAATAAAAAATATTTATTGAACTAATATCTTGAAAAGAATTATATCATTGCAAATATGAGAATGTCCTCTACAAGCCCTTTTCATTTTAGTGAATTTCGTCAGATAAGAAGTTATCAAATAAAGAGATCAAATTTCCACAATCCATTGCATAATATTGATTTGTTTCTGGTTTCAATTGTGTACAATTTTTTACCATCAACGTTTCGAATCACACAACGTGATCCATCATCAAGATGAAAGAGAGGAAGAGATGCAAAACAAAGTGAGTTGCAGATGTTGACTGACCAAAAGATATAGGGACCAAGGGAAGAGAGATTGGATGCACACCAAAGTTAGAAGTAAAGTAGGTAAGATGGCTGGACAAGGAACCACAAGAGACATAATCCACAAATAGCAAAGAAAGAAAGAACATGAGAAGTCAAAATGAGAACAAAAGAAATAAATCAATCAGATGTAGAAGATTGAGGATAAGTAAATAAAAAATCAAAAAGAAAAAAGAAAAAGAAGAAAGGACGTCACAACTAACCAAACCTTAAAAATAAAATACTATGCATGGTTAGACAATTATATTATTATTAAAAATATTGTATGTAAACCTATAATAGATAACATGTATTATATGTCTACAAACATGCATATATGAAGCATGTGTGTTATATTATCATAATATATAATATATATATGGACTATTATATATAATGTCCACGAACAATATATAAGTACATGTGTATTTCTAAAAAAAGTGTGTGTAAGTGAGTAGTGAAACGTACACCCACCACTAAAAAACAAAAACAAAAACAAAAATGTATTTTTTTTATTAGATAAATAGGTTTTATAGGGAACCTGAAACCCAATAGTTAATACAAAAAAGGCTGATAATAAGCGTGTAAGCGCAGCCAAAAAAGTTTAAGTTCATAGCCTGATAATAAGCATTAAGTCCAACCAAAGGAAAGAGTACTAAGAAAAGACCAAGAAAAAAAGACAAGAAAGCCCATGGCCTAAATCTAGAACAAAAAGCCAAAAGACAACAATAAACAAAAGAATAGGTGATAGTTATTGCTCATTCTTTTGCTCCAGATCTTGCATAACTTGAGCAGCCTCAATGGCCAGTTGATTCTCCTCTGATTCCATCTATTGCGCCCTTTGGTTCCCCTGGTTCTGATTAGGAATGGAGTTGTCCTTTGTAGAGTCATCCTCCGTTCTGGCCTCATCCCTGTCTTTTCCATCCTCATCTTCATGCATTTCTCTGTCTCTAATCCAACCCATGAGAGAGATGATGTTGTTGTTAATGGATCTTAACAAGGAGAACATCTAATTCGCTAGGTTGTGATTGTAGTTTTCCAGGTTGTAAATCCTTTTTTCTGCCAGACTGAGCCTATCACCCGAATCCATCCTCTTGTTGGCATCCATCCCTTTCCGTGTTCCCTCAATATGTTTCACCTGATCTTTGACCTCCTTGAGCTCGTGGAAAAGCTATTTGATTTATCTAAAATTATCAATCATACTATTACGAGCATTATTCAAGAGGTTCATCCCTGTCTCCTTGGCTCTGTCCGAAATAGCCACAATCGCTAGATCAATGAGTTCTTCCAGCCGTTGTTCTTCTTGATTATCCATGAGGATTTTTGGATTTATGACCTCCCTGAAGATGCCCATCTTGGAAGTCTTGACATTGAAGTTGATCCACGCTTTCCTCCTATCATTAGTCTGCACTTCCCCTTCCGCATACCCAACTTTCTCCTCTTTCTGCTCCTCAGGATGGAGATGGATAGGAGAAAGGTGCAGCATAGATGCCTCCTCAAATTGAGAGCGCACATCCTCCAAACTCTCCCTCTTGCATTTCTTCCTTCCACTTTCCTCCTTAATTTCCTCATGTGTCTCCTTAACCACCTCCTCAGACTCTAGTTCCTTCTCATCTTCACTATCTCCCTCCTCTGCCTTCTCTGGAGGCTTTTGCCTGAGATCTTCAGGGCTTTTTCTACTAGGGGTTAAGGGGGAAGGTGATTTTTTAGCAAGGTAAGTCGCTTCTTTCCTCGAAGAAGAGATCCCTCCTTTCTCAGAGCTGAGGCTCTGAATTTCATCGGAGTCAGAGGAGTAACTAGAACTACCAGACTCCACATTCTCTATCTAAGGGGGGGTGATGCTTATAGTCCAAGCTTTGAAGTGCTCATGGATAAGTAGTAGTAGCCCCTCATGCAGTCCCAGGCTTGTGATGGGCTTCTTTTTGAAGCTATCCACCACCTTTCTCATTGAGGTTAACAGATAGTAAGGAAAGGAATTTTTGGCATTATTTTGGAAATGGTTCAAAATGACAAAGTGGTGGGTTCAAGCTCTATCAAACCTAGGATCCAAAGTAATGTACTCGATAATAGCTTTTAGAACATACCTCCACCACTTCTTCATGGAGATGGGGACATAGTAGGTGTCAATCTTTTTCAATGCCTTCAATTCCTTCTCACTCTCCATAAAGCCCCTAATCGCATTGGCTGAGAGCTTCTTATCCCTGAAGAATTTAAAACCCTTGATAGGGATTTCAGGGATAGCCGCAATCACCTCCTCTGTTATTCGGAAGTAGATACCATTCACCTTCACCCTACCATCCTTCCAAGACCCCACCATGCTTTTGGTCACCTTCTGATTGAATCCATGTAGCTTCATGATATAATTAGTAACCCCACCCTCTTCAAACTTTTCCCACACTTTTGGCCTACTTCTCCATTTCTCAAAATCCCCCACTAGCTCCTTTCTACATCTCTCGCCAACCATTTCCGCACACTGTACACCCACTTTACTCATGTTCTCTTCACTCTGTGACTGAAATGGACCTCTAAGAGTAAGCAAAAAATAGAGAAAAATAACCCTGTTGTTGCCCCAAAAGCAATTGCAATAAACAACCCACAAAGCATGTCGATTAATCAATAATGGATTTTTGCATTTACGATTTCCCATGCTTCTATTATGAAAAGTACCCTTATTTCTTAACCCCTTCATATTCATAATTAAAGCTTGATTTTCTTCGTACTTCCTTTGATTTTATCTAAGTCGATCAAACTTTTAACGTCTGTCGGCAAACAAGTTCTAGGAAGCCAAGTCATTTTTTGGTCTATGCCGACCCCTATATTTGCAAACCTATCGGCTACCGGGTTAGCTTCCCAGAAAGTATGGGTGATGTGGATTCTATTAAATTTGGCAAGGGTCTCTCTAGTCTCATCAATAAGATTTGCAATCATCCAAGATGGATACAAATTGGCATTGATGCACTTTATAATGTTATTCGAGTCCCCTTTAAGCCATAAATTGGTGACCCCAATTTCAAAATCCAGTTTTACAACATTGCACGTTGCGTTGGCTTCCGCAAAATGATTTGTTTGGAAACCCAATAGGAGAGAAAAAGCTGCAATACTATCTCCATTTTCATTCCTTATCACACCTCCATTACCCAAGGATCCAGGGTTTCCCTTGGAGGCTCTGTCAAAGTTGGCTTTGTGCCAGCCTTCAAGGGGGAGTAGCCACTTGGCTTCCTATCTTTTCCTCGCTTTGACTTTTACCTTCTCCTTTTTCCTGCCTCCTATCTCAAACACTCCCCCCTTCCTCACTAAAAAATTATCCTTTATGTTACCAAAGATCTTCCTTCCAACAACTAAAGCCGGCTTCTCCCTATCTCTAAAAATCTGATTGTTTCTCTCCTTCCATATGCTCCAACAAAAATGGGGCAGGAGCCAGGAGCTAATTTCTTGCAAGATAGTCACATTGAACATGCCATGCCATTGACAGAAAAAGTCCAAAAGGTTGGAAGGAAAGCACCAGTTGTGGCCTAGGTCCTGGGTGAGGAAGCCCCAAATTGTCTTGGAGTAAGAGCAGTGAATGAACAAATGATTACCTATCTCTGACTCTTCTTTGCACAAAACACATCTGCTAGGCATGATATGACCTCTTTTGATGAGATTTTCCTAGGTGAGAGTTTTATCTTGAAGAGTCAACCAAAAAAACATGTTGAATTTTGGCATGAGGCCTGGGAGCCAAGTCCTCGACCAAGGGGAGACTCTTTTAAGGTCCATAAGGCAGAGTACCCAGAGGCAACCGAATAGAGCCCATTGGCAGTATCCTTCCAAACCAATTCATCCTTATTGCTACTAAGGGATAAGGAATTAAGCATGATCATGATTGGTTTGAGGTCCTTTGAGATAATGGAAAGGTCCTTCCATCCTTGTTCAATCCTGTAATTACTGACTTTGTGCCCAAAAAGATTGATGTAATGCTTAGCCCGTGATCCATAGCTAGGGTTATTCATAAGGGGGCCCTAAGAAAGCCAAAATTTAGACCAAAATAGAATATTTTCCCCATTACCCAGCTTCTAGGAGACTTTAGAGTTTGCTAAGTCCTTGGCTTTTAAGAAACCATTCCAAACAATTGAGCCACTTGGGAATCCTCACTGAAAAGAGTGATCTGAATAGAGGGCTTTTTTATATACTTATTTACCATAGTGTCTCTCCATTCCCATGTGCTACTAAAGATGTGCTAGATTTGCTTTGCTAGGAGGGCCTTATTGAGGTGAGTGAGCTTCCTAATTCCCAGACCTCCTTTCTTCTTAGGGAGGCAAACTTTATCCGAAGCAACAAGGGGGTACCTTTTATTTCTTTCAGTTCCCGTCCATAAAAAATCCCTTTGGATTTTCTCCATCCTCTTAGCATATTTCATCGATATGGTGAAAAAGGCTCTAAGCATATATCGACAAGTTTTGGAGGATGGATTTAACTAGTTGACATTTTCCAGCTTGGCTAAGAATGGCTCCTTTCTAGCCAGCTAGCTTCTTACTGAACCTTTCCATGAGAGAGAGAGAGAGAGAGAGAGAGAGAGAGAGAGAGAGAGAGAGTTGTATGTGTATATATAATATCTATATATATTATGTGTTAAATAAAACACATGCACACATGATATATCTTGTGCATGTGCGTGCACAAGATATATCATGTGTGCATGTGTTTTATTTAACAGGTTATATACATACATATATATGTGTGTGTGTGTGTGTGTGTGTGTGTGTGTGTGTGTGTGTGTGTGTGTGTGTGTGTGTGTGTGTATGTATATATGTATATATATATATATATATATATATATATATATATATATATATATATATATATATATATATATATATGTATGTATGTATGTATGTATGTATGTATGTACATTTATTAATAGATATCAATAAATAAAACACAAATTATACATACAAAAATCTATATATATACATACAAATATATATATATATGTATATAAATATATATACATATACCTATATATATATATACATACATACATATACATATACATATATATATATACATATGTATATATATATATATACTTACATATATATATACATATATATACATATGTATCTATATATATATGTATATACATATATATATGTATGTATATATATATATAGATATGTATATATATATATATATATGTTATATATCTATATAACATATATATATATATACATACATATATATGTATATACATATGTATATGTATATATATATATATATATATATACATACATATATATATGTATATACATATGTGTGTGTGTGTGTGTGTGTATATATATATATATATAATATGTGTTAAATAAAACACATGCACATGTAATAGATCATGTGTATGTGTGTGCATGTGTTTAATTTAATGCATTATGTATATATATAAAGTACATTTATTAATACATATCAATAAATAAAAATACAAAATATACATACAAATAAGTCTTGGCCTCGTCCTTTGATGATAACAACAAGAAAAGGTTAGTCGCTTCTAGGGAAGTCACTCCTTGCATATATGGCATCCCAAAAATTCACAAGAAGGGTATTCCTCTAAGACCAATTACCGACACCATTGGCTCCCCTACGTACCCTTTAGCTTCCCATCTTGCCAAACTTATCTCACCTTTAGTGGGAAAATCTTATTCCTTTTTCAACAACTCAACCCACTTTGTCCAATTCAATCAGGGCGCTCATCTAGATAGTAATGATGTCTTGGTGAGTTTTGACGTTGACTCTCTCTTCAAAAAGGTCCCTATCTTTGATTCAATTGAAATTATGAAGCTTAAGACCAATATGGAGATCTCTAGTTTGGTTGAGTTGTGCCTCGAGTCCACTTTCTTCTCCTTCCAAGGGGTCATCTATGAGCAAGTTGATGGTCTAGCCATGGGATCCACCCTCTCCCCTATCATTGCCAACCCTTATATGGAACATTTTGAAGAGGTGGCCCTTTGATCATTCCCTCTTGAGCCTAAGTGGTGGAAGTGATATGTTGATGATACTAACATTTGTTGGCCTCATGGGATGGAAAAATTAGAGGAGTTCCACCAACACATCAACAACATAGTGCCATGTATTTCTTTTACCAAAGAGCTAGAGTCTAAAAATTAGTTTCCTTTCCTTGATGCCTTCTCATCAAGAAACCAGATGGTACCCTTGGTCATCAGGTGTTTAGAAAGGCTATACATATAGACTTGTACATCCACTCATCCTTCCACCACCATCCTTTCCAAAAAAATTGGCATGCTTAAGACCCTTTCTCTGAGAGCCTATAGAATATGTGATGATGATCACTTAAGCCTTGAACTTAACCACCTTCGACAAATCTTTAGGCTTAATGGATACTCTCCTAGAAAAATATCTAGAGCTCTCAACCAAGCCAAGTCTCTCCACCATTCCCTATGTGATCCCAAACCTTCCCCAACCCCTCTTGGATTGAATGCCTCTCTCCCCTTTGTGGAAGGAATTTCACAAAAAATCTCCAAGATCTTGACCAAAAAATGTCTACAATTAGCTTTCAAACAGCTATCCAAGCTTAGAAACCATGTCCCACCTTTAAAATACTCTAGAGATGTTTAATCTAACTCAAGGGTCTACAAAGTTGTTTTCTCTTGTGGGACACCTTATAGTGGTGAAATAGGTCGCTCTTTCCATACTCAAATCAAAGAGCATGTTGCAAAAATTAGCCACGATAGGGTTTGCAAATTAGCCTCAATTGAGCATTCCTTCTCTACCAAACATCACATCTATTTGGAAAATACACAGATCCTAGCCAATGAGGACAACTATTTAAAAAGGAAGCTTAAAGAAGTTGTTGAGATCAATAACCACCCCATCAACCTTAATCATGATGATGGTTGGATCCTCAACCCTTCATGGCAACTAATTACCTCGAGGTACAAAGACCAACATCACAAGGGGTAATCTCTCCCCCCCTGCCCCCCTTTCTCGTCTTGCTTGGCCACTCCCTCTCAACTAGTGGGGTTTCCTTCTTTCTCTTTGTTTTTTCTCCTTCTTTACCTTGTGCGGTTTTCTTGTGTTTTCATGCTTCTTCTTTGTCGTGGGATGTTTTTTTAGTTTTTTGTAGCATTGATTTCTCTTACACTTTATACATATATATACAATATATATAGATACATATATATACATACATATATATGTATGAATATACATATTTGTATATTATTGCATAAATAGATACATGTATATATAGAGAGATGCGCATGTGCATGCACACACACAAGATATATTACGTGTGTATGTGTTTTATTTAACACTATATATATATATATATATATGTATGTATATATGTATGTATATATATAAATATATATACACACATATATAACATATATACACATATAACATATTAACTAAAATTCGAGGGATGGGCACGGTGAGAGAGAGGGATGGAGCGGGGGGGAACTGCAATTCGAATCACGTTGTTTCAAATCTGGAGAAAGGCGGGAGATAGGAGAGCATGTCTGCAGGAGGGCATGCAGCAAGGCATGCAGCAAGCGCAGGGCAGGAAACGGAGGGGAAAGATGAGGATGCCTCAAAGGATGGGCACCCATGGGTTATGATGCCCCATCCAGGTGAGAAGATTCCCCCTCCCCCCCATGTGGGCAGTGGGCCGTCTGGGGCATGGGGACGCTGGTCGAATCTATTCGGGATAAAACCATCAGGTAAATCGTCTTTCCCAAAAGTCATTGACAAATCTGATAAGGAGAAAGGTATTTTTGCTCTGGAAATCCCTAGGGAAATTATTGACCACAATATCCTAAGCATGGCGAACACTCTGGTAGGAAAATTTGTAGGGCCAAGACCTAATATTGATGTAGTGAGGACATTTACCAAGAGAAAATGGGACCTTAAAGGGCATGTAGAAGTGACTGCTATGGCCAAAGGCTTCATGTCTTTTGAGTTCTCTTGCTCGAAAGATTTTTCTCGTATACTATGTGCTGGGAACTGGTCTTTGGGCAGATCCAACCTAATATTGAAAAAATGGACATCCAACTTGGATTTGAACAATGATTTCCAATCTCAGGTTCCAGTTTGGTTAAGACTTCCGAAACTTCCTTTGGAATATTGGCATGAGGATGTCTTTGATGGCATAGACAGGACCTTTGGAGAGCTCCTCTCCATTGACCCTGTCACAGCAGCTAAGAAAAGATTGAACTACGCAAGAATCTGTGTAGGAGTCATCGAAGGCCAGGACATGCCTCAAGTTTTAGAACTACAATCTCGTCTGGGAAACAGATCTCAAAAGATTGACTATGAAAGTGTGTCTTTTGCTTGTTTCCATTGTAAGAAGGCTGGCCACAAGGCTGGATCATGCCCACTTTTCAAAGGGAAGAGTACGGTGGGAAAGGCTCGTCCACAAGGGGGGATAAAAGATTCTCTAGATCCCAAAAAAGAATGGAGGAAAAAAGCATCGCAAGTCAAGGCAAATGGAGAGGCAGAAGGAAAAATAAATACTGCTCCTAATGCGCCCCAAGAGGAATCAGGGCCTCCTCGGGCGACTGGAAATGTAGGAGGGGGAGAAGAGAAAGGAGTGAAAGACGATTCAACACCTCTCCCCAATGCGAAGGAATCTGAGAAGAAACCTGAGGAGACAGGTGAAAATATGACTCTTCCCCCTCTGGATTCTCAGGAGGATGACTTGAAACTATCCTTTGTCCCGAACTCCATGGAAGAACTAAAGGAGGGGGAACCCATGTCCCAGGACCCTAACTCGGTGTGTTGTCCCCCCCCTTCAACAGTAAACAGAATCATAGAGAGGCTGTCTGCATCGACAATGGAAGATTTGGCGAGAATTGATGCTTGGCTGGACAAAGGACTAGAGGGAGAAGAGAATCCCTGGATAGAAGTCAGGAGTAGAAAGAAGAAGAATAGCAGGGACCCTTCTCCGGTATCTCCCCCTTCTACTAGAAGCATGGCCAAGGCTGATCTCGGCCACAAATCTAACCTAGTGGGAAGGAAAAACAAGAATGAAATCAAGAAAGAGGAAGCCAGAAGAAACATTAAGGATGGTATGCAGCGCACCATCCAAGAAGCATGTTCAGTAGTTAAATCATGAAGATCTTATCTTGGAATATTCGTGGACTCAATGGAATCCACAAGCAAGAAGTTATTAGAAATATGATAAGGGACCAAAAGCCTGATGTGTTTCTAATCCAGGAAACTAAAATGAAGAAGGAAAGGATGGAAAATATTAAGTTCAACAATAGCATGAAGGGCATAGCCTCTAACTCTGAAGGAGCGTCTGGAGGACTGCTATTACTTTTCAATGATAAGTATTTCAATATAGTAGCTGAGTATGATGAAGATAACATTCTTTTCTGCAGAGTTCAACATTTGCACACCAAAGATTCCTGGTATTTAGTGAATATTTACGCCCCCAATAATAAGAGAGATAGAAAAAACTTCTGGACCAAAGTTGGTAATATGGTGCAAGATTGTGACATTAAGAAAGGTATAATCATGGGAGACTTTAACACACCGCTAGAAGATAAAGAGAAAAAGGGAGGTATGCCCTCGGATTGGGAAAGTAAACAGGATCTTTCTATCTTCATAAATAATCTGGCCCTTATAGACGTAGAGCTTAAGGGCGGATCCTTTACCTGGTCAAACAAGAGAAAAGGCCATGATTGCATTCAGGTTAGGCTGGATAGAGCTCTTATATCTTTGGACTGGCTTCAATCCTTCAGCTGCAGACTATCTTTGCTTCCCAAAATTGGTTCGGACCACTCTTCCATTTCTCTTTTAGTTTCCCCTCTGGTACACAGGAGATACCATCCTTTCAGGTTTGAGAAAATGTGGACCTCTCACCCTGACCTCCTGGATAATATCAAGAAATGGTGGGGGATAGAGGTGGAGGGCTCAGCCATGTTCAGAGTCACCAGAAAACTTAGCAATGTGAAGAGGATGATTAAAATTTGGAACAAGTCTAATTTTGGTCATATCTTCCATGAAAAGAAAGAGTTATTTGATAATCTAACTATTATCCAAGATTGCATTCAGAAGGAAGGTTACACTGAGACCAACATGGTTTCGGAGCTCAAGACCCTATCTGAAATTCATAACATTATTAATAAGGAAGAAAAATTTTGGAGGCAAAGATCGAGGATCACCTCGCTAAAGGAAGGAGATCGGAACACTAAGTTTTTTCACCTAACCACCCTCAAGCACCATGCTAGTAATAGGATCTATGGTATCAGAAAGGGGCAGGAGCTGTTAACTGAAGAATCTACCATCTCGGAAGAAGCTGTTTCCTTTTTCTCTAGCCTTCTCTCTGAGGACCCAATGCTTTCCAATTTGGACCAGGAGGATTTGTTACACTGTATCCCTCAGCTCATTCAACCTATCCATAATAAACAGCTCTGTGCTATTCCTAATGCTTCGGAAGTTAGAGAGGCTCTCTTTTCTCTGCCTGCTGACAAGGCTCCAGGCCTGGACGGTTTTCCCACTTTTTTCTTCCAAAGGTTCTGGCCAGTGATCATGGGAGAGGTTGTTCAGGCTGTCTAGGAATTCTTTGGAGCCAAATCTATTCTCAAGGAGCTAAACTCGACTTTTGTGGTTCTCATTCCTAAATCCCCTGGGGCAGACTCGTTGGACAACTTTAGACCTATTAGTCTGTGCAACTCACTCTACAAGATCATCTCTAAAGTTCTCACTTTAAGAATGCTCAAGATCTTGCCCATGATAATCTCGCAGCATCAATCGGGTTTTGTTCTAGGGAGACAAATTTTGGATTCTGTCCAGATGGTGCACGAAGTCATCCACTCTCTTGAGGCATCCAAACGGGAAGGTATGTTTCTCAAACTGGATCTTTCTAAAGCTTATGACAGGGTGGACTGGTCTCTCCTTGGGAAGGTCCTCTCGACTTTTGGCTTTGACAGTAAAGTTTGCAAAATTATCTCTCAATTGGTGTCCACCTCCTCCTTGGCTGTTCTGGTTAATGGAGTCCCTTCTAATTTTTTCAAACCTTCCAGAGGCCTCAGACAAGGAGACCCCCTTTCGCCCATTTTGTTCATCATTCTAGCTGAATTCTTAGGAAGGATTATAGACTATAGAAAGTTTGAGGCTTGTATAAAAGGGATCCTTCCCTCCTCTAATTGTGTTCCCTTCACTCATCAGCAATTTGTTGACGATACTATCTTGGGGGGGGAAGCTTCTGTCAAAGAGGCCAGAGCCCTGAAGAAGATTCTTGATACTTACTCCAGTGGGATGGGTCAGCTGATTAATTGGAACAAAATCTCACTCTTTTTCATCAACACCTCTGAGGTTAGACAAAGAAAAATTGCCAGGATTCTGGGTTGTGGGGTAGGCTCTTTCCCCTCTACCTATCTTGGTCTCCCTTTGGGATCCTCACCCCCGGAGTCTTTTTGGAATGGTATTTTGGACAGATTCAACAGGAAGATGGCTGGTTGGAAAGGGGTCTCTCTTAGTCAAGCGGGGAAATGCCTCTTAGTCAAATTTTCTCTTCAAAATCTGCCAATCTACGCCCTGAGCCTCTTTGGAATTCTGGGGAAAATAGCTGAAAGAATGGAGAAAATCCAGAGAGACTTCCTTTGGAATGGTAATGAAGGGAAGAAAAGATACCCTCTTGTTGCTTGGGAGAAGGTTTTCCTCCCTAAGAGGTACGGAGGTCTGGGCATTAGAAAGATCACCCACCTCAATAAGGCTCTCCTAGCTAAACAAATATGGCGGATCTT